>AP028450.1:0-109000 GCA_036509395.1 Antheraea yamamai | reverse complement strand
TTAAAATATACACTGACGGATCTAAAGCTGGTAATTATTTAGGAGCCGCATTTTTTGAGTCAAATTCCAAAACTTTTATGAAATTTCAAATTGATGAAAATATTTCAATTATGCACACTGAACTGACAGCAATTGCAGAGGCCTTATCATTTGTAGAATCCACTGAGTCCATTAAGATTGTTATTTTATCCGATTCAAAAACTGCTCTTCAACACGTAGCTCGATGTACCTGGACTTTTCGAGGAATACCGATAGCCTACACTATTTTGAAACAATTACTAGATTTCAAAGCAAAGAATAAAGTAATTGTTTTACAATGGATCCCTGCTCATATAGGTATAACTGGGAATGAAAGAGCTGATCTTTTAGCTAGAGAAGGATCCTCCGAAGGTGCTATTATTAATATTTTACCAACTTATTTGGATGTATGCTCAGTATTTAAAAATAGCTGTTACTCGCATTGGAAGGAATACTTTGATGAGCGTTCTAAAACAAAAGGAATATGGTACAGAACGATTCAGCCACATCCCTTAAGGTCACCATGGATTGATGACAGTACGATTTGCCGTCGGGAAGCAATCACAGGAATGAGATTACACTCAGAACACATCCCATGTAAAAAGTTCGCCTACCTGATGCGTAAAGTACCATCAACACTCTGCCAGAGTTGTGAGCTCATCGATGACGTGCACCACATCCTGGCAGAATGTGTTCGAAGCGAAGATATTAGATCTCGGCTTAATGCTACTGGGTCGTTCCACACTGGTTTGTACAATTCGTTATTGTCTGACCCCATTTCGAAAGATGCTAAAGAATTGTACAAAATTAATATAAGAGCTATTGTTAAGTTTATTGTCATTCTTATTGTTATATAGTTGTATGTTACTTAGGCGATATAGTCGCGCTGGCGACTAAGCCTTCATTAAAAATAATAATAATATTAAAATTACAGCTATCTTAACATGGTTTGAACATACTTATTTGATTTACAAAAAAATAGCATCAGGCACATTATTGTTAATAACAAAAATGTCTGGCGATAATAATTTCATGTGTTAGTAGCGTTTCAAAGTTAGTAAAAAACAATACATTAAAAAATTATATAAAAATCAATATTTTTGCCTGTAAAGGTGCGATATGCATTAATAAATGCAACGTTTACAGCCAGGTAGCCCGCACACTGTTCGGAAGAACATAAAGATATATAAAAACTGGCTTATTGAAATTCTTTTTCGAAACCATTACTAGCTCTTAGACAAATAGTTATAGGTAAGTGACATTTGACGCGTCGTGTTCATATCTTTTTAATATTTCTATTTTTCTTCAATACAATGGAGTGTGAAAAAGTTTTAATACAAGTTGAAAATAGTTATGATATCATTCAGTGTTTCATTTATCATTATTTATTTTATGAATACATTTTATCGTTTAATTTACAATTTAACTCTATCAACTTGATATTTTATAATGTAAGCTCTACTGACTGTATAGTAAACGTCTACAAAAAAGGGAAAGGAACTTCGTTAGAAACTGGGGGTCCATAGACCTCTAAAGCTTTTTTTCACATTACCGCCAATATATGTAGGTTGCTACGACCGGGTTGTAGCCTTATTTTAAAAGATTTCTCACAAACCATCTGGGTTTGAGTGAGTCCCTTGATAGTTTGGATTCACAATTGGAAATCGATGGTGTGGCTGCAATAAGGTTTTAGGTATATTAAAACTTTTCGCGTTTAAAAATACAATTGACACCAGTTATAACCGATTTGGTGCAGACGAAGTTGCACGGGTCAGCTAGTATTAAATATAGAAAATTTGAAAATCTCGAAAAATAACGTAAAATATTAGGAACGACTAAACTTGAGTTTAGCTTATTTTTAAATGTTTCAACTCAATTGCTTTCTATGGAATCACTAGACAAGCCACAGTATAATCTCCTACGCCATACGTGCAGTGGAATTGCGTGTAAATATAAATAACTCGAGTCTATTGTTTTTTTTCATTCTTGTAAATTCGTAAAAAAACACAATTCCAGGTCGATACCCTATCGCGATCCACTGTCGCCGGTACCGCCTACGAATATAAAACAAATAAAATCGAAAAACTATCGCGAATTGGGCGGCAGTATACCGCGATACATCGAAAAGTCTTCATCGAAAAACCAATCGCAGAGTCTTCGACTCAATTCCGCTTCCGGTTACCTCTATATGAACGCAAAGACTAACGACTTCCAACTAGACCCGGAAGACTTTAGGGAAATGGTCGCTAAACGACGCGAACAACTCCGACGCGGTATGATGACGTACGAGATGAATAACGCTACTGAACGATACATAAATCCCTATACACACAGCATCAGTAATAGATTCGACCCGAGTCCGCACAGTTCTTCTCTATACTCGATGAATATTAGATCGGAGAATCGGTCGAACGATCCGCTAGTCGACGATTACGATTCGGAGAAATCCAGTTACGCGAAGAAGAAACTCATGAGGAACATCGCGAGGAATACGAATAATAAAGAGAATTACTTCTACGATGATGCGGTGTTGCATTTCGATGAGGAGTACGCTTTCGATGGCTCGATACTGTTCGCTAAACGGAGAAAATCGATCGATAAGAATTGGGACGAGTTCAACTGCGAATTGCCCAAGGGTTACGGGGCTGATCAGGTTTCGAATGATGGTAGCTACGGGTATTATCTTCCAGACGAGGAAGAACAGGAACAGTATTTTGTGAACGACACGCTAACGTTCACTATGCCGCCGCACCGTGCTAGTATATAAGCCGGTCGATTTACGAACTTGACTGTTTTAATCCACGGGGTTAGACGAGGGAGAAAAAAAATTTGAAATTTATCCAACCAAACAAAAATAAAATCAAACACTTTGGTAACTTTTGGTACGTCAGTACATTGCTGAGCAAAACTTTATCAAATTTATCCAACCAAACAAAAATAAAATCAAACACTTTGGTAACTTTTGGTACGTCAGTACATTGCTGAGCAAAACTTTATCAAATTTATCCAACCAAACAAAAATAAAATCAAACACTTTGGTAACTTTTGGTACGTCAGTACATTTCTGAGCAAAACTTTATCAAATTTATCCAACCAAACAAAAATAAAATCAAACACTTTGGTAACTTTTGGTACGTCAGTACATTGCTGAGCAAAACTTTATCAAATTTATCCAACCAAACAAAAATAAAATCAAACACTTTGGTAATTTTTGGTACGTCAGTACATTGCTGAGCAAAACTTTATCAAATTTATCCAACCAAACAAAAATAAAATCAAACACTTTGGTAACTTTTGGTACCTCGGTACATTGCTGAGAAAACATTATCTAATATATCCAACCAAACAAAAATAAAATCAAAATCTTTTATACTTTGGTAATTTTTGGTAGTTCGGTACATTTCTGAGAAAACATTTTCAAATTTATCCAACTAAATACATAGTAAAATCAAAGACTATTCATTAAGGACTATTCACACATTTAAGTCATTCTTTGTCCTACTTTGATAACTTTTGGTAATTCGGTACTTTGCTAAGTCTTGTGATGACATTTCTGTCTTCTAACAAATTTATCCCTTGTTAAACCTTTCCAGAAAGTGAACTTGTGAAGTTTTTAAATTAAGAAACTATTTAATTTAAGGAGGAGATTTAAAAGAACTTAAAAAATACAATCATTAAATCAATATTAGTATAATTAAAAATAAACCCTAACGATTGATCACATCGTAAATTCATGAGTACTTTAAACTTATTTATGTGATAAAAGAAGGAAAACCTAAATTCGGTGTACCACATACACGGAGTAATAATAAAATACTACACAAAAAATTTCCCAATACATCAATTACATTAAAATAATTACGTATAATTTTAAAATGCGATTAACAGTCTGGTTTGTAAATCCCGGGCAGTGATTATGTTGTGAAACGTGCCAAAACATTTTCAACGATTGCCAAAAACAATTAGTGTACGTAAGATATAACTAAATGGGCCAATTAATTAAAGGAGACGTTGAAGAAACTGATTTAGTATTTTACAATTTTGCGGGTAGTTTCGAAAAATAGCTTTTACACTTAGGTATATAAATAGGTCGCCATTTTTTTATTCAAAACCCGAGCTTTGCTTCATCGTGGGTACTGTATTTCTAGTAAACATTTCGATTCAGATTTACGTGCGCGTATTTTCCTTGAGGCTTTAATTCTATTTTAACATACGTTACAGTTATGTGTACATATGCAACACCAGAGACGAAGGCTCAGTTAAAAACAAAGAGCCAAGTCGCCCATAATGTGCCATCGTCTACGTTATGTGACAGATGTACAGATACGTAAATGAACGAATGAATGAATCTTAACCAATCTCAAATCCGTTCAATCATCCACTCATTCCTTCTTTATTTCTCGAACATGTATCTGTCAAGCCGAAAAAGACTTCAACTGTTCCTTAATTTAATGATATGGTTTTTTTCTTAAATATTGAAAAATCACAAATATTATCATCAGTTTTCAATTGCGTTCTATTGCAATTGCGAATTTATTGGAAATAATTTAATATTTAAAGAATTTCGAAATTCGCTATCGAAAAAGAAATGTTTCCTTTGATATTAAACAATTAAAAATAATGATTTTCCTTAATAACAAATAAATTTGATTTATTTGATGAGTCCCTTATAAAATATGTGCCAAATATAAATAGGATTTATCTTTTAAGGATATTATATATTCCAAAAGGAAATTTAGTTCAAGTTCTCGAATTAGCTGTGAATTTTTGCCAAATTAAATTATTGATGTATTGTTTTAAGGCTCCGCCATATGATATTAAATAATAATTTACTCTAAGCTATCAAAATATTCACTATATTTGTCACAGAAATATTATTATATGTTTTATTTAATGGTTTCAAACTGTTTATGTATTTTATTGTAATATGCTTCAAGCATTGGGTTACAGTGTAACTGAGGTTTATTCCAGTTTTAAATCTAGTCATTTTTTACTGTGATTTAGTCAAAGTATTATTTTTATTGTATAGATATTAACAAAGGCGGATCCTAAGTAGGCTGTCTATGGTGGGGTAATTTATTTTTTTTAAACTCCTATATATATTATTTGTCTTGCTCTTTCCTATGGGAAACCGTTAACTTTTTTTGCAACACTCTCTAGAATCTTTTTTACAATTTCTTCTTGAGAAATGTTTTATTACAAAATAACAAAAATTTATTATTTATGGGTTTTGGTTACTTTTCTGTTAACTTCAAGTAACTAGGATGAGGTAATTAAAATATATTTCTAAACACTCTCAGGACTGTTATTTAACATGTTCTTCCCTTTGGTGAAACGATTTGAAATAATGTCAAGAAATGTTTAAATCTAAGTAACAGCGAAATCAAATATTTATGGGTTTTCGTTATTTTTTAAGTTAATTTAAACTGGCATAATGTATTATAGCTTAATCAAGGATGACGTCTGATGAATAATCGGCTATTAACGGTTTCTGTTGGTTTTGGATTATACAAACTATCAGATGTAATGCAATTTTTACTAAACTTATGTAAACATATAAAATTTATTAATTGTACCTACTTAGGATTCCCAATGACATGTTATTTTTTAAGTGTAAGTAATTTACTTTTTGTTATATAATATATAAGAGAAAACTAGAAGATTCTAGAATTGAATAAGTATACTCAGTTATTTATAACAGTAACAGCTAAGGAGATATTCTTATTAATCATCGCCGATGATAATATTGGTAATAATTCTGTGAGCTGAGAAATACTGTTTTATATTGTTTTACAGAGATGATATTCCAAGATATCGTACAAACGTTTTTGTCCTTTATATTGCTTAATATTGGATGCTTTGGGAATTTTCACAGATGTGTTCATCTTTGTCAAGAAGATTTCCAAGTATGTTCATCTCTTTCAAGAATATTCCTAGATATATTCATCTCTACTCCCAAGAATATTCCCAGATTTGTTCATCTGTACTCTCAAAAATATTCCTAGATATGTTCATGTCTAATCTCAAGAAAATTCCCAGATTTTTTACTCTCTGGCTATGTGTAATTGAAAATTAATTTCAAATGTTTACGGTTGGTCCATTTAATGGATTTATTATTTAAAAATAAATTTTAAAATATTCCTTTCTTGTTGTTACTCGAGTATGATTATACATTTAGCTCAAAGCTGTGGCCGCGTAGCGTCGATCAGTATTAATTTATGTTGCCTGTGATATAGTCGCTTCTGTTATTATTTATAACAAGTTTAAAAGACTAACTGCTAGGTCTAATAACTTATTCCTAAATATGTTCATCTCTACTCTCAAAAATATTCCCAGATATATTCATCTCTAGTCTCAAGAATATCTCAGATTTATTAATCCCTAGCTATATGCGATTGGAGATAAATTTAAATTGTTTACGGTTGGTCCATTTAAAGGATTTTTATTATATAAAAATAAATTTTAATATATTCTTTTCTAGTTGTTACTTGAGTCTGTTATTATACGTTTAGCTCAAAGCTGTGACCAGGCAGCGTCGATCAGTATTAATTTATGTTGCCTGTGATATAGTCGCTTCTGTTATTATTTGTAAAACGTTTATAAGACTAACTGCTAGGTCTAATGGGATTATGCGTTAACCGATCGTTTTAACGACCAAATATTGTAGCGTTTCGATCATTATTGTATTGTTTCATGATATGATGGTTATCGATGGATGAATGTGCAATTCGAATGAATTATTCTTAAGACTGCACTGAAAATGCTCCAATAAGATATATAGTTTAAAAATTGTCTAGTGAGATGTTATCGAAGCAAAATTTAATAACAGTTTCAACCTATTATATATGTGTCTTTGAAAAAGGTTTCTTTTGTGTTTTTATTTGTGTTGTATGTCTTAAGACAGAAGTCTGCATTGTCAATCAAAAACAACGGGATAGATTTTGTTCAATTTTTAGTATTATAGTCCGCGTCAAACTTTTTAACCGCTCTGAAGTAGATGCGCAGAACACAAATTTAGGTATCAAAGGGACGCAGAAGTTGCAGAGAGGGGAGCAGGCTCACCCGCGCACGTACCTCGCCCCTATTGTACCCACGTTGACACATGTCTCCTGTCATTACTAGTCGCAGTACAGTCGCAATCAGAATAGTTTTGTGGTTGTTAATTACGTGTTATTGTTGTTTTCATTCTTTACTTTTTCTAGTTTATATTTGTTATTGTTAGAAGACCCATCCTCTTGAAAAAATGATGTTTCTATGAAGGACTTTGTTTATTACAAATTATTTATTCATTATGAATGTATTTTATTTATAATAACACATATATACATATATGCCACAGATAGAAAAACAAATACATACTGCAGAAAGGGATCATTCAATTAAAGTACGCGATCGCCCAAAACTCACCAATAAATGTTATTTGGATTTAATTATAACTGACAATTACATGATGTGGCGAACTGTTAATATTCTAACTTTGTCTATTATTCTATTTTTCGGTTACTATTATCCATTTGTAGTTTTTACAGTTGTTTTATTACCTTAGTAATGATTCAATTTTTATTATCTGTTCATTTTTATATATAATCTTTTGCAAATATCCTAAATATGTAATATCGAAACAAAGATTAATAAATGTCAATGTTAAATACCTATATTAATGTTTTGAATTTATTTTGTATTCACTTCTTGACTGTACTATGCGCAAAGCTAAATTCAAAGCTATATTCAGAGCGGCCATAACATTTGACTCTGACTATACCACTTCTTAGATATTTGACGTTTATCTAAAAAAAATGATACAATGTCTTCACTTAAATTGTTAAAGTTTTAAGAAATTGCAGTTTTTATAAGTACCATGCAAAGTGTGGTGAGCATGCACAGGACAACGCATACGAAATCAGAATAGTATCAGAATATAAACGTTTGTACAGGAGGATAGATCATATGAAACTTTGCTGTAATATAGACAATCTAATCCTGTACAGAATAACGGTATTTATACTACACACAAAAATTAAGGGAGCAAAAAATATAATTGAAATTTTTACCCGATTTTTGATCGGCTGTATCTGAATCAAAAAAGGTCGTATCAAAAATATAAAACATGCATTTGGAAGCAACACTCTAGTTTTTGTATCTCCTGGTATTTCTTTTTTTATTAAATCGTTGTTTAATTCACTCGAAGAAACAGCGCGAAAAAATATGCAAATTTTTAGCCCACTTTTTCTGCCTCCACGGGTTCAGGTATAAAAAGAGGCTATGAAAGAAAGAAATCGTTAACTGGACGCTATTTAAATTTGTACTGTTGTTCGTTATCGTACCGATTTTGGATTTATCTCTTTGTAAAAATGCAAAACCGATTTTCTAAGTTCTCTCTCATTTTAAAATACAAAATGCTTCTTTTAAAATATTTTATAGGATGTGTATTACTATCCAGCTTGTGACAGTCAAAAGATAAAAAGATAAGTAGAAAAAAGCCTTCCTCTTATCGTAGTATAAGATACATCTCATTAGCGTATTATTTATATTTATTTATGTATAATTAATTCGTAAGATCCAATTAATCTCCATCGGAATCGAATTATTTCCAGTGCGGTCGATTCTGAACTAATAATGATAATAAATAAATATAATATTGTAAAATATAAATAAATTGTTAACTATATGATCGGTGTAAATGCGGAATTCTAGTTGAGATGCTGTCTGAATTAATAATGATGAAAAAAATATGAAATTGTAATATAAATCGAATTTCATTAAAAAATACATACGAAATGACATATTTGTTTTATTTGACATTAAAAACTCCTATGATTCTCTCTCTCTCATCCCAAATTCCGATGTTGAGAATATGCTATCTTACTTTTTTTTTCGAACTGACTACTCTATTGATCTAGCAAGGTCTTTACAGCTTCACGCGAGACGTACTTTGAGCTTTGCATTTCGTGAGTGCACATAGATACACGATGCAACTCCGGCGCACACCTTCCACACTTTAACTTTTGTACTGGCAGCAGCGTGATGTCTTTAATCTATAGGTACATATAATAATAATGAAGTGTCTGTATGTAATATGATTTTTTTTTTTTTTACTGATTGGATATGAAAGTAAACAGGCAAATGATAACGAAAATGCAATTTAAAAAAAATTCTGTCTGATTGTTTGTTCTCAGTAATCTCCGAAACGGCTAGACGGGGATTTTACTGGCAGATAGCTGAAATTACAGTGGGTGACATATAGGCTACTTTAATTTAGACTAGCTGTTACCCGCAACTTTGTCCGCAGTGCTGTCTCCAAAACGGTTGGACCGATTTTCGCGGGACTTTCACTGGCAGATAGCTGACCTTATAAGAAGTAATTTAAGTTATTTCATTTTAGACTAATTATTATCCGCGGCTTCGTCCACGTAAAATTTAACAAAAATATATCATTCATTGTAAACATGTGCGTGAAGTGTGCGCTATCTTGGTCGCCCAAATTAAATATAATTGAAATTCATATATTTAGACTATACTGTCTCTTTGGTCAATTTGGCGGCCATTTTGTTTTATTTATCATGCTCGCATCAACTTGGTAAGTAACCCTAGCAATGTATAAGAATATTGTGAAATACGAGTATGAAAAACTGCTTACAGATATATATAGAGTTTTATATTTTGATTTATATTAATGCAAAATTTGAAGATGTCAACTCATTCTGTATTTTTAATTTCCAAAGGTAATTATCAACTTATTGTTTACAATTCAGCATTATAATTAATAGTAATTTTAAAGATAGAAATCTTTTGAAGTCTCTTTCTATTAAGATATTAAGACCAGAGATGTATTACCTTAAGCGTTCCATAATACAATTTTTTGCCAAACAGACAAGCGATTACGTTTTGTATGGTCGCAAAAACTTAATTCCACTGGCAATATGAACATATGATATCTATATAATGACGCTTTTAAGACATTGTTAGGTAATGTATAGCGTGAAATTTTCATTAGTTTATTTTATAGTGGAAGGTTATAAATGGGTTAAAGTTCCAAATTTATCCAGTATTTACATATCTGATGTACAACATTACATGTGGTGTAGGTGGTATGCGTGTCGTACTTACAAATGTTTTTGAAAGAGCATTTCTGTAATTATACATCTCGCATTTTTACATTTCTTTAATACAATTAAAAAAAACGCTTGCGGAGCCGCAGGTACTGCTCGTACTTAATATTTTGTTTATGTGTTCGATTTATTACTGAAATGGCTGCCAACGCAAATAAACGAAGAATACGAAAACCTTTAATTATCCAAGTTTTGGTAGGTGGTAGAGATACGCTGAAGCTATTAATGGTTTCAGCATGAATGGGTCGGCTCGTCAGGGGTAGTACCACCCTCCCTGAGGGAGTACAGCTTGTCCTTCCCTTCGCTGCTCCTCCCAGAGGTAATGACCCTGACACTGTTCCTCCCATAACAGAGGTGGAACTGGATGTGGCCGTGGGACGGCTCCGGGGGAAAAACACAGCCCCGGGTCCTGACGGTATATCTGGCCGCGTGTGGTGTCTGGTCATTGAGGCATTGGGGGAAAGGCTCAGACGGCTATACAATACCTGTCTAGAGCTGGGTCAATTTCCTCCCCAATGGAAGGTCGGCAGCCTCGTCCTGTTGAGGAAGCAGGGTCGTCCTGCAGACTCTTTATCGGCATACAGGCCAATAGTACTCCTGGACGAGGCTGGCAAGTTGCTGGAGCGCGTCATTTCACGTCGGTTGGTGAGACACCTGATTCTCACAGGCCCCGACCTCTCCCCGGTGCAGTTTGGCTTCCGAGAGGGTCGATCGACGTCTGACGCGATCCTTCGCGTTAAGGCCCTCTCGGAGGAGGTGGTTTCCCAGGGTGGAGTGCTGTTGGCAGTGTCACTAGACATTGCCAACGCGTTCAATAGCCTCCCCTGGGAATGCATCAAGGAGGGGTTGAAATATCATGGGGTGCCTCTATACCTGTGTCATGTCATCCAGTCGTATCTGGAGGGTAGGTACGTGACGTGCGTCGGGCAGGATGGTAGCACTCATCGAAAAGAAATGACATGCGGTGTTCCACAGGGGTCGGTTCTTGGCCCGCTCCTGTGGAACATCGGCTACGATTGGGCGTTGCGTGGTGCTCTCCTGCCGGGCGCTGCGGTCACGTGCTACGCCGACGATACGCTTGTCACAGCCCGCGGCAAATCATTGAGGGACGCCCTTCGCCTAGCGACGGCGAGTGTTGCCCAGGTGGTGCGCAGGATCCGCTCGTTGGGCTTAGAGGTGGCCCTCAACAAAACTGAGGCAATTGCGTTCCACAGTTCGCGCAGATTACCTCTCGCGGGCACGCATTTGATTGTGGGCGGCGTCCGAATAGAGGTTAGATCCACTCTCAAGTATCTTGGTCTAGTTTTGGACAGTCGCTGGTCCTTTGACGAGCATTTCCGACTACTGTCCTCCAAGGTATCGCGGTGTGCATCGGCACTGGCAGGTCTTTTGCCTAATGTGGGTGGTGCGGGGACCGGTTGCCGTTCCCTCTACCTTGGTGTCATTAGATCCATGGTCATGTACGGGGCCCCAGTATGGCACGAGGCTCTGACGGCCACCAGTTCTGCGGTACTGCGGAAGTTACACAGAGTAATGGCCATCAGGGTCATCCGCGGATATCGTACCGTGTCGTATGAGGCGGCGTGTCTACTGGCGGGCTCCCCACCATGGGATCTATTGGCACACATGCATGCTGCGATGTATAGGTGGCGAGTCGAAAGGCTGAGTCGAGGTGAGACTATCGCGCCTCGAGAAGATGAGGCTCACAGGTCCTACTTGCGTATGGCGATGCTGACGTTGTGGAGGGAAAGGCTCTCTGCACCCGCCGCGGGTCTAAGGACCATCGAGGCCATCCGTCCAGTTTTAGCGGAGTGGTTTAATAGGAGGCACGGAGCGCTCACATTCCGTTTGGTGCAGGTGCTTACGAGCCACGGCTGTTTTGGTAAGTACCTGCACCAAACAGCCCGCAGGGAGGTGACCCCAAAATGTCACCACTGCGACGGATGTGACATGGATACGGTCCAGCACACAGTGGAGGAATGTCCGGCTTGGGCGTTGGAGCGTAGTGAGCTCGTTGCCGTAGTAGGCAATGACCTCTCTCTACCGGCCTTAATCCTTTCCATGGTCGGTAGTGAGAGGTCATGGAACGCTGTAGTGGCCTTCTCAGAGAGCGTCCTCAGCCAGAAAGAGGAAGCGGAAAGGATAAGAGAAAGGGAACCAGATGCCCCAATGATGCGGCGCGGGAGATCCGCCCGAGGGCGTCGACGAAGAGGTGCAGGCATGTTTCACCTGATGCCTCCCTGATGAACCTTCAGGTGGTGGACGCGGGGGCGTCCGTTGCCGCGAATTGAAGGCCCGTGCGGAGAGAGCAAGGCTGTAGCCGCTGCTCCATGTGAGGAGTAGAGGAAGAATACCTGCTGAGAGGTGGGTCCCCCCGTTTTACCATCCACGGGTGACCCAAGCGCGTGGCCGGGGCAGTGGAGTTTGCTAGTCGTCACCCCACACCCTGGTCCACATTCGCGCTCAGCGGCCGAGGGGTTTTTAGTCGGTAGGAGTCCGACATAACTCTCACGCTGGCCCCCGGCGGCGTGAGGTGTATCCTATGTAGGATTTTCCCCTCAACAAAAAAAAAAAAAAAAATGGTAGTACCACCCTCTCACAGAAAACCGACGTGAAATAACGGTGCTTGCATTGTTGCGTTTCGTTCGGTCAGTGAGAGCGCGCGCTGGATAAACGGTAACTATTCCCCGCGGATGAATTCGCGAGTGGAAGCTAGTATGGAATAAAAACATTGATATTTTTGGTATATTGTAATTAGTTCACATTTTATTACTCGCCACTAACAGGTGAAAGATAGGAAACAAAAAGCCTCTACTAAGAATCAGAAATCATGATGAAGACATGAAAGGAGTTTAACATATCTAGTCCGGTGAAGCTGTTAGGACCTTGCTAGGTCAATAGCGTAGTCATTATATCAATTAGCAACTATTATGACGTTCATTTCTCAAATAATTTTATTTGCTATAAATATGTAAACAATAAATTTGCTATAATTATGACGTAATCATCAAAATATCGATTTTATACAAATAAATAGTTCAAGTAAGCGTCATCTATCGGACAAAAGTAGAACTGTACTACTACACATTAGAACTAAATATATTCACTACTTTTGTAAATGGAAAGAAATGAGGTACAGTGATTGGTTGAAAAACTCATTTCTTAAATTCGTAAACGAAACTGAACTACATCGGTTACAGCTTATTTTTTGTAACGAGGTTCTTGAACTTCAGCGATTACTGGGAAATTCGCTTTTGATCTCAAAAGATTCGAAAAATTGCATTTACTCAGTACGGTACATACGAAATTTAGCCGACTAATGTTTCCATTTTGGAACTGTTACCTGAAATGATCTTGACCTTGACAAATTATACACTAACAGCCGGTTCCAGTAACCTATCTATCTATAACTGGCAGTTAAAACAGCTATGTATAAAATGATGAAAAAAATAAAATGATAATGATTTTGTATATAATATTACAAAACCTTTTCGTTTTACGTATCTTGCCGATTATTATTATTCGTCGTCCTGCTAAAATTAAATTCACGATTTTTAGGTCGTTATGGCAACATTTATCGCAATAAAATTTGTATGAGTGCTAAGTAGAAATAGCAATAATGCTCATTTTAAGTGGTTCATATTAGCTTGCAAAAGTGACAAAATAAATGTCTTTGAAAAGGACTGATTTGTTAAAACTGAAGAAGAAAAGCGATCAAAAAGGCAATTGACGGAAGTTTTTGGCGGGATCTAGGAATTTCATGTAGTGGACTTTATAACAGGTCTTTACCTATGAAATTGCCGTTCTGTAGTACTGGCCATTTCAAATCAAAATAATTTTTGTTTGGCTAAGAATTCTAATTTCAAATTAATTTTATTTTAAAAACATGGAATTCTTTTTCCAAAAGTAGTCATTTGATTATTGATTAGTGTTACATTTTCATCGTATTTCAATCGTTTTTGTCATCATGGATACGTTAAAAATTCGAGTAATTATGGAATATGAGTACCGTCGTGGCAGCAACGCGGCACAAGCGGCACGCAACATAAACGACTTTTACGGAGCTAACACTACAAACCAACGCACCACCTGTTATTGGTTTGCTCGCTTCCGTTCTGGGAATTTCGATCTGAAAAATGAACCTCGCGGTCGTCCGGAGACTTTGGTCGACAATGACGAATTAAAGACGATTGTGGAAGCTGATGATACACTATCTACGGCTGAATTAGCAGCAGCTTTCGACGTTAGCGTCAAAACAATATTGGTCCATTTGCGTCAAATTGGCAAGGTAAAAGAGCTTGACAAATGGGTGCCCCAAGAACTCAATGATCGCCAGCGCGAAGTACGCGTCGAGACGTGCCTTGCACTGCGCAAGAGACACACAAATGAAGGAATTTTGAACCGCATTGTTACCTGCGATGAAAAATGGATTCTGTTTGATAACCACAAGCGCTCAGCAAGTCGGTTGGATCCTGGTTCAGCACCTAAACAATGCCCTAAACGAAAACTTACCCCTAGAAAAGTGATGGTCACTGTTTGGTGGTCTAGCGCCGGTGTGATTCATCACAGCTTCTTACCAAACGAGGTGAGCATTACTGCAGATGTGTACTGTGAAGAACTGAACACAATGATAGAGAAGCTGGCACATCTCCAACCAGCATTGGTCAATCGCTCGTCTCCGCTGCTCCTGCACGACAACGCTCGACCTCATACTGCACAGCAGACGGTCTCCAAGTTGCAAGAACTGGGGTTGGAAGTTCTCCGTCATCCGCCCTACTCACCAGACCTTGCGCCTACACACTACTACTTTTTCCAGAATTTGGATAACTCCTTGGCGGGAAAAAAATTCAATACCCGAGAGGCAGTACAAAATGCCTTTGAAGAATTTGTTGCCTCCCGTCCAGCTGATTTCTTTAAGAAGGGCATCAATAAACTGCCACTGCGTTGGCAAATATGCATTGATTGCATGGGTGATTACTTCGCTTAATACAAATAAAAAATACATTAAAAAAATTCGCTTAAATTTTTTCATACAAAACGGCAATTTCATAGGTAAAGACCTAATATTTTATTTATAATCTTGTGATAATTGGCTCTATGCTATGTAATATTGGTGATGTTTTAAGTAATATAATTTGGTTATTGTGCACATGTGAACTGGATCGGAAATAATACCACGGAGCATGGATTCTGACTTGGTTGAATTCTCTGAAGATTGGTTATAGGGATGTGAAAAAATAATCAATTAAAATCGATTTTTTTTTTGATATTCGTTTTTTTTATGCAGAGTGTCACAGCCCTGCCGCTAGACAATTTGTCATAATAATTATTTTTATCGTTTAAACTTAAAGATTGGTTGCGCCGCTTTATGTATGTTTGAAAATTCCCACATTATGGATTAAATTATGTCACTTTGAAGCCCGACCAATTAATTGCGATCAGGTCACGCCATCTAGTCTTGCCCAATCACATTTCCCTTTAACTATGGCACATGCTAATTCCGTAGCGCGCCGAACCGCGCCTCTAGTTTCGATTGCGGCCACCAGTGTTCGACTGTTGCCGCCATTGTGTTACTTCGTCTGCTATCGTCGAGTAGTTTACGCGGCTCGCACAGTGTTGTTGTGTCGCCGAGCCGCGCCGCATGCTAAGATTTTGAGTATTTGCATGGCCGAGTGAGAAATAAACGCATCGCTACACACGTGCCGACATTTATTATAAACAATAAGTGTTGTGTGAGAGAAGACTCGGTGGAAAGAAACGAGAAACACCTAGCCGGCTAGCCACGTGGAGACTGCATCGCCGCGAGGTATGTGCCAAGTTTCCATCCTGCCCTTCTCTCCCTAATCGTAACTGATCGCAATAGTTGAATATCAAATATAGCACCCCCGCATATACAGTCCACTTAAATTGAACATAGATAACCCCCGCACGCCTCCGGTGACGTCGACATCGCCGCGGCGCCGCCAAAGATTATTGAAAGATTTGTTTTTTAAATTCTTTTTTGAGACCATAACGAAGTCGTTAAGTTTTTTAAATTCTTGTTTTTAATTGTCTTACCATAACACTAGTCAAATGTAAATGAGACTAGACATTTGTGACAATAGCTATTTTTATTTTATTTATTGATTTGACTTAAAGATTAAGAAAGATTTGTTTTACATGTTAATTTTTAGGGCCATAATGTAGTCGTTTAGTTTATTAATTATCGATTTAAGTATTCTATTTTATAACTAGTCAAATGTTAAATTATCAGCCTATTGCCGTCCACCACTGAACGTAGGCCTAAATGTAAATGTAAAATAACTGGAAAGTTCTGTCATTTTTTTTTAAATTTGATATATATTTAATTTTTTGAGACAATAAGGTTGTCATTTTGTTGGGATGCTCATAATTGAATTTTTATTATGATAAAATATTTAATGGTACTGAAAATTTGTATCAATTATGGTATTTGGTTTCCTTATTCCTTACCTTTAATGTTCAAATGATTTTTAGTTTTAAATTGATATTTTTTTATTCATATCATTTTATTTGATTGTTAATATGAAGCTCTAAGTTTTATTATTGGAATATGAAAACCATATAGATTTTTATATAATAGAAAAAAAACGATTTTTTCGCAGAAATCAATTATTACATTTATTAAAATAGATTTTTGACAAATCGATTAATACTGAGAAAAGAAATATCGATTTTTATTTAATTGATTCTTTTCTATTAATGTCACATCCCTAATTGGTTGCAAAAAAAAGTGGCAATTGACGTTAACCACAGACTATTGGTCGTACATAATATTGACATGTGTGCCTGACGAATAACAATAACAAATGTTTTGAATTCGGAATCTATTTGTGAAGGTTGACTATGCATCTTCATACCCTTGGATTTTAATTTGCGTTTTAATTATACATTATCGATCTCCATTATGTCAGATAAACGATGTTGTGTACCTAACTGCAATTTGACTCGTAAGTATTTACATTTTTTCTATTTACTGTTTATTGTTATATTACCTAATAACCCTATTTGAAGCTTTTAAAATTATAGAAGGATTATTTTCTAAACTATAATTTCACTCACGAACGTAGTACCGTTGGTACTCTTTAGTTAAATAATACGTCTCTTTACAGCATAATATGTTGTAATACTAGCTGTTACCCCTGACTTCATCAACATAGAATTTAAAAAACTTTTTTTCATTGTAGAGGTTTCCTGGCGCACACGCGAGATCCTGGACACTTGTATAGTTTATTATCTTTGTGTGGAGAAGTAGCATAAGTTACTGTGCTTTAAAATCAGTTATCTGCTAGTTAAAGTTCCGTCGAAATCAATCCAACTTTAACCAAAATTATCAATCAAATCAAAAATACTTTATTCAGTTTAGGCCTTAATAAGGCGCTTATGAACATCAAAACTACCACCCGTTCGGAAAACAACCCAGCCATCGAGGAGAACCGGCAAGAAACTCGATTGGGTATATATTTTTAACATATATATATTTTGAATACATTATATGTTGCAATACCGTTTTTAGTGGATGCACAGAGAAGAGTCAATTCCAGACATCACCATCGTTCACATATTAATCCACTCTATAATAGCCTATCGACACTAAAACCCACTTGACATGGTGCTTAAATTTACAGTCCGGCAAATCTGTAATATGTTTTGGGACTTTATTGTAAAAGCTAACACTTAATAGTGTTGTTACTACTTATTACTAGTTTTGCTAAGTTTGATACATACACATATAATAAGAATGTAAATCTAACGTGTCTGAACTTTTTAGAATATTATAAAAAAAAATAGTTGCAGGTGTCTAGGAATAAGTAATAGAATATATTTCAATCAATTTTAGAAATGTCTGTCTATATGAACATGTATCACTGCTAAAATACTGCGTTCATGATAATCATAAAGCATGTCTTCGAGTAACATTTAGTCTTTGTTTCATTAAAATCAGTTAAGTGTATTAAAAGTTATTCTAACTTTAATGATGATGTGATTTAAGTATGAGAGAAAAGTATATAGTACTTAGATTTAATACATTGAGATGAATTTATTAGTCACTAGCTGTGCCTGCGACTTTGTCAAATTTGAAACGTTATATAAAAAATATTGATTAGTAAAGTCATCTGAATGTATTAAGCACATTTACTTATCTACTTTTCTCTCATACTTAAGTTGCATCATCACTAAAAGTACAATAACTTTTGATAGACCAATTCAATTTTCATGAAACAAAAGAGTAAATGTTACTGGAAGATATGTTTTATGAATTTTGTAAGTGTTAGTAATTGTGTAGGCGAGACTGTGTAGAAGGTGCATGGGTGAAGGTCATTGTTAAAAGAATAAGAAGGGTTTGGGTAAGAAGTGTATCAAAATGAGGGGCATATCAAATGAGTGTATCAAAATACAGTCAAAATCTGTTATAAGGACATCGAAGGGACTAGTCATATTTAGCCGTAAAACCCGATAGTCATAACAGCCGGTGATATTTTCGAGATACAGCATTCAGTCGGGACTTTTGTTCTGGGTCAGTATAACCGTATGTTGTTGTAAAAGATGTCACCATAAACGGTTTTGACTGTATAATAATCCAATCAAATTGGCCTATTTAAGAAACTTATACACTTGTGCTATTTTAATGTTCACATTTCCTTAGATACATATCCCTACTTAACACATTTTCTATACTTCGGTCAGTGATCGGTTGAAAAGTTAAGGTGTAAAGTGTAATAAACAAATTCAGTACTTAACTGATAGGTCTATATTATGCAAGTCTAACCTAACCAAACCAAAATGAAACAGGACATTGACTAACTTCAGTTGAAGTAACGTTAATATGTAAGTACCACAAATGCACATTCGGATTCATGTAATATACATAGATTGTATATGAACGAATGCTTTTAATGATGTAATATATGTTTCAAAAGCTCAAATTATGTTACACTAGTGGTCCTGGCGGATGTTGTCTGATAATAATAAAAACTTTGAGAAATTATAGACATAAATCTTCCTCAGTCACTTAATCTATGGTGAAATTCGCAAGAAAATCCATTCAGTCGTTTTTGAGTTTTTTGCGAACAGGCAGACAGTCAGATGTGGCAGAGGACTTTGTTTTATACTATGTAATGATTTATCTTATTGGACCTGTATTGTAGCAATGTTTTATTTTATACTGGGATACTATTATCTCTACTCCCAAAAATACATATTAAAACATACTTTGTAGAACAACCCTTTTACCACATCATCTTGGATTATATATACAATGTTCAGTACTACTTAAATTTTTTTTATTTTATTCTCTTTTCTTATTCGTAGGTTCTGAGAGTAAATTAATATTACATAGATTTCCTAATCCTGAAAAAGATTCGGAGAGATTCAATTCCTGGCTCTATAATATTGGTGGAGATATATTGGCTTTGAAAAACAAATTTATCTACAAGTATAGAAGAGTATGTCATAAGCATTTTGAATCAAAGTATTATACATGGTCCAAAGGACTCACTCGAAATTCTGTACCGACCCTTCATATATCAGGTAAGGGATTACTGTAGTCAAAAAAAAAAATCATTTGAATGATTGATACTACTGATAATTGTTTCAAATCAATCTTTGATCAATAAAACTGATTAATTAATTATTCAAATTGGATTTCTGACCATAATTAGTATTTTTCATTACCTAGATGATTATTTGATTGTTTTTTATCAAACTGTAAATTGTTCATTTGAATGATCGATACTACTGATAATTTCTTCAAATGAATCTTTGGTCAATAAAGGTGATCAATTGATTATTGATATTCATTTACTGAATATAGTATTTTTTATTACTTATTTGAATATTTTTTATGGAACTGTAAACCGACGTGAAGTAACAGTGCTTGCATTGTTGCGTTTCGTTCGGTCAGTGAGAGCGCCGGAGACCCACCTCCCCTCCCCTTCCACTTTCCTCTTCCCTTCCTCCCCCCCTCCCTACACAGGCTGGCAACGCACTTGCGACTCCCCTGGTGTTGCAAGTGTCTATGGACGGTGGTGATCACTTACATCAGGTGACCCACCTGTTCGTTTGCCTCCTATGATATAAAAAAAAAAAAAAATTAAAGTACAATGTGAATTCTTTATAACACCATTTGTTACAAACCAAGGAACTCGTTATAACATAGTAATTAATCAAATGTAGTTTGTTTTTTTAAAATCCATATGTTTGTACAATTTTTAGTGTAATAGCTATACTCTATTAAGAAAACATGGATTCATAATTTAGGTAATGATATTATCAGTATTATTGTTTCAATTATCAATTTACAAAAGCTTTGACTAAATCTTCACAATTACTGTAATATATCAACTATATATACATGTATATATATTTTTAATAATACTTTATATTAAATTTTGCCTGTAGATATCTTACTTGCAAATGGTGCTGAGGTGCTATGAAAATATTTTATTATATTAGTTAAGTACTATATATTACATCAGCAAAAGTATACTGCACAATACTAAAGAAGAGGTTGCTTATTATATGTATAGTTCAATTATTCAATGTCAGAGTGATATGTTAGATTGCCTTATTGAGAGAAGGAAAAAAAATGTATTACCTGTATCACATTGGAGTAGTTATTATTATCTGTGAGGTATGTAAATGGGCATTCTTTTTTTTTAGACAAATTTCTACCACAAAACACTGTCTCTTCAGAGCAAGAGCTAAGTAAACCAGTGCATGAATCACAAGGCAAGTATACTAGTTTGTTAAAATCTAACTTTGTTGTAAATAGCTATTTAATATTTTGTGGATTGTAGTAAAATTTATCTTTCTTTCATCCAGAAAGTATTGCACCAACAGAAGTCACAAACTCGGATCAATTGAAAAGTAGCAACGCAGTACATGTACGACAAGGTAAGTAACCTATAGATTATCATGACAATAGTACTTTGTGTAAATGCTCTGTCTAATAAAAAAGCATCTTTGTGTCTTTTAGAATGTACTGGTCCAGAAAATGACACAACTTTGCGGCAATCTCAGATGAATACAGAAATACAAGGTAATTAATTTTTTGTCACAATTAAAATGTGTTGTGTATACATAATTTGGTGAGACTGGTATGTATAATATCATTCAATTGTTTTAAGTGGAGAACTTCCATAGCCGCATTGAGCGATTAAAAGAAAAAATGAGGTAGGAGAAAAACTTGTTCACGTCACCGATAACCTTTTTCACAGGGGGCCAAAAAAAACAAAATTACAAAAAAACTATTTTCTGAACATATTCATTCCCTTTCAGTATTTATTGTATTATTAGTAAATATTGTATTTCAGTGTTGGAACAAAATTCATTTGAATTTAAGATATTAATTTTGCTATTTATGAATCCATGTATCCAGTCATTACGAACAAGATCTCTTCAAAACACAACTAACGGTACATATTTACGTGGTTCTACCAATCTTGAACCTCTTGTTGATCCACCTCTAGACAACCGTTCTTGTCTTGCAACCTCAGCAAGCTTATTTATTAAAACGTTAGATTCAACTTTATATCATACTAACTTTATCTTATAGACTTACTCGCCTGGTATGTCTGTAAAAAAAGTCTTTATTGATCACAAGTAGTGTAACTTTTTAACGCAATAATACTTGTGATAATAAAATTAAAAGAAATAAAAAAAACTAAAAAGTGTATTCTTAACGTTCTTACTACTTTTTACAAAAATTTATGTAAATTTGCAAAACATTTTTTGGTGTGATGAAATGAACTATATTTAATTAATTTTAGGGCAAAAGAAAACCATATTCATGTTATTTGAAATGGTTTTATTAAGAAATAAAATCAAAATGATAAAAAAATCAAAAGCCTCTGTAACAGCTAAGAAGAAGATAGCATTAAAACTATCAGAAAACCCCACATTCCCGAAGGCGTTAAACAAGTTCACAGCAGCAGCAATGATTTTCCCCATGTTGCAATTTCGACAGGTTGTTAAGGGCAAGATGGGCAGACGCGTAACAAAAAGTGAGAAATTGATGGCCTTAGCTTTATATAAACAAGGCCCAAGAGCATATAGATGGCTTAGGAAGTTGTTGTCCTACCAACACCAATAACACTCAGCCGTATGATCAGAATAGCTTCTTTAAAACCAGGACTAAATGAGAACATATTCTTAGAATTAATAAAGAAAGTAAGAAAAATTGAGCAACACTGAAAGATTATGCATGTTTGTTACTCTTTGATGAAATAGCACTTAGTCCTCATTTTGATTATATACGGAGAAGGGATGAAATCTCTGGATTTGTTAACAACAGACAAAAAACAAAAGAGGAAATAGCAGACTATGCATTAGTTTTTATTCTAAGAGGTATCCAAAAAATCTATAAACAACCTCTTACCTCTAGATTTTATGCAGGGAGCATACCAAAAATGGAGTTCTAATCACTAAATTAAATATCATTGGATTTAAAGTTATAGCCATAATTTGTGACTAAAGTTAAACCTACATGAGTGCTATTAATTATCTAATTGAAGAATATCGTCAAGATTGTTTAAGTAATGACGAAGCACTTAAACGAAAAATATTTAAAACTAGCAGGCCCGGCGGATGCCGTACCGTCCTGATAATAAAAAAAACCCTTGACAAATTATATACTTAAACCATTCTCATAAATCACTTTATTTACTGATAAAAACTGCATGAAAATTCGTTCAATCGTTTTTAAGTTTATTGCGAACAGGCATACAGACGTGGCAGAGGACTTTGTTTTATAATATGTAGTGATTGATGGTGCAGAAGTAGTTCCTCTGTATGACACACCTCATATGATAAAGGGAATCGGAAACAATTTATTATCTAAGGATTTCAAGTTTCTATAAAAGGAAAAGAAATTGTGTCGAAACTAACCGAAAATTATATCAACTTGAAGATGTCAAAAATGAAGGTCAAATGCGCAGCACAAGTTTTTAATGGTACTGTAGTTGCTGCTATGGGATACTTAGCTGGTAAATTATGTACTACAAATATCATATATTATGCTATGCCTATTGGATCACTGCAAAATACTGTCAAAGCGCAAAAAAGATTAAAGTCTTATTTACTGTCCGTAAAAACTTAGATATGCTGGATCTGGTAAAAGACCAGCATAATTTAAATACTAGAAACAGCAACAAATTGGTCATTCCATGCTTCAGGCTCACTAAGTCCAAAAACAGTTTTTTAGGTAATAGTATTAGGTTTTATAACAAAGTCCCAAAACACATTACCGATTTGCTGGATAGTGAGTTCAAGAACCATGTCAAGCGGGTTTTAATATCTAAAGGCTATTATAGGGTGGATCAATATGTGAACGATTGTGACGTCTGGAAATAATGCCCCTTTCATTGCATCCACTAATAACGAATGTAAATATTTATGTTATTGTAAAAATATATGACATGAAAAGATAAACCAGATCGAGTTTCTTGCCGGTTCTTCTCGATGGCTGGGTTGTTTTCCGAACAGGTGGTAGCTTTGATGTTCATAAGCGCCTTCTCAGGGCCTAAATTGAATAAAGGATATTTTGATTTTGACTGTACTCTTAGATTTTCGGGGTATTAGAAAGTCATTTTGTAGCTTCAAGTAAGCTTTTAAGTTGCTCAAAACCGTTATGCTATAAATTAAAGAAAACCCCCAAAAAAGAAAACATAAAAGTAGCATACATTTTTAACATCTTTTCCCAAATATATATTTTTTTGAGTTGTGACACTATTTGAGTGGAGATGTGATATAATACAGATATATAACATTTGCTAATTAGAGTCTCAGGAATCGGAGTACTACTAAAGGAATGCCAAGAAACTGTAGATATTTCAATATCTTTTTTATGATTTGTTTGACTCCTTCAACGGCAACTATGAACCTTTTAAAGAAAGAAGTGTTTAGTTACTTCCACTATCGACTGATAAAAGGCAGTAGGCAGCGTCAAAAATTATTAAGCTGTAAGAAATTTTTAGACCCTAACAGTACCTAAGTCAGCTACTGTACCCACTATTAAAATTTGGTTGCAAACAATAGACAGCATAGAGTATATTGTTGATATTTTGTCCAAAAAGTGCCAGTTGATATCTTTTTGGATGAGACTTTTTAATCACGATCCTTTAGATTTTTTTTTTTTTTGGATCTATCAGCAGTCTTGGGCACAGAAATAATTCCTCCACGTGTGCTGGGTTTGAAGCAGCATTTGCCTCCATGCTTATTAATAATTTAAGTAGTGCCCATTAGCAGGTTTAAACTGTGAAATGGAAAAATGCACAGGGTTCACATCATAAAATAAGCTTTTTTTTTAATCCAAGGATGTCAAGTGGTACCACTGAAGTTGATTTTGACGATAGTGACCACATCTTTGTTAACATTAATGAAAAGAACCAATGCCCAAAAATAAGAGCACAACTCGAGTATGTGACGAGATACGTCTTAAGATCTCATCAACAAAAGATATGTGTTACAAAATTCGTTAGAGTCGATGCGGTTAGGGACTTAGGGACAGGGTCTTCGTAGGTACTGTCACTATTTATTTGGGCAGAGCTTCGCCTTACAATACTTTGTACATAGAAATACGTAGATATCTTCTTTTTTATGTCGAACTGAACACGCTATTAGCCTTGCAAGACCTTTACAGCTACACCGGACTACTAAGGCGAGCGGTTAAGGCACTCAGCCGATTTATTTAGGTAACTAGCTCAAGGGTGCACGCACACCTCGGCTTGGGCTGTTACCGAAATCCCGAATCCGACCTAGCTAAACTATTCTAAGCTATTCATACATAGTATATACATACATACAATTGAGATGGCAAGATTCATAAACGCATACGTGTATATCGGATGTGCCGCAGATATCACCAACATCTTGCCTTTCATAGGCCGATCTATTTAAGTCAAAGCAATGACAATTTACACATAATTCCGCAAAATAATTTAAGTTACACAAAAATAATAAATAATGAACAAATGAATGTTATTTAAGCTATATAACAATTTTATATAATTATACTTATTTATGTATCTTTAATGTGTTATTATTAGTGTTTCGACATTTAGATCAGTGACATCTTGCTTTTTATAGGCCGAACTATGAAAGTCAAAGCAAATACTATTTATTCATATAAACTAATTGAAGTAATAACGATCAAACTAATGCTATTTTAGTAATAATACAATTCTATATAAATAATATCAATTCTTATTTATGTCTTATTATATCTATAAAATAATATTAATTCATTATTATGTATCTTTATTGTGGCGCTAGTGACTATGTATATCTCTAATATGGTGGCGCTAATGGTCCCGTCGCGTTGTAGTCTCGCATCTTGGATGTGACGTAGCGGCACCGGAAGTGGTGGTGATAACATATGTCAAACATATCCCTCACATGCTTTCATAAAGTGCTTTTCAAACATAAAAGATGTGGTCAGGTCACCAAAACCTTCTAAGAAAATCCAAATAAAAAGAATATTAATCAATATACGTTCTCTGTTTTTTTTAATCGTATTAGACGACAGCTTTTTAAAATGCAACGAGCTCAAAAGTAGAAATCGTTGAAAGTTTTGAAGAAATAAGCACCAATTTATTTATTTATACTTGGTGGAAAAATACCAATACAATTTTAACTGGAACCCGAGCTGGTTACAACAAAGAATGTAAAATTCAATAATTATGTTATCAATATTGTAAAAAATGTATAAAAAAGTAAAGTTTTCTTGTTAAATCTCTGTTTCTTTAACTACTAGTTACCCCTTATAGCACATATAAAGGAGTACTTGTACCCCTGATTTTCTATTACGTGTGTACCAACAAACTTAATTTATATAGGTAAGTCACCTATAGGTATATACAGACTGAATGATTAGACAGTATCAATATTTATGGAGGATACTCTGCGCTCGATTCTCGTTCTAAATTATTTAAAAAAATAGTTTCATTAATATTTGACCTAATTAGGTAGAAAAATACAAAAAATATAAACAATCCTCTAAGCGTCTATGTTAAAGCAGTGTCATTGACCGTCGGGTGATTTCACTTTAACTTGAAAGTGGACGTGGGGAAAGTGGACGTGGAACCGGCATGAACAGAACAAAAGAGTTACGGTTGTTAACCCGGATAGCCCCTTACAGCTTTCGGCACCGGTCATTGAACCTAGGCTTATTACGATTGTGTTTATACTTTTGAAAGTCTCAGAACAAACATTAACTTAGGTTCTCTTTGTTGTTTATTAGTATTTGTTTTGATATTATTATTTTATAATATAACCATGAACTATCTTCTCTTACAATACTGTAAGCGACTAGCATAACACCCGATATATCTGAAGAAGGTTTCTTGAACCGAATGCCAGGTACCTCTAATGTCGCCAATACGTTGAGTGACATCTCTATTCTCATATATACAAATGTATGGCATTACCTATATACAGGCCTTTTAATGTGGGAGCACACAGTGCCCTTTAAGGGAATTTCATAAAACTAGTATAAAAAGTGAGAAAAAAAAACAATCGTGGTAACAAATATTTTTGGATTTTTTTAATAGGTCAAAGTTATCCAGATTCGATATCAAATCTACCTTTCCGAACAGCCACTGGTCGGACGTTGGGCACTAAAATATGAAAGTTGTAATTTTACAGACGTAAACGCTATTCGATTTATCTAATGAAAAGCAATAGAAATACATAAATGCACTTTTTAGATTGGACTTATAGTATACTAGCGGGCCCGGCAGACGTTGTCTCTCCCTGTTTATAAAAAACTCCTTGAGAAATTATATACCAAAACGTTCCTCATGAATCACTTTATCCACTGGTGAAACCGCTTGAAAATCGGCACAGTAGTTTTTGAGTTTACCGCGAACAGACAGACGCGGTAGGGGACTTTGTTTTATACTATGTAATGAAGAGTAAATTGAATAAGACTGTTTTCAATGTATGGGAATTAAATCAACCCAAAAATCTCGTGATTTTCGTTCTGAAAGTTTTACAACAGCATCTTACCATTATATACCACAAGTACCCAAAACAACATTTTTGCACATTTTGAGATACAAAAAATCATGGATTTATAATTTTCGAAATTAGCGAGCCCCAAAAAAGAAGGCCTGCTTATACGTAATATTCTGTAGTTAATCAAAACTCTTTGATAAGATTTGTGTGTGTCGTGATTAATTATAATTGAGTATAAACTCTATATAGCGATTTAATTAATTACGCATTTCATGACATTATTGAGAGTTATTATTAAATTGAGTGAAGAAAATCAATATTATTTTACTATTATAATATTTATAAACAACAAACATTAATAACAAAGTGGATAGAAACCCGTGTCAATCACAATAAACAAAAAATCGAATGTCTTAGTATCAATCTTTCGTATATATGATACCGACAGTGAAGTTAAGAATGTACTTGATAAAAAGCAATAAAATAACAAACAAAACGACACGTGTTGGCTATATGGGTGAACGTTACTTCGCAATTCCGCTTGGAATTGATTAGCCGCTTACTGCAACTGATAACGTTTGTGAAACAACAAGTTATTAAAAGGTGTCAATAGTCGGTGGTTGCACCCGACGTTAGTCCGACACTGATACATACCAGTATCTGTAAGAGAAATAAAACATGTAAAAGATATGAAAAAACAGAATTATTTAGAATTTCCAGCGGAAGTGCGAAGTAACGTCCACCCTAATAATTAATTATGGATATCCCCAGAGTAATGCCTTCACCAATCAAATAACATAGCTAGCGTCTTTCCTACTAATTCCTACAATTAAGAAAGTACTGTCTATTACAGGGGTGGCCAAGCTCCGTGATAGTCTGAGTCCTTGTTCAGAATTTGAAATTTTTCGCGAGCCGCGCTTGCATACGTATTTAAAAGGTACACAAACAAGATAATAATTTTCTTTTTTTAACAGAAATGATATTTATTGAAAATACGAATAAAATTACAAGATATCGTATTTGAATTTAAACACTAAAAATTAATCACATTTATTTTACTCCTCTTGATAATTATTTAAAATTTGGTGAATAATTGGTGACAGCACTTCTCAATAATTCTTGGAGATGCTAGTTAGTTAATACTGATTTTCGTGCATCTCTATTAATTCCAATTCTCCAGATGCTTTTTGGTTCATAATTATATGGGAAATGTGAAACTCACCTTGAGTTATGTTAATAAATGACTTAAGAAATGGATTCTGAAAAAAATCAAGAGACGGTTTAAAATTATTCAAGACTTGAAATCAATTTCTAGTCTTTCTTATTTGTTGTCAGTAATTTAAAAAACATTTTTAAATACATATGATACGTTAATATTTTTTAAAATATAATAGCACAAATGGGAATTCGGGTACATTTATCGTGATCCGTAAATAATCCGTCAAAGAGCCGCATGTGGCTTGCGAGCCACAGATTGCCCCGCACCTGTCTATTACCTTATAGTGACGCATTGTCGTTCTCATTTCGAGTGAGTGTTATACTCTTCGATCAACAATAACTAGATATCGGGTCGGCGCAGAAAATACGTCTCGGTAAATAACAGCTCACTTGAAATGTGAGCTTTTATTTTGTTTGAAACACAGCCAATGTAAGCACGTTCCACAATGCCGCAGTGTATTCAAAAGATGCAAAAATAATACCCGAAAAAGCAATTTAACGGCTGGAGTATAATACTTTTGCTAAATACATGTTGAATAAGTTATATTTTAAGCTTTAAACTAACAAATAATATCAAATTTTGAACAAATTTACCGATTTTAAACCTGTGGTACAAATATTTAGCAAGACTCACCAACCACGCAAAAACACTCACAATAACGGGAAAAAGTACTTTTTTCATTGCGTGTTAAGGTTGAATTCACACTAAATGTTGTTTATGTTGTCTTTTCATTTGTAAGTGACGGGAGTAATTTATTGCTTTGGTCGTTTTATCGTAAATATTAGATAATATTTTGAACATTTGTGACTTTATTACTAGGTGTCATGGTTGTAATTAGATTGAACTTAAAACTGTTTTAAAACTTTTCCCCTTTCTTAGTAAACAAATAGCTACATAAGTATATATTTACGCGGACAGCAGTTAGCTTCGATTTTGTACGTGACCCTTTATCTAGTTATTGTTGATCAAAGGTTATGCTACATAGAGTGTATCGTTTTATGACAAAGGAAAGAACAGCAATCAAAGTGTAGTAATTTCGACGATTTAGGGAGTCTACTTTAAATAGAGTTTACACTGTATTACGTGTATTTAATTACTTTCAGGAAGTATTGTACCGGATACATTTTCGTGGAATGCTCAAAGTGCACCAGTGGAGATACCGCAAGGTGAGTAGCAAGAATTCTTCGATTTCTTATTATTTTTGTATTGTAGCGAAAAACAACTGCGACTGCACAATGCAACAACAATCGCCATTGTTATACTCTAAAATGTCTTTACATTACGTTTGAAAGACACGAGGGTGTTGGAAAGAAAGAACCCACCTTATGTTTCCACAGCTTCACACTTTCGTAAATTCTTTATCTATACCTATATATGATATTATAAAGAGGTAAAGTTTATGAATTTGTGAATTTGTGACAGGGTAATCTCAGGAACTACTAGTCCGATTTGAAAAATTCTTTCAGTGTTATATATCTCATTTATCGTGGAAGGTTATAGGTTATATATCATCACGCTAAGACCAATAGGAGTGGAGCACCAAGGATTAATGTTTCAAAATCGGGGTTTTTCCTCTTGAGAGCTTCCGCTGCGTGTTAGCGTTAGCCCAAAGTAAGCGGGCAGGGGCTAGTAATGTATAAAAAACTAGCCTCTGCTAGCGACTTCGTCCGCGTAGTAATAGTTACTACTCTGGGCTAACGCTGATACGCAGCAGAAGCTCTCAAAAAGAAAAAAACATCTCGATTTTGAAACATGTTTCATCTGTGCTCCGCTCCTATTGTCCTTAGCGTGATGATATATAGCCTATAACCATTCTCGATGAATGAGCTATATAACACTGAAAGAATTATTCAAATCGGACCAGTAATTCCTGAGATTACCCCCTACAACGCCACAACGTCACAAACTCGCAAACTTTACCTCTTTATAATATTAGTATAGATAGGTTCCAGGGTTTGACCACAATATCACCCAATGTTTAATGTCGATGTAGTCCAATATGATACTTACGCTAAACCTAGAGAAGGGCTGTCACTCAAGTACACTTGCAAAAACACACCAAGAGACACTGGATGACAAGACTTTCAAACTTGAGGGTGGTAGCTAGCCAGACGAGCTGAGAAAAGGCCTCAACACTATGCTGTAGTTTTATGACGTATTCTTCCTTCACCGAAACATTCAATGCTGTCGCATATATTCAAACTTACCTAAGTTGACCAAGTGTCAGAACACGATAGCCACTCCACTATCATCCTTTCAAATTCATATTATCCATCTTATCGAGTCTACGACGTGAATCTAATGAGATATTTCTAGAAGGAAATGCGTTACGGTTTCAGATGAACCAGAACATCTCGATGATGTTCCCGACAACTTGTCGATGTATTGCGATGATGGTGATACAGACACAGTAACAACTAGATGTGTTAACGGTAAGTCGATCCTCATACTTGCTGTAAGTCATAGGATTTGATCTAAACGATGTAGGGGTTACACATATCACCTCCACACACGTGCACGCATACACGCTTACACATGCAAGTGGAAGGGTTTTATTTTATTTCCCTTATCAAACTGAAATAGTTTATATAATTGTATTATATTATATATAATTATAAAAGTTGTTGCGGTATGTATGCTTGGTACACATATATGTTTCAACAACTCATATATGTATGAATAGTTAGCTTAGCTTAGGTTAGCTCAGATAGGTCGCGAATTGCATGTATCACGCAACAGCCCAAGTCGAGGTGTGCCGCGCACCCTTGAGCTAATTGTCAAAATAAAATCGGCTGAGTGCCTTAAGCGCTCGCCTTAGTAGTCCGGTGAAGCTGTTAAGACCTTGCTAGGTCAATAGCGTAGTCAGTTCGAGAAAAAAATAAGGTGTAGGGGCACACAATGTAAAATCATGTATATGGGGCATTCCATGCCAAATCACCGAGTTTTTTTTTCGACCCCTTTCGATTTGGCTAAAAATTTGGTATTATTTTCTACCCTACCAATAACATTTTTCTGAATTTTTTCAGATTTTTTTACCCAACCCAAAAAAAGTTACGAATTTAAAAAAAAAACGCTCTTTTTTTTCAAATTGCTATAACTTTGACACGAATTGACCTTTTGGCACTTTTTTTTTTGTTTATTCTTGTTTTTAAATGTAGTTTTTAGAAAAAAATTCAAAAACATTTTCTTTGACACGAATTGACCTTTTGGCACTTTTTTTTTTGTTTATTCTTGTTTTTAAATGTAGTTTTTAGAAAAAAATTCAAAAACATTTTCAGAAGTAAAAAACAATAAAATATTTTAGTTTTTTCAAGAAAACCGTCATTTTTTCGAAGTTCGACACTTTGGATTTTCAATTTTTTTGTCTCAAAAAAAACTTCAACTAAAACCGTATTTAACCCCACTATTCCCATATTGTGCCCACTTATTCTTCTAATTTTTTTTTCGATTTAAAAAAAAAAGTTTTTTCAAATTTTGCTTATTTTCTTAAACTTTGCACTAAAACGATTTTGGTTGGCTTTTATAACCTCAAAAGTAAAAAAAAAATAAACTAAAAAAAAACATAAACTGTATTAATAAAAGTAAAATTATTTTATTTAAGTATAATGTTTTATAATTTATACAATCTTAATATTCTAATTATTTGCGTTGATTCAGCGATTGTTGTTTCAAGTTTTTAAAGCAACTATTTCGCGGAAAAAGACAAAACTAAGAAAAAAAAAAAAAAAATGAGAACACTTTACCTAAAAAAAATATTTGAAGTTAACAAAAATAATTTTACTCTTATTAATACAGTTTATGTTTTTTTTTTACTTTTGAGGTTATAAAAGCCAACCAAAATCGTTTTTGAAAAAAAATAGAAGAATAAGTGGGCACAAAATGGGAATAGTGGGGTTAAATACGGTTTTAGTTGAAGTTTTTTTTGAGACAAACAAATTGAAAATCCAAAGTGTCGAACTTCGAAAAAATGACGGTTTTCTTGAAAAAACTAAAATATTTTATTGTTCTTTACTTCTGAAAATTTTTTTGAATTTTTTTCTAAAAACTACATTTAAAAACAAGAATAAACAAAAAAAAAAGTGCCAAAAGGTCAATTTGTGTCAAAGTTACAGCAATTTGAAAAAAAAGAGCGTTTTTTTTTTTAATTCGTAACTTTTTTTGGGTTGGGTAAAAAAATCTGAAAAAATTCAGGAAAATGTTATTGGTAGGGTAGAAAATAATACCAAATTTTTAGCCAAATCGAAAGTGGTCGAAAAAAAAACTCGGTGATTTGGCATGGAATGCCCCATATGTAATAGAAAACCGTAGCTATCATAGTAGGGAATCTCGAAAACTACATTAATATATATTTATCTATACTAATATTATAAAGATGAAGGGTTTGTTTGTTTGGTTGAACGCGTTAATCTCAGGTACTACTGGTCCGATTTGAAAAATACTTTCAGTGTTAGCTCATTTATCGAGGAAGGCTACAAATCACGCTTAGATCAATAGGAGCGAAGCACCAACGAATAATGTTTCAAAATCGGGGTTAACACACGTATTGTTTAAAAATATTTTCACCTTCTATGTAAACGAAGTCGCGAGTTAGCGTTAGTCTAAAGTAACTATGCCACGCGGACGAAGTCACGGGCTGAAGCTAGTCATTTATAAAGATAAAATAATGAATAAAGTGAATTAATGTAAGTTCAGGTTTAAAAAAGTAATAGTTTATTTAAAGAAGGAATTAATTCAGATTTATGTCATATGTCATATATATTTTTAATGTACACAGTTTTTTCTATAACATTGCTTCTTCATTCAGTTTCATGCTAATTATTATAGTGCATTGTGCTGTTACTCTGTGTGTATTGAAATTATTCTATAAAATCATTATCATTGTATAGTATAAAACAAAGTCCTCTGCCAAGTCTGTCTGTCTGTCTGTTCGTTCGCGATAAACTCAAAAACGACTCAACGGATTTTCATGCGGTTTTCACCAATAGATAGAGTGCTTCATGAGGAAGATTTAGGTATGTAATTTGTTCAAGTTTTTTTTTATTATCAGGTCAGGATAACGTCCGCCGGGCGTGCTAGTATTTTATAAAAAACTGAATTAACTACGAAGTTTTTGAAAAATATTTAATAGTATTTCTGTTGCAATAATGGTCATCTACAACGACCAAATAGCAACATAATTACACCACTTATCCTTACTTTTAGAATGTAGTTAAAGTGCTTCATTTATTTTGCAAGTCGATGGTTTAAACGTTGTCAAACATAAATGCATTTTCCCACAAAATTGAAGTTTTTAGTTACTTCTTTTTTATTAAAGCATATTATAGCTGGATAGTTCGGTTTTGTAAGTTAAAAAAAAGTGTGTGTGTATTATGTACACGCGTTAGAAGTTATACTTCTTTGGCGTAACAAGATAAAAATCTTTTCAAAAATTTTATCTTTCGCATTATTCTACGTTTGTAGAAAAACGACACTAACGATAGGAAAAGTTGACTATAGCTAACTTCAGGGTGTCGGTTTTTCGTGACGGTGTGCGCGCGCAATGTAATAACTTCAGGGTGTCGGTCTTTCGCGGCGGTGTGCGCGCGCATCTTAAAAATTTACTCTCATCGTTTTTCCCTAACCCGCCAAAAGAAGTATAACATCAAAAATGTATTACTTTACACAAGATACGGGACGGCACGAGGGATTCCACTGTGACAATTGCAAGGGAGAAATCGTCGGGTAAGTGTTAAATTTTTACAGATCGAAGTATAGCATAATATGAGGATTGTTATAATTTTCCATTTGAAACTTTAAAATGCCAACTTAATTTGGTCAACGTCGTACGTTATTATTAGTATGATATAAAAATGTATGTCGGTATAGTTGAAATCGATAAACTCCAACATCGTTTTATCGACCTCCATAAAAGTTAGCTCACTTAGTCATAAAATAAGTAAATAAGTCATAATGACGAGTTTTTGGCGGGGTCTTGGAATGCCGTGTAGTGGTCTTTATATGTTATCTATAATCTTTTGTTATTTGGCTCTATATTGTGTAATGTTGGTGGTGCTTTACGTAATATAGTCTGGTTATTGTGCACAGGTGAAGTGGATCGGAAATAATAACACGGACCATGAATTCTGAGATGCCACAAAAACTCCATGGAATGTTCTAACAAGATGGCCACCATCTTGTTAGTTCATTGAAATTATATCAAGAAACTTGTAATATCGATACTCACTTGACAATGGCAGTAATAGTCTACTAGAAGACTGGTTGCCAAAAATGGAACGGAAGAAGAACTTGTAATACTATTAACTACTCGACAATGGCAGTAATAATCTAAAAGATTGGTTACCAAAAATAAAGTTAAAAAAAAGTCATAATGACTTATTACATTGAATCGATTCTCAATCTACCTACTTGATATTTTATTATATAAATTATACTGACTGTATAACATACACATCTACCATAAAGCGAAAGCTTTCGCAATTTTATATTTCGCCCTGGTATCACCAGTCAAATTTTGTTAACAAAGGCTCGGCAGACCGTTGGTTGGGTTTCGATATAGCGTATAATGTATCGCCCATGCTTTACAACCAATGATATAAATAAAAAGGTGTAGATACGTTACGTGCATGGTATTTTGACAAAACAAATGGCACGATAACGCACACATACGTAACATAATATTGTAACGCCACACTGTCTTAGATAGAATGTGGAAGTGAGATGGCAATTCTTAAAACTAAGGTAGCTAGCCAAGTTTTAATAAGGCGCTGTCGAAGCGCTTATGACGTATCTACAGCTTTTTAGTTATAATATCATTGTTTACAACACTAATGTTCATAGTGTTGTTATAATTTGGTGTGGTCAGGTTTCGGTACACGTGCGTGCAGTGTAATAACTTGGATCTGTGCGTTGCTTGCGAGTCAAACAGCGCACACTCGCACCACTATATGCTGCGTGTGCCTTCACCAAGACCCTATGTGAGTCACATCAATACATATAATAAGAATGTAAATGTATCGTGTCTACACTTTTTAGATTTTTGTAAAAATAATTGTTGCCGGTGTATAAGAAGTAATAAAAACACATTTCAATCAATTTTAGAAACGTCTGTCTGCCTGTTTTTATGAACACGCGTCACTGCTAAAGTACTGCGTTCATGATAAAAACTCTCCAAGAAAATCATAAACCATATATTCGAGTAATATTTAGTCTTTGTTTCATTAAAATCGCTTCGGTCTATCAAAACTTATTGTACTTTTAATGACGACGACTTAAGTGCGAGAAAAAAGTAGATACGTAATTTTTTTTATAGTTCGTTGAAGCTGTAAAGTCCTTGCAAGGCCAATAGTGTTGTCAGGACGAGATTTTTTTTATGTCATATGTGGCAAACGAACAGGTGGGTCACGGTTAAGTGATCACCACCGACCATTGACACTAGCAACACCAGGGGAGTGGCAAGTGCCTTGCCGGCCTGTGTCTGGGGGGAGGGGGGAAGAAGAGGGGGAAAGGCGGTGGGTATCTGGCGCTCTCACTGACCGAACGAAACGCAACAATACAAGCACTATTACTTTCTGTGGGTCGGGTGGTAGTACCCCAGATGAGCCGAACCATTCATGCTGAAACAGCTTCAGCGTGGCTCTTGACTTAATGATCAGGTGACTTTATTGATCGCCGTTTTTCACATAAGGTTTCACGCGGACGAAGTCGCGGACATAACTAGTCTGTGTTTATAACTGAACCTTTGAATGTGATTTTCACTCATTTGCAAGCGTGAAATTTTTTTTTTTTGTACTTTATAGGTTTTAGGATTTGCCGACAATCTCATCTGATGTTAAAGGACGGAATGCTCTAAGATGGTAAATACGTTAACCCTAGAGGGGCCTGACTCTCAAGTGCAGCTGCCGTAACACATCAAAAGGAGCTTGGTGACACATTATCGACTTAAGGGATGTAGCTTGCTTGGTAGACTTAGAAAAAGCCCTACCGCCATGCTTTGGGTTCATCACGGTGTTTTCGTTTACCAAACGCTTCGACTCAATTGCTAGGATTCGAACCTACGTCCTCCAACGCGGTGTCCTAACACGCTATCAACTAAGTCGTCATCGCTTCAAATGTACCACGCTTATCAAGGACCAATAGCAATGCATTCAGAACACCGACGTGAAGTAACATTGCTTGCCTCCTTTCCCTCTTTCCCTTCCCCTTTCTCCTTTATTTAAAAAACTTAAAGTTATTTAAGTTTTTACAAAATATGATTTTTATAATGACTACGCGTTCACTATTACCTAAGACTAACCTGACATACTACTGATTTTGGATCCACGAATAATAAAATTTTCAGCCGCAAATGCTGAAACCGCGAATAAGAAAAGTTGTACTTCAATGTTATTTATACGTATGTAAATTGGATATTATCCTCTATTATACTGTATTATCGTATCCCGGAATTTGGCTTAAACTTTAATAAATTGTTATCAGAATGAGATCCAGACAATCCTGATGAGGATACGAAAGGATCTGATGACAGAGTTGGACCCTATATCAATTCCTGACGGTGACAACGAGGATGCGATAAGGTAACATATCGTAAACGTGTGTTGAAATAAATTATAACACTAAACTGCATACATATATATGTCGGTAGAAAAGCCCGTTCTACCGTCAAAAAGTATTTGTACTAGCATAAATATTACAAACTACCTTCAAATACGAAGTAAGCCTATAAAAGGCGTAGCAAAAAATGAGCACGACTCAACTATATTAGTTTCGAATTCCCGATAAGTTTCATTTTTTTTTTCTTCGAACTGACTACGCTATTGACCAAGCAAGGTCTTAACAGCTTCACCGGACTATCCGATAAGTTTCAGATTAAGACTTTCTGCTTCAGAGTGGAAGGTGAGTTCTCCCCGCCTCAACCAATTCGATCAGGTGTTCCCCAAGGCTCTATTCTTGCGCCTTCCCTGCTTAACATCCACATCAGCGACATACCGCGATTCCCAAGGGTCTAGATAGGCTGTTACGATGATCCCCTTTGCTTATCAGAGGGGACAGAGGATGGGGTAAGGGCGGGCCTGCTTCGGCTTGCTCGTCAGAGAGGTGAGAGAAAACCTCCTTAAAAGGTTACCGTTGTAGAAAACCAGGATAAAAAGTGACAGATGAGTAGCCTTTATGTGGAGGGAGAGTGAGAAAGCCTCGTGAAAAAGTGACAGAGGAGTAGCCTTCGGGTGGAGGGAGAGGGAGAAAACCTCTGTAAAAAGTTATCGTGGAATGAAACCACGTTAAAAAGTCATAGAAGAGTAGTGTAGTTTGATTTTATAATTTATTCAATTGTTTTAGTTGACGAAACAATCAAATATTAAAGATTTTATTTTGATTAGATTTGGCGATACGTCATCATTTGAATAATGCGTTTTTATGTCTCCATATATACGAGACACATTTTGGTAAAGCAATCGCATAGGAATGTATGTATAATGTATATGTATGTAATAATTACAGTGTGAAATCGGATATCAAGTCTGAGAATGAGGAAGAATTTGAACAAGTTGACCCTTTATGTGAAAATATGCCGTATGATGATGAGTTAAAAGAATATTCTACACTTTTCTCTCCCGGATCTCAACACTCGGTAAGTGTTACACGAACATTGTATGTACGTATTTGTGCATTTCAACTGTCATTAGAATAAACTGAAAAAAAAAATACTAGAATCATTTCGTGAGTTTTTGGCGGGATCTGAATCTGTCATGTAGTGGATTTCACATTTTATGTATAATCTTGTGTTAATTGACTCTATATTGTGTAATATCGCTGGTGTTTCACGTAATTATAGTTCGGTTATTTTGTACAAGTGAAGTCGATGACAAATAATACCACGGAGGAAAAACTCCCTGGAAAGTTCTAACAAGGGGGCCACCGTCTTGTTAGAACATTGAACTTATTACAAGACATTTGTAATATTATTACCTACTCGAAAATGTCAGTAATAATCTAAATAATTGGGTTACCAAAAATAATTAAATCAATTAATAGAACTGTTTCTTTTTACATTTGCTAATTTCACATGAGAACAATTATCGATATAATTCAGTAACTTCTTTTTTTACAAAAAAAAAAATTAAAAGTATCAACACCAAATCAAAGACCTAAAGTGCTAAAAGCAGTATACATTTAAAGTTAGTTCTGTAATAGAGTGGCAACACTCACGGGTGTCACTCATGTGCGTTCGACAGTTAAATGTTTGTATAATTAGCAATATCTAACTTTAATCAGATTGCCTATTTCTTAATCGATATGTACCTAACTTTGGCTATATGTATATTTCTGAGAAACATACAATAACTCGGTTTGAACACAAGTTAATTATCTTCTTTTTGGAATTACATTTTAAATCGGTCTCTCTCGTTTATGACATTACCTACTACAGACAGCGCACTCTCTGTATCTACATGACATTGGCAGAATTGTCTATTACTAACACACAGCGCCATAAAGAAAGTAATTTTTTCCGACTTGCTGTAAAATACAATAATAAACTAAAGTATTTCTATATACAGAATTCTTATTTGTTGATAAACACGGCGCACCCGAGAATGACCATTACAAATAAAAACTACAATTAATAAAGGAAATTTCGTGTGACAGTTTTGAGTAGCATGTATGAAGAAGAATTAGAAGTCATGTCAGGTGTAGAATACAGAATGCCAGTACCTCTACGATTAGTTACAGGACTAGATTTTCTTGTGAAATGGGAAAAACCATTACTAATTATAATAAATAATTATTGCTAATTATTAAAAGATTATGTATTAAACTCGGCAAAACGGTAGGATTTTTGAAATAATAACAGATTTATTGTCCTTGTATACAACCAATCTTTACAATACTTTACCATGTCAATATTTTTGAATTCATCAAAAAAAAAAAACACAAGAGCCACTTCGGACCATAAATAATATTAAAAAAAAAGAAGTTATATTCAAACTCGTTTCACATCCAACTGCCTACACCGTGCTGTCATTATACAAACTCACTCAATAAATGAATACACAATGATTACAGCTTCTATAGATTAAATAATGCTTACGTTATACAAACATTTAACTGTCTAACGCACATGCGTCTTTCCACTCTATTACAAGTTGACTTTTAAATGGAGTACGGCCATCTCTTTCAGTAATCTTCGTTGTTGGATATCAGTTAGGTTTTTAGTTTTAATAACGGTCATAACTCTAGTACATTCCCAAAGGCCGACTCTGGTTATTATTAGCGAAGTTCTCGGAGATTTACAAAGTAATTAAAACATGCATTTATACTACAGGAGAACGCAGTTTCTAAAGAAACATTACAGAACGACAGACCCATTTTGCGACCAGTGAAGGTTCTGAAAGTAAAACGAGATAAAAATCGAATTCCGTTATTGAGAGTGCCTAATAACAGTGAATCCAAAACGCCACCCAGTACAGCAAAACGGAAAATTATACTCAGCTTAGCAGAATTCCTGAAACTAAAAGAATCTAATTACTTAGGTGAGTTATTCAATTGAACACATGTCGAGGATTAACGGCTTAGTTAGTGACTTTTGACCTAATCCCATTTTTTCTAGAAATTTATTGATATATTTAACATCAATTTCTTTTATGCTGTGTTGATAAATGTGTTTGGTTTTTTTCTTTTAGTATAATAATATAAACAGTATTATGCAGTCAAAAAGTAGGGGGTCTTTACAAATAGTGTTAAAATGAAATCAGATAATGGCATGGAACTATAGGAATAACTAGCTGCTTCCGCGACTCCATCCTTGTGGAACCTAATAAAACGGTGACTAATAAAATCGCCTGAATGTATTAAGTCCATTTACTCATCTACTTTTCTCTCGTACTGAAGTCGCGTCGTCATTAAAATTACAATAACTTTTGATAGAGTGAACCGATTTTAATGAAACCAAGACTAAGTTACTCTCGAGGATTTGTTTTATGATTTTCTTGGGGAGGTTTTATCGTGAACGCAGTACTTTAGCAGTGACGCGTGTTCAGACAAACAGATAAACATTCTAAAAATTATGGAAATGTATTTTATTACTTATTCCGAAACAAATGCAACAATTTTTTTCACAAAAATCTAAAAAGTACAGACACGTGAGATTTACATTATTATTATTATATTATTAGTAAATAATGCATTTTTAAAGTCTTTGTTTTGTTTTTCGATTGTAAAAGCTCAGCCAATATATTTTATTTTAGCTAAGAAGATATGTTTAACGCCCAATAAGAAAACGGAGGAAATGAGTAGAAAACCGACAACGTTGACTACCAAAATTCCTAAACCGGATGTTTTCAATACCATAGTGAAGTTAAAAAAACTGTCTCCTGGTACAACAGAACAAGAAAAGTTATGTAAGTCTTTGATTACATCTCATACCGGGCTTCTTGAACTCAGTAATATTTATTATACGTTATATGTCCGGTTTCTGAGTTATTCGGTTAAACTACCAATAGTTATTGACTCAACAAAGTTATCCATAAGATAAACTGTCAAATGGCCCGTTGAGTGTTATTGACATTTATCGTATTATTATGTGTTCAGAAACGCAATTTGACATGTTATCGAACCGATAACGTTATTAACAGTTAAACTACTTGAGAAACCGGACATTAGTCTGTTTATTAAGCTTAGTTAGTTAAACCGTTCCCAGAGAAATGAATCCTATTGATTTTAAAGCGTTACTTTCTTCTATTTCACATCTTTCCAGAATTTTACTCTTTTATAGCTTTGGATTTAATTGCCCTTGCATGTTTTAGTATAATCCAAAGATGATCACTAAATTGTAATTATATATTGTAAGGGAATTCTTATGTTACACTAGATATATCGCTTAAATGATGTTGTTCCTTGGCAATGCAAAGCAAGTCACTTTAGATTTTTCGATGAAAAGCATTGCCAGATGGAGGGAAATCCGGCGAGAGGGACCATGAAATGCGGGCTTGAATGTGGTCCATTCACCTCCATTGATAGCGGTGTTTTCTAAGGAGAGATGTGGACTGTATTTTGGCGGTTTGCATGGGCAAGGGTATCACGGGAAATACGCTCAATCGTAGGATCCAAGAGTATATAATCGATTGAGCTAGGATAGAATAGAAAATACACGCTTACTTGGCATAGGCTGATCGCTGGTTTCGGCAGGTTTGTGTCCGTATCCAATTAGTAGGCGGGTCACATAAAATGTATTCGCTATTCACTCGCGAGTTGATTTGCGCACTGGTTCGTGACACAGATAGTTCACGTCTCTTTCGCGGCACATACTGTAACGGACTGCACTGGCGATGCGGCCGAGTGCTAGCGGTAATCTAAGGAAGAAAGGATCGTGGTGGGGGGGGGTAGGAAGGGGGAAGCCAGGAGCTGCCCTCGCGCGTTAAACTGCCTAATATATTAACTACCACCAGAGTTTATGTTTCAAAATCCTGTCTTACATTGGTGTTATCATGTTAATTGAAGAATTAAATAAATAATTATCACAGTACTTTTCTCAACGACCGTATCTTATTTAAGGTAAAAAGTTAGATGTGATGCCCAATAATGGAACGAAAGATACCAATATAGATCAGAAAACTCTGACTCCGATAGCTGCTGGTGCCTTGAACCCTGTCGTGAAGTTATCAAAACTGCCTCCAAGTACTTTACTACAGCGTGAACGCTCAGGTATCGTGTTTTATTATTTGGTATTTCTATAAAAAACTAATTAGGGATGGGAAGCCGTTGCACTTTGAGAATGTGGCACTGCATCAACTGCGGAAGCTTATTTCCATACCATTTGTTCTTTTATATCACCTGTACCCATGCTTCCCAAATTGGTCCATGCGGATTTACCGTAATAACTAAGGGGATTTATGGGAAAATCCACGAAGGTAATGCAACAGCCTAGGGGATTTATGGAGGCATCCAAGGAGTTTATGGTAACAGTCTAGTGGATTTATGGGAACTTCCAAGGGGATCTATGAGAGCATCCAAGGAGTTTATGGTAACAATCTAGGAGATTTATCGTAGCATCCAAGGAGTTTATAGTAACAATCTAGGGGATTTATGGGAACTTCCAAGGGGATTTATGGGAGCATCCAAGGAGTTTATAGTAACAATCTAGGAGATTTATTGTAGCATCCAAGGAGTTTATGATAACAATCTAGGGGATTTATGGGAACTTCCAAAGGGATTTATGGGAGCATCCAAGGAGTTTATGGTAACAGCCTAGAGATTTATGGGCGCTTCCAAGGAATTTATGGTAATATTTGAGGGGACTTACGGGATCATCCAAGAGGTTTATGGTAACATCCAAGAGGTTATGGGAACATTCGAGAGATTTGTGAAACCGTTTGAAGGGATTTATGATATCCCATAAAAATATTGAAATAAGTATTTATGAACATATTTAAACATGTGTTTTTTTAAGTTTATTCTCTTAAGATTAATATAAATTCTTAAAATAAAAATACATCCTTATTATATTTATCTACATGCAGCTGTCTTATTAAGCAGGGCAGAACTATTGTTATTAAGTTATCCACTATTATTAAGTGTTACTGAGTCACTTTAAGGGTTCATGACTGAAATAATTCAGAGATTCATAGCGAATTTTACCGAAGAGTACGGTTTTTTTTTTCTAGTAGTATTAGACAAACAGGGAAAGTATTTACAGTTTTGACAGCATTTAGTAAAGTTAACAAGTAAAATTAAAAGTTTATCTTTGGGTTTATTCGTCGGTAAAAATCTTGGATTTCACATTTCTGTATTGAACTGAATATAGTATACACAATTATGAATATTGCATTAGGAGAACGTTAAATAATCTTTTTTTTTATTTATTTCAGGGTTAATTGAGGTCCGTCCATTGAATAGTCTACACAAAATTACGAACACGGAAGGAATTAGGTGACCTTAGGAAATAGCCGGGAAAGTTTGTTATTACTTTAAATAGAAACTTAAATTAACATAATAAATGAGTGAAGATCAGTTTATCTTTTGAATTGTTAAAATTAGATAGTTATCTACTACTACAATGAGTGTAGCGATTCCTAAAGTCCGGCGTGTATGACAATGTTATATTTATCTCTTTGTTGAATGTTAACAACTGAAACAGTGCATCTTGAAATTTTATTTAAAAAATCTTGTATTATTACATTAGCTCAAAACCTTTAATTAAGTAATTCTTGTATATAAATTTATTTCTTATATCTCGAAAACGGCTGTAACGATTCAGATGTAATTTTGTATTTAGATAAGGTTTTGTTTTTTGAGTTTATCTACATAAGTATATTTCTTGAATAAATGCGATTTTACACAGAAAGAAAAAATATATAACGAATTATTGGAGCCTATATCATATAGCGTTTTCTCTCAATTTTCTGTGATACTTGTATTGTTTAATAGCGTTATCTAAGCTTCTAAGCTAATAATCTAAGCTAATAATAAAAAAAACGTGTACCAATTGTTCAAACTAAAATACGTTCCAATAAATTAACAAGACAACTCAACGTTTCAATGACATTTGTAAGAATTCTAAGAACCCTAGTAATTTATCTACAGAACCCAATTTAGAAATAGGTGGACTGAAAAATTAGGCGTATTTGGTGAATTAATTGTGATGATTAAATAAAACATTTATAATCCTTGCGTATTTTATTGAACTATATTCGAAACATCGAGAAAAATGTGTCAGGGAATATGTTGTAAACTAGAGGTTCCCAAAGTGAGCGCTGCGGCGCCTTAGTGCGCCGTATTTAGTAATGAAGGACGCCACAATAACTTCTCTTAAGCTAGCTTCGGTAACTTAACTTAGTTATTCATAGATACAACGTAAAGGTGTGGATGAAGAGGGAATGGGGCTCCCTGACGTTCAGATTGGTGCAGGTGCTAGCCGGACATGTTTGTTTCGGGCGGTACTTGCACCAGATCGCTCACAGTGGGCCGACCGCCGCGTGCCATGACTGCAGCGCTCTCTGTCTGAGTGTGCTGCGTGGGAGGGATAGCACCGCGTACTGGCTACAGCGGTAGAGGATAGTGGGGATTTGTGGCTGCCGAGTGTGGTTTCAGCCATGCTCAGCAGCCAACAGGTGTGGCGAACGATGGCCTCCCGCGAGGAGGTCATCTCGTAGAAGAGGCGATGTATAGGTCCCGCCAGGTGGATCCTCTAAGTGGCCCTCTCCGCCAACGGAGGACTGGCGGGAGGAAGCGGCGATTTTCTTAACTCCTCCCGCCACCGTAGCCAGACCAGAGGACATGGGCCGGGGCGCCCATCTCCTCATTGCACAGGTCCACCCGACGAGGGACGGCAGCTGGTGTGTACCTAGTTTGTCTCACTATTAGGCGATCACTATCCACCGGGCGGACCGTTGGGGCGGCTATCCAAGGTGATTAGCGTAGGACGATCCCTTGCCGCCCCAACAATACGGTCTGTCGGTACACCGGGCTTTAGTCCGCAGGAGTCGGACATAACCCACTCTCTCCCCCGGGAGGGTGGCGTATCCATAATGGATAATAATAATAAATAATAATCCATAAGAAAAAGGTACAACGTAAACTATTAAATTGCCAGCTCACACGAAAATAGAATATTAAAAATACTTTTTTCAATTTAGGCCCTGAGAAGGCGCCTAAGAACATCAAAACCACCACCGGTTCGGACAAACAACGCAATCATTGAGAAGTACCGACAAGAAAATATATGTTTTTATTATAATAAATACTTCCATTTAACTCAACACCCTAATTTAACAACGGTAGAAATAATATTAAAACTTATGTAATGAATAATTTTTGCTTTAGCTATACTTGACTGCTAAGCTCATTCTTATCATCATCATCATCAGCCTGTAAGAGACCCACTGCAGGGCCATAGGCCTCTTCCCGAAGGAAGGTATGGGCGTAATCACCACACCAGCCCACGACGTATTGGCGATTTCAAACTCTTAGATCTACAGTTCTATATTGTTCCCACATACTGTAGTACCGCAAGAACATTTCTCAGGTTAAGGTTTCCTCACGATGTTTCCCTTCACCGTCAGCCGATAGTGTTACCAATTTAAATTAGTAAATGTACGCGAATTCCGAAAAATTCGTGGTACATGCCGGGATTCGATCCTGCGGACATCGAATTAATATTCCACCGGTGAAACCACCACGACACGACATCTTATTATTATCATAATCTTTATGTTAATTTTTTTCTTCAAAACACTGTTAGTTTGCTGGAAGAAAATGTCTTGTGACATTAAGCTCCCCAGTGCATGAATAAAGAAGGTAAAATATTCATTTATTCAAACCATAACTTCGAAATATAATGATAATTCGTAATAAACTTAACACAGAAATTATTATATGTTGGGCGCCATCTGTTATCATCTTAATTAACTACTGAACTTCATTTAACTGTATGCGGCTGCGTATTACAGCTTTTTAACCGACTTCAAAAAAAGGAGGAGGTTATCAATTCGACTGTATTTTTTTTTTATGTTTGTTACCTCATAACTTTGGACTGGGTGAACCGATTTTGATTATTCTTTTTTTATTTGAAAGCTGGTACTTCCCGTGTGATCCCATTTCAATTTGGTCCAGTTCCGACAACGGCATCCAGTGCAAAACCGTATAAGTTTTAAATTTGCATTAATTATGTAAACGACAAATAGACGAATCACGCTAACCGATTTCGATGATTCATTTTTTATTGGAAAGGATGTACTTCAAGGGTAGTTCGATGAGAATTTGGTTAGGTTCTGATCATGGGATCCGTGACAAAGTAAGAAAACTTTCATGAAACGAGCCTACTCCTTTCTTAAGGGCCGACAACGCATCTGTGTTTCCTCTCGTGTCGCAGGTGTCCATGGGCGGCCGTGATCACTTACCATCAGGTGACCCGTATGTTCGCTTGCCACCAATATTATAAAAAAAACTCTTCAATTCTTAGAAGCCTATTGTGCTTATGTTCGTTGCTGTGTTGCAAAATGACGCAAGCATTGTAATTACATTACTTAAGGTGTATTATGTGTGAAGCGATGGTAGCCGAGTTGGTGGTAGAAACTATCGCGGATTATTGATAAGGTTGCGTTCGTACCAAACGTTACTTATTGTACAACCAATTGAAACCATATCGCATACCATACCGCAAAAATGCGCATATTTTAATATACTTAAGGCGGAACGGAGTTCGCGGGCCCTGCTAGTAAAATATATTTATGTACACTAAAAATGGAAAAATAAAGTAAATTTTCAAAAAAAAGTATTAACCGACTTCAATATCAATCAAAAGCCCATAAGGCACTAAAAAGCGGAAAATAAATAGTTTATCAAATTAACCAAATTAAATAAAACATATGAATATGTGTGCTACCTAGAGATGTATTGGAAGTCGGTGCGAACCGAAAATCATATCATCTACATAGGTACAAAGTTTAAGTCCACTCTGGCGTCTCTGTAATGCATTTCTACCTGGAACAAATTTGAAATTTCGGTTGGCACCGACTTCCGATACATCTCTAGGTAGCACACATATTCATATGTTTTATTTAATTTGGTTAATTTGATAAACTATTTATTTTCCGCTTTTTAGTGCCTTATGGGTTTTTGATTGATATTGAAGTCGGTTAATACTTTTTTTTGAAAATTTACTTTATTAGTAAGAAGCAGTGTGGGGAACACTGTTGCTGTTTTTGCGACTTTCTCGCTAGATCTAGCGGATTTTGGATATGTTTAACGACTGTGTTTTCAATCTAACGACTTAAAAAAAAATAGCGAATTCTAGTGACTATTTGAATATTGCAAATATATACTAATATATAAAGCTGAAGAGTTTGTTTGTTTGGTTGAACGCTATGATCTCAGGAACTACCAGTCCGATTTGAGAAAATCCTTCGGCTTTAGATAGCGCATTTATCGAGGAAGACTTTAGGCTATATATCATCACGCTAAGACTAATAGAAGCAGAGCACCAATGAAAAATGTTTCAAAATCGGGCACTTTTTTCCTTTCGAGAGATTTTGTTAGCGTTAGTATTATATACGTTGCCATGGTAACGTGGTAAGTTTCTATCGCAAACATTTTCAAAGTTTATTTTGTTTTCCTTTTCAAAAAGTTTATACTACTTTTATTTCCAAATTTTTATTTGTTCTCTATTACGTATTATAAAAATAAAGGTTGTTTATGTACAATTAAAATAACAACTTTTTAATGAATGGATATGGCTACAAATGACCAAAAAAAATTTTATTATATATTTTTAGATTATTATATTTTGCCTGTTTGTTTATTTGTTCCGGGTAATCTCCAAAACGGCTGGACCTATTTTAACGGGAATTTTACTTTTTACTGCCAGATAGCCGAAATTATAGCGGTTGACATATTCTATTTTATTTGTCCGCGGCTTCGTCCGCATTGCTATTTCCAAAATGGTTGGACCGATTTTTACGGGGTATGCACTGGTAGATAGCAGACCTCATAAAAAGTAATTTAGGTTTTTTTTCTTCACGGGACTTTCACTGGCAGATAACTCACCTTATAAGAAGTAACTTAGACTATTTTATTTTGTTACTCAAGACTTCGTCCGCAATATCCTACTATCTCCTAATTGGTTGGACCGACTTTCACGGGGCTTTTACGGGCAGATAACTAGCGGGCTCGGAAGACGTTGTCCCGCCCCGATAATAAAATGAAAACCTTGACAAATTATACCTAAACCTTCCCCATGAATCATTATTCTATCTACTGGTGAAAATGGTAGTTTTTGACTTTCTTTTTAACTGACTTCGAAAAAGGACGAGGTTACTATGTTCGGTTGTATGTATTTTTTTTATGTATGTTAATCGATATTTTCGTCAATTGTGAACCGATTTTAATGATTCTTTTTTTATTTGAATTGGTACACTATGTAGTGATTAACTGCTACCTGTGCATTCGTCCGTGTGAAATTGATCAAAAATATGTTACAACCGCATGAGACGTGTGCCTTACTGGACTCCAAGAATAAATATACTTAATTGAAAGTCATATATTTGTATGTAATATGAATTATATCATATTTTTGGGCAATTTGGCGACCATATTGTTTTGTTTACCGCGTTTGCTTCTACATAACTCAGTGATTATAACATCGTATAAGAATAACTTAAGTATATCGACAATACGGGTATATTATATCTATATAATAAAAGATTTACGATATATTGTTCGATAATGTATAGCTTATAATTTTCATTACTTTCTTATATAGTGTTAGTGAGCACTCAGTTTGGTATATAGTAGGTTGAAGTTCCAGTTATGATGCTGATGATAAATCCCATCCCATTCGATATACTATTAGTATTCATATATTTAATGTACACGTTACATGTTACAATAGATGGCGTTCGTATCGTAGTTACAAATGTTTTTGAAAAAGCGTTTTTGTAATGTACACACCCACTCACAATTTTACATTTCTGTAATACATTTTTAAAAAGCGCGTGTGGAGCCGCGGGTAACAGCTAGTACATAAATATTTTGGTACTAATTTAAATATAATTACTGGTAAAAACATGAATTGCTATTGTTCTTTTTGGAATTCCTCTACCAGAATAACCTTTGATCTCGAGGCTTAATCGGTTGGGTGCCTCTCACTGTATCAAATGATACATCAAATATCGTTTTGTTTTTCACTTTCATTCATTTACTACCACCGCCAATAGATAGAATAAATCAGTTAATATGTTACGTTTTCGCAAAACAAACCTACATTTTTTAGTTTCTTTATTCAATTGTCGTCATTGATATCAAAATCTATTCGAGGAAATGGAAATCTCTTTAAAAAAAAAGCTTATGCTCAAAAGCTCAAAGTAAGTAAAATAAATAAATATAAGTATAGACCAGAATGGAAACAGTAAGAAGAGTTATAATCTGGCAAAACCTGTTACAACTGATCCAACTAAAGCCTTTGCTCGTTTTATCACAGTCAAATATACGCAGCATAGTATTTTCACCATATTTTTTACCATGATATATTAAGAATTTTTTAGCGACTTCTTAATTTTTAATTAAATCAAATCAAATCAAAATGTTTTATTGCAGACAAAAAAGTCCATTTGGTTAGTATACACACAACTTAGAAGATATTGTTAGTACTTACATCTACAATGCATATGGAATAATAATTTATTATAACGCCACAGTGTGTAGGCGTATCCAATGTCCCAGTATGAGGCTGTCCCACCTGTCTGCTACAGTATTCAGGATACTGTTGGTGCTGCCACGTACCCTACGCATCATTGAGGCAGATCGCTTGCGCATGATGGCATGAAAGCCATCAATTCTCGCCTCCGCGAACATGCCCGAGGCGCTGCAATAGCGCGGCAAGCCCATCAGCACCCTGAATGCGTTATTATATTGTACGCGCAGAGCGTTGTAATTAAATGAAACTTCTTTTTCGTATAAAAGTGGAAATATGGTTGCGCCATCTGCCTTTAGAGAAAGTTATGTTATATATCGCAAGACAAGTAATTAGTGCATATATAAAAGTGTAGGTGGCAATAGTGACAAACTACAAATACGGACTCAACTATGCACATAACTTTTTAAAATTATATTGATATTTATATACACAACGATTTTTTTTACATATAATAAAATTATAATAACATTGATAACAAAATAATCACTTCCATAAAGCGACGATTCTAATATTTCAGTTTTAACTATTAATTTTTATTATAATAGCAACACTGAACTAGGAATAGCGTTCTTCCCCAAAAACAACTAATTTTTAAATCAATTCATCGATTGTTTTCACCATTAAATGTATAAAAAAGATAACACGTAGTATTTGATATTTCATTATCCTTAATTTTAACAAGGTTATAAAAAGTTTACAATTTCATGTAATTTTGCAAAACAAAACAAAAGTTAGAGGACAATTTTAATTTGATATTTCTTTGGTTATAGAACATTTAAAAAATTGAACTGTGTGTCCGTTATAGGTACTCCTCCATACTGAACATAAACAAATCATCTATTTTATTGTTTGCAGTGATACACGACACAACGTTATAAAACTCAAATAAATTACAGACAATGTTGTCTACCCAATCTTTGAAAAACATTACATGTAGACATCTATAAAATATTATAAAAGACAACTAGAAAAAAAGTCGAGGTAGTCATGAGGACTGCCCACAGAAGCAAAAACTCAAAACAATTAATTTTATTATGAATTACTTAAATTTTATCATTTGTATATTGAACTTATTAAGTCAGTCACGCTTACTAAATTGACATGACGCTAAATTACAAATTTATATCCTGCTAAAAAATACCCCTCAACACGCCTAAAGAAGTTTTCACTTCAAGAATAAATAAGAGAAATTTCTTTTGCCTAATCGCTATTTTTCATCCTACTAATAATAATTTTAAAAAAATCATATGCGTGGTTCGCACGCAGTAGAAGTGAAACCCTAAAAAACCGAGAAGAGTGTATGCCTCCAGTGTCCTCCAATACTTAAAGACGAGCGAGGCTTTGTCCACTCTATGTGACACAATGTTTACCTCTACTTTTTGTCACATAAAAAGGTTACGGAACAGAGTTTCAAAGCCCTTTTATAAGAAGGTTTACTTCGAAAACAGCTTAACAAAAAAAAGTATAATTATCATCAGAAACAATGATGCTATTATGACATAATTTTTATTTATCTCTGTTATAGGATATTAATATCACCTGGTACAATACTTAAAATGTTCATTTTCCTTCTGAAACAAATGTTGATTCGAAGACGTAAAGTAGAAATCTAGCAAAAATTAGAAAAATCTGTAAATGTACATTTAAAATTGTATTGTTAGCTAACTTGCAGTAATGATAGATGAGGGAATTAAGGCCATACAGCCCTCTATCGTGTTTATGTATTAAGTTTAAAATTGTCCCTGCTTGGAGTACGCTGATTTAATTGTAAATTATTTTCTGGTTTTAGTTTTATATAAATAGAAAAAATCTAATCACGATTTAATAGCTTCAGAGTTTTTTACACTGGATGGATTCATTGTTTAGTATCGATTTTGACATAATCGATTTCAGATCGACATACTTCAAACCGGATGCAACGGTAAAAACGACAGGTAAGAGACACAAATACAAAAATGTGTAGGACAAAGCCGGCAAAGAATGAGACAGAAATATACATACTATTTTATATTATCGGTCTCTCCTCTTTGTGCCATGCTTCATAGCATCCCCACTCCCGTCTTCTAAGCATAGTCGCCTGTAATTAGTGAGCCAGAGCGAGAGAGCGAATGTCGGTGTGTATGTATATTGCACACTGTTTAATACTTGCTTGTATTTGAGCATTTAACGTGTGTTAGTATATGTGAAAGTACGTGAGCTAATACTACTGTACACTCTAACATATGTTAAATACAATACAAAATATCTTTTAAAATAAATCAAAATACTCTCATTTTTAAACACCATTTTTACCCTTGTTATATATATTCATCTCATTCTTTTGTCGATTTACTGAAGTGTCACTTCTATCGTGTGTGAATCGCACATACACCTTTTTTTGTTATATAAATCCACTTCTGTTGGCTAATAATATTATAATAAACATAATAAATAAAATGCAGTAGTAATATGAAATTAAACAAACAAATAGAATAATAAAACTTGTCATTGCCATTGTAATTGGTTTTTGCTGCAACATTCCAGCAAGGTTAGTTACTATAAAATATGTATGTTATAGAACTTAATCATGGTTCCTTGACACTGATCTTTAAATTATTGTGTATTAAGCTTATTTTTAACATTTATATTAATTTAATTATAAGTTTTGATAAACTTGTTATTTTAAATATTGTTATTAATTATAATCGACATCTATCAAAGACTAATGTGCATAATTGATCTTTTTGGTTCATCTCCAAAACAGTGTTTTTTTAACAATTTAAATACTATTTAATTTATACTTGGACCATCTTCGCTTGATTTAACAATTTTTTCAAAGTTTTTGCATTAGGTGAAGTAACATATTTTGATAATAGAGAGTAACATTAAGGATTTTTCTTGTACAATGTCAATGAAAGTATCTTTTCATATCAAGGAAGTCTCCAGCTTTTAGATTTTTTAGATGATTGAGTGTAATATATCTTAGCGAACATTTTATCGGCAATATTCATGTTTTTTTAAGCTTATTGTATAATGCAATCTCGTTTAAATATTTCATAGCACTAAAAAGTCGTGCTTTTAGTTTTTTCTCTTTTCTTCCAAAGTTTTTGCATTGAGAAAATTAAAATATTTTAGTAACAGACAGTAAAATTTAAGTCTTTTTTTGTACAACGCTAATGAAAGTATTTTTTCATTTAAAATAATCGCCGGGCTTGGTTTTTAACTGCTTAATTTATAATTTTTTTAACGTTTTAGATTAGACTATATCATATATGTCTGGACCAATCTATACTTTCTTTTATGTATTTACTTCTAATGTCTTTAATGATACTATTAAAAGTGCTCGTATCAATTGTACTCTAATCACATACTATATACAGAAGAATAAGACCGTTTTGTTATAAATTTGTAATGATATCTGTGATCATTTTTTAAACTCATTTTCCTCTAATGTTTGTGAAGAATAGTGTGCAACTAGCAAAAAAGAACCATTATGATGACAACAACAAATGAAAGAGAGTAGCATGGTTATATTGTAATAAACATAAGAAAGAAACTGGAATAGTAATATGAAATTAAGCAAATAAATTAAATAATGAAACTTGTCATTTCCATTGTAATTGGTTTTTGCTGCAACATTCCAGCAAGATTAGTTATATACTTCATAGTAATTAAGATAAGTATGTACTTTATAGAACTTAATCATGGTTCCTTGACACTTATCTTTAAATTATTGTTTATTAAGCTTATTTTAAATATTTCTATTAATTTAATTATAAGTTTTGATAAACTTGGTATTTTAAATATTGTTAAGAAATATTTACTCAATAAAAACAATAATCGATTCTGTTGTTTTATTTCAGTATTTTTTAATTATAACATAGAGTCTTATATTAAAATTGTCTGATTATTCTATATAAAGTACTTTTGTTTTATGCAATTAACGGATTAAGAATAATTATGATATAGAAACAAAAACACTTATAGGGTTAGAAATAATCTTCAGTATGTATTAATGTATTTTTTCTTATAATCACAAATCATATAGTTACACTATGTCAATAATAATGTATGTTGGTGTGATATTTTTTTCGAAATGAATATCACTTCATTTTACATATCTTTATGAACAGAAAATAGTACCTCAATGATAAATTATATAGTATAAAAAGTGTTAACCCTGGAAAGATAACCATACCACAGCATACGTTAAAGATAACCATACGCTTCAAAGGCGCACACTTTTATAATACGTGTTTTTGATTAACTAAAAAATATTTATAATTTATGTTATTGAAGTTATACTTCTTTAGGCGCGTTATGAAAAAATGATGAGAGTGAAATTTTAAGATGCGCGCGCATCTATGACACAAAATTAACAGTATGAAGCTGTCTGCTTAACCGCTCACCTGAAGTTAGCTATAGTCAACATTTTGTTTCTTTGTATTTGTTGTTCGTATTTCTTTGTATTAAAACTTTCAATGTAAAAATGTAATTAATTTAATTAAAATTTAATTTAATTTTTATTAAATAAAAAAGCTACCAACAAAATAGAAATTGAACCTCGATATTAGTCGCGCATGTTGGTACGCTCGTCGTTTTTTTTTTTTTTTTTTTCTACAAACGTAGATTAACGCGAAAGATAAAATTTTTGAACAGATTGTTATCTTGTTACGCCAAAGAAGTATAACTTCTAACGCGTGTACATAAGTACACACACACTTTTTTATATTAAAGGGTATATTTAGAAATATGAAAATAAAATACATTTCTACTTTAATTTGCTTATTTCAAATAATTTAAAACCAAATGAGTAGACCTCTACGAAAAAATAACGAACATCAACAGCCTTATGCTTCAGGAACAAAATCACTTATAATGGTCTTATGAAAATAAGAGTTTTTTTCTTATAAAATGTTTGACTATAATATAATCAGTCTAAAAAATATCTGTCATTAAAAAAAACAATTAAAAATGTACTCATGGGAAACGTAATTTTTGCCGCCGCAAAAGGTTTATTTATACTTAGTATAGGTTGACATTATTTTATTTTTAGACGTAAAGTACCGTTTTCTTTTGACCGAAGCCGTGATGGTTCTTCTTCTTGTATTGTACGATCCTGTGCAGAGGGTTCTCGAACTCTATTTTCGATGATACTCAGAACATGGCGCTGCTTAAAAACGAAAGAGACACAAAACAAAATTAACCATAATTACTTTTATTTAAAAAATGGGGTCAATATCGCTCTTATTTTTATATACCACAAAGACACTAGTCGAAATCGGCCTTTAAATTACAAATTTGCGCATACGCCTTTTTGGCATTTTCGAGGTTTGGAGGCTAAGTTCAGAGCAAAGCAGCCATAATTTTAGTTGCGACCCGACAATCGGCGTGAGCGCACGTAATTTTTTGGCGAAAGGGCCACATCGCGAAAGGCTACCTGTATTGAGTGTGAATTTTATAAGCAACAGGGACACATTTCGGAATGCGTCTCTTTCGCATATAAAATACAAGTAAGTACACAATCATTCTTAAATAAAAAGTGCCATGTTTTGAAAAGTGTCCCTTTATCAAATAAAAAATACATAATTATGTTATATTTGTTATAAGTCTAGGAGTTATAAAACGGCAAAGAAAAAAGGAACACCTTACACCGTTAACGAATTGGCAAACAACAGCTTCGATGACATAAAATCTCTGGCTGCTGGTAATTACACTTTTATAGAAGATGGAGAAAAGCTGAGATGGACTGACATAAAAGTCATAAAAGTTAATCAAGAAAACCCAAACAAGTTTTTTGTTTAACACTTCTTACGAAGACGCAGAGTTTAAGTGTGTGTCTACTTTGACCAAAAAACAATCGAGGACTAATACCGTGATAACCACGACACTCAAAAAGGTATATGCTCAAAAACTCAAAGTGTCTGAGAAAAAAAAAACAGGGCATTCTGAACCTGATTGAAAAACATGTGATGCCAAAGTATTACGAAGCTTTTTATACCAGTCTTTAAATGTAATAGTAGCAATTGATATAGAAAGGTTTTTGTTGAAATTTATATCTAAATAATCAATATTAAATACTGCTACCGACATCTGTTGTCACTAATGTGAAACTAACCTATATTCGTTGTTGTATATTTTATCTGTAGCATGTTGTTTTTTCTTTCTCTGAATAAAGTATTAGATCTGTTCTCACTTGAATCTCAACGTGCTTGTTTTATTAGAGGTTATGTGCCCAGAATTACGTGTTTTTCTCGTTAAGAACTTGCAAGTTAATGCTGTATAAGTTTGTGTGGACTGAGAATACACTGTGCCGGTGAAAATGAGTTCGAATTACGTTGTGAGCGTGCCAAAATTAAAAGGTCGCGAGAACTACCAAGAGTGGGCTTTCGCCGCGGAGAATTTTCTAATACTGGAAGGTACTTCGGACTGTATCAAAGTCACGAATCCAGATGAAGCCGCAGCTGATGCGAAAACCAAGGCAAAATTGATTCTAACGATTGACTCGTCGCTATATGTACATATCAAGGATGTCGAAAATACGAAGAAACTATGGGAAAAATTAAAGCATTTATTCGATGATTCAGGATTCGCTAGAAGGATCAGCTTGTTGAGAACTTTGATATCAATTCGTCTTGAAAATTGTACATCTATGACGTCCTACGTTACTCAGATCATAGAAACGAGCCAAAAATTGAGTGGATCGGGCTTTCATATTAATGATGAGTGGGTAGGATCATTGCTTTTAGCTGGATTATCTGAAAAATATTCGCCAATGATAATGGCGATTGAACATTCGGGCATTAGTATAACAGCCGACGCCATTAAAACAAAATTGATGGATTTGGAGGAAGACAGTGGCGACGTTAGCGGAGCATTTGCGAGTTATCGAAAAAAGTATGGCGCCAATACCGGAAGAACTCAGATGTCAACGTCAATGTCAAAACAGAAAGTAATCAAATGTTACAAATGCAAACAAATGGGACACTATCGTAATCAATGTCCTAGGGATGTAAAAAATTCATCAAATAACAAATTCAGTGAACGTAAACAAACAAATGCGTTCAGTGCCGTGTTCCTAAATGGTTGTTTCTCGAAGAATGATTGGTACATTGATTCAGGAGCTAGTGGCCATTTGACAGCGAATGAACATTGGATTACAAATGTGTCGAACAATCATACAGTCCAAGAAATTATTGTTGCGAATAAAGAAAAAGTGTCTGTCAAGTGCTCTGGTGATGTGAGATTAACAACATTGACAGATAACTGTGAGTATGATGTGGTTGTTGAAGGAGTATTATGTGTACCTAGTTTGACCACGAATCTCATCTCCGTAAGTCAATTGATCGCAAAAGGCAACAAGGTCCTGTTTGAGGATGATGGCTGTCAAATATTTAATAAGTGTAATGAGCTAGTTGCAACAGCTTGCTTATTAAATGGAGTTTATAAGTTGAGAACGCCTGAAAGGCTGGCTGCAGTGGTGACCTCGAGTGAAATTTGGCATCGCCGGCTTGGTCATGTCAACAGTAACTATTTAAGTAAAACGCAGAAAGCTGTGGAAGGTCTTACACTTGATAGAAAGGCAGAAATATCGAAGTCGTCGTGTATAGTGTGTTGCGAAGGGAAACAAAATCGTTTACCCTTTCCACATAATGGAAATAGAAGTGATGATCTCCTGCAGATAATACATACGGATGTATGTGGGCCATTCAAGAATGTGTCGCTTGGTGGTTCCAGATATTTTATTTTATTCATTGATGACTATAGTCGCTACATCTATATTTATTTTTTAAAAAACAAAAATGAAGCTTTTGAATGTTTTCAAAGATACAAAGCTGAGGTGGAGAATAAATTAAACAGAAAAATTAAGATTCTTAGAAGCGACAATGGGAAAGAATTTGTGAATAAAGAGTTTGATAATTATTTAAGTAAAGCAGGAATAGTTCATCAGAAAAGTAATCCATACACACCAGAACAGAACGGCTTGGCAGAGAGATTTAATCGTACTGTGGTGGAAAAGGCAAGGTGTCTGCTCTTTGATGCTAAAATGGACGAAAGCTTTTGGGCTGAAGCAGCCAATACTGCTGTATACTTACAAAATAGGATAGTGGCGGCAAATTTGAATGGAACACCTTTTGAGATGTGGAATGGAGTAAAGCCAGATATTAGCCACTTAAGGGTATTTGGAAGTGTAGTGATGATGCACATTCCAAAAGAGAAGCGCCTCAAATGGAATAAAAAGGCTGTAAAAGGAATTCTAGTTGGTTTCCCAGAGGATGTAAAAGGTTATCGAGTCTACAATCCAAGCACTAAGGATATCACAACAAGCCGTGATGTGATCATTATAGAAAATGCCAAACAAACAGAAAGTGTAGTCCAGATTGAGGAAACTGAACAATCACAATCCATTCAGGATTCAGTGGGAGACACATCATATGAATCAGGAAGTGAAATTTTTCATGATGATGATGATGAGACTTATGTACCAGATGATTCTTCTCTTGACAGTGTGGAAAGTGTTGTGAGTATTAAAAGAAGTGGTTCCTCTAGGCAAAGAAAGAAGCCGGACAGGTATGGTCATTCTAATATGTGTTTAGAAAGTAGTGTTATTCAAAATGTTTGTGAACTTTCACTTGATGAAGCTCTAAAAGGACCAGATAGGGAACAGTGGTTAGAGGCAATAAGGGACGAATTACAGTGTTTTGATGATAATGATGCTTGGGAACTTACTGATGCACCTAAAGACAGTACTATAGTTAAATGTAGATGGGTTTTGTGTAAGAAATATGATAGTGAAAGTAAGGTTAGGTTCCGTGCCAGACTTGTAGCTAAAGGTTTTTCCCAGAAACAAGGAGTAGATTATACGGAAACCTTCTCGCCTGTTGTTAGACATACAACATTACGACTTTTATTTTCATTATCAGTCCAATTAGATCTTGATGTTACACATTTAGACGTAAAAACTGCTTTCTTAAATGGTAACTTAGAGGAGACTATATACATGCAAAAACCTGAATGTTTTAATTCCCCAGATAACTCTAAGAAAGTGTTAAAACTTAATAAAGCCATCTATGGCTTAAAACAGGCGTCCAGGTCCTGGAACAAAAAGGTAGATAGTTGTTTAATTGAAAATGGTTATAAGAAATCTAAATTAGAACATTGTATGTATACAAAGAAAATTGAAAATATGGTAACTATAGTGGCCCTTTATGTCGATGATTTTTTTATTTTTTCCAATAATAAAAGGGAAACTAATAGCCTGAAGGAAATATTGTCAAATAAATTTAAAATTAAGGATTTAGGGCAAGTAAAACAGTGTCTCGGAATGAATGTTAAATTTGATAAAAAGGAAGGGTCTGTTACTTTAAATCAAGAAAGTTATATTGAGAGTTTATTAGAAAAATTTCAAATGGCAGACTGTAAGACTGTTGAAACTCCAATGGAGACTAAGTTAAATGTAAACACTGGTCAAAATGTAACCAAACAAGTGCCCTATCAGCAGCTTATAGGTAGCCTAATGTACCTCTCGGTTTTAACCAGACCAGATATAACTTACTCTGTAAGCTATTTAAGCCAGTTTAATATTAATCATACTGATGAGCATTGGCATTATGCCAAGAGGATTTTAAAATATTTAAAAAGGACTAAATCATTTGGTATTAAATATTGTAAGAATGGAAATAAAGAAATTAAAGGTTTTGCTGATGCTGATTGGGCAAACAATACATATGATAGACGGTCATATACTGGTTATTGTTTTTTGTTATCCAATGGAGTAATATCCTGGGAGTGTAAGAAACAAAAAACAATAGCTCTTTCAAGCTGTGAAGCTGAATACATGAGTATTTCAGAGGCATGTAAAGAAGCCATATATTTAAGAACTTTGCAGTTTGAAATCACAAATAAAATGTATACTTTAAGTTTGTTTAATGACAATCAGAGTGCACAGAAGTTGTCGATGAATCCAGTATTTCACAAAAAATCTAAGCACATAGATGTGAAATATCATTTTGCCAGAGAGTGTGTTTCAAATAATATAGTAAAATTATACTATTTATCGACTGCTGACATGCCCGCTGACTTGTTTACTAAAAGTTTGTGTGCTAAGAAACATTATGCCTTTATGGAGTTGTTAGGATTGGTGATTGTGTAAAATGTTACCTAATAATATTTTTTTTTATAAATGTTTATGGTTATGATTATTAGATATAGTGGGAGTGTTGAAATTTATATCTAAATAATCAATATTAAATACTGCTACCGACATCTGTTGTCACTAATGTGAAACTAACCTATATTCGTTGTTGTATATTTTATCTGTAGCATGTTGTTTTTTCTTTCTCTGAATAAAGTATTAGATCTGTTCTCACTTGAATCTCAACGTGCTTGTTTTATTAGAGTTTTATATAACTAATCTTGTATATTTGAAACCATTACTTAGTAATTATTTAGAAACCGTATATAAAAATATTATTATCTTAAGTGAAGATGTTGATCTCTTGTTTATACTAGTACAAAGCATTTATCCATATTAGTTATAGGTAGTATTAAAATGTCGATCTCTTGTTTATACTAGTACAAAGCATTTCCATATTAGGTACAGGTAGTATTAAAATGTTGATCTCTTGTTTATACTAATACCAAGCATTTATCCATATTAGTTATAGGTAGTATTAAAATGTTGATCTCTTGTTTATACTAGTACCAAGCATTTACCCATATTAGTTATAGGTTGTATTAAAATGTTTATGTCTTGTTTATACTAGTACAAAGCTTTTCCATATTAGGTATAGGTAGTATTGAAATAGCTATGCTACTAATAATTAGTGATAATTTCGCCTGATGAGGTTTTAGAAGTATTTATTTTTGTTTCTTTACTATTTGGTATGGTGACAAAACACTATTTTTGTATTATAAAACTAAGTATATGGTTGTTTTTCAATTTCGATATGCGAATTTTTATTTTCTTTTCTCTTAGATATAAGTGTGTCTCAATCCAACAAGATTGTGATCAATTGTTCCAGTAAAATATTAAAGTTTTTTGGACTTGTGGCCTTTTATTCAAAAAAATAATTTACTTGTTCGAAAAAACTAAAGGGACGTATGTGCTGCTATTCTTCTTTGGGATATACTTACCACAAAATTGAAGTTAAAAAGTGATAGAGAATTGAAATACGCATCGAATGATATAAAATACCACAAAATTATTGTAAATAGGAGTGCCAAAAAAGTAAAAAAACGAAATGAAAATTTTCAACCTGGGCTCCTGAAAAAAATAAAATTTTTAGTTGTGGCCCTTTAGTTTTAAAGCAGCGATGTCTCGGTGAAGTAGAAATCTCTAATTTCTCTGTCATTCATGGCGCAGCTAGTTGTGTACTGATTTTATTCGTATATTCTCTTCTATTTAAGGCCTTTTCATGTTTTGACATGACATTGTGGTAGTGTATCACGTAAGAGTTGATAAAACTTATGTTCAATATGCCATAAAACATAGTAATTGGCCACCTATTAATTTTCCTTGAATACGACATAAAAGCACATTTGGCCGAAAGTGTCCACGTGTCCTTTGGCTAGATTATAATACATAATTATTTTGAGCTTACTAGTTACTGGATTTAGGACATCTTCCTCATCACACGATGACAATAAACAAACCATCTTGGCGAGCATCGGCTTTTATGATACCATAGCTATATAACGCATAAAGCGCAAATTTCATTTTCGACCAATGTTCTCCTATGTGCTATAATGCATACATAATATATCGTTCCTAAAAACAAATAAAAAACATTTACAAATAGGCTTTGAATCATTACAACTGCAATATTAATTAACTCAAAAGTTCCACAAAAGATAACCATACGCATCGCGAGCGCACAGACTCGTCATATAAAAAAAAAACTATAGTACTTACAGCATGGAAACAGTCGTCCCATGGAAGGGCAAACTGACGACTGAGTTGACTGAGAAGGACGTGGAAATACACTCGTCTGACAAAAATATACAGCAATATATTTGCGGCGTAGACGCCTCTGCGACGGTTATCTTTCTAGGGTTAATTAATATTTTTATGAGTGTCATTGAAAACGCCTAACATAGGTCTATAAAAGTATAAATATAGGTATATAAAGGCAAATATAGGTACCTATATATACGTATATAGGTATATTATTATTAGTACGTTTCAACATGGATAGATGGCGTATCTTAACTGACGTATGATTTTACCGGTGAGAGGGCTCTCTTTTCCTATAATACTTATTATACTCTTTGGTAAGAAGTCAGCGTAGTGTGTTATTATTTAACAGTGTTTTGTTTCTACATTAGTATATCATAGATAATATACTAATGTAGAAATAGATGGGCATCTCAAACAATTTTTTTGGAGACAAAAAATCGAAGACTTCCGTAGCGTCCTAAAAGATGGCACTGGACAGTTACAATGGTGACACACTAGATGGAGCTTAAACACATTGGGTAGGTTAGTACTACACATATGTACTAGTTCTTTTTTTAATAAAAAAAAAGCAAAGGTACTATTTTTTAAATAAAACATCAGAAATATTATTTTTGTTTTATTTTTTTCCACCTTTTTAAATAATATTCCCTAGCCTGGGATTTTACTAGATCGCTTTGGTCAAAATTAGATAATTTTCCTTTTAATAATAAATTCACGCCTTTACACCAACTGTGGACGACAACATTTGTGGCCAAATTAATTATAAATTTTATTAATAGAGACCTATGTACCTGACAGCAGATTATATTAAAATTAATGTCGAGATTTATATAAAACATGATTTTTTCTTTTAAATTTTTATCATGTGGGGAATCACGCAAACATAATATTATAATATCATATATTTTTTTTGTTAAATCTATAAATTCTTCACTAGCATATAACAAAGATTTTTTCGTATAGTCCCTAAAGTATATGTATGTCGCAGGGTCAATATTATTATTTATTAACGTAGTTTTACAAATTTCGCAGTTTTTAAATATTTTTGTTTGGCATTGTTTTATTATATACCCTGCGACATACCGTTTCGATTCCTTATGTATTATATTTACATTTTCTTCCCCACATTTTAAATTAGCTGACAATGTTTCTAAAAATCTGTTGACATTAAAAGTAATAGGTGTTTCAGGCAGGTCATTGTCTCTTTGAGGTTTTAAAAGATTTTTCAATGATTGTAGGCATTTGTTGTCATCTGCTTCACAGTTCGCATTTACAGAGTGGGGTGAACTTAAGTTATTCAACAAAAGCGTCTTGTATGCATTTACAAACTGTCCACAGGTAGGGTTAGTATTTCGGACACCATTGCTTCGGATACCACAAAAGAAATTTTCTATGGGATCCTGATTAAAATTTCTGGTCAGGATACTGGTTATGCTGTGTTCTTTTTTTAATATTTCCCACATTTCTAACCAGGTTTCTATATTTAAAATCCAATTTGAAATTGACGGCACTTTTTCAAATTTGATCTTCTCAGTGCCGTCTTTACCTTTTGTTACCGATCTAAATTTAATAGATTTTAAAATCGGAAGACATCCTTTCCAGAAACTAATATGAGCAGATGATGCTTTTAGACACCCTGTTAATCTTTTTGCGGTATCCGAATATGTATGTCCATTAAATGTATCAAATAATTGATCAAATAATAACAGCATTCTTGCTGTACCTTGACATTCCCTGGGTAATATATTGTGTCCTGAAAAAGAAAAATATCGTATTGTCAAATTAAAATATACTACATAAACATAATATGTTACATACGCCCAATGATACAAGTGATATTTTAAAATGAATACAGTACACAATGGCAGTCTCTGGTACAACCATTTTATCTGATTCAATTCAATTTCATTTTATTAGTTTGTTACTTATTTTGCAGTCTTTTCGTCCCAATAATTTTATTTTATTAAATTAAGTAAATTGTTATGAAAGAAATATATTTTAATTTGTAGAAAATAAAAAGTTACAATATCTATGGCATAAAAAAATAAAAATAATATTTTTAAAACAAGTTTTTTATGTACTAAAAGGAAAGAAATAATTAGATCGAAGTTATCGCGCGTTATACGCTCTGAGCGGCTGGGACTTGACTGAAAAAAGTGTAATAAGACTTTTTTTCCTTGTAACTAACTTCATTATCACAGATCATTCAATGTTTGATTTATCATTATTTATTTTATACATAATAAATATATTTTATCGTAGTTTTTTAAATTTAACTCTATCAATTTTGATTTGATTCAAACATAAGTTGTGTCAAGGAACTTACTTGCTAAAAATCCTATTGCAGATGAAACTCTCTGGCTAAAAACTTGGGCAGCATATTTTACTTTCATTTTGGGTATTTTATTTTCATAAATATGGCATTCCGTTAATTTATTGACCAGTCTTATTTCCTGGTCACCAACATCTGTATTGTACAGCATTACAATATGTTCCCATTTTGCAAAGTGTTCTTGACCATTTTCAACAAATGTTGCATCCTTTTTTAATAAATGATTTCGCACTCCTTTTAAAAGGTGTGGCGTGTCGAAGAGAGGAAATATTTTTGCCTCTTCTATTTCAAATGAATATGATATGTGGTCTAAGCCCTTTTGTAAATATTCAATTCTTGTGTCCTCTTTAAGGCTTTTTATGACACTCATATTAGTTTGTGACTGGTCACATATTGTAGCTACAACTTTAAGACCAGTCTTGTGAATTTCTTTTATCATTAGAATAATTAGATATTTTAAGTCATATTTTTTGGTGCAACTTTTGCAAAATGTGAAACATATTGGCTGTTTAAATTTTCCTTTTATGCTTTTAATCATGAATACTAATGCATGGTCGGCAATTTGATTAGATGTTTTATGCCCATAGTCTTCAAAACCAGTAATATTTTTAGAATTAAAATGTAGCCCTGGTTCTATTGAAACCTCATCAAATATTAGAGTGCACAGTCTTTTCTCTTTGGGCAACTTTTTAACTGCCCTTTTTAGGTGAGTAAATACTTGAGCATTCACTCCAGGTTCAAGACGTATTAAGCTTAATTGCTGTTGTAAACACCTTTTTGACGGAAGGACAAACATTTTTTTTAACATATTGTATGCCTTTGGGCTCTGTTTCAATATAGATAGTACCAATATCTTTTCATCTATAGAATACCTTCGTCCTCTGGGTTTCTTTTTTATTTTCATTTGCATTTCTGTAAAACTCTGCACAGGCTCAGGCAGACTTTCTATATATTTTAGAAATACTTTTGATTTTGCCAAATTACTGGCAATCTTAAATTGCTGTTTCTGTGTTTTACATTTAGCACTCAGTCTCTTGAGCTTATCCTTAAGTTTATAAGTATTTCTTAGCAATTGTCTTTTAGTAACAACGCATGTATCTGAAAAATACCAAAATATTATAAAAACAAATTATTGCCAGAGTTTTCGGCCACTAAAAAGTGAAAGTGAAAGTCGAAACCAGCCCCAACGCTAGCCAAAAATCATCCAGGTGAATAAATAGGGACAAAATATTCATCAAAATCTCGTTTCCCGTAAGTAAATTAATTTCCTGCAGTTAAAAGTTTCCGAAGTATTAATTCAGGACATGATTTATCGTTGTACCAAGTTTCATCAAAATCCGTATAGTAGTTTTTGCAAGAAAGAGTAACAAAAATACATACATCCATCCTCACAAACTTCCGTGTTTATAGTATTATATAATATATATCACAAATATACATGATGGAATTTTTTTACTGCAACCGGAGGAAAAGTACACTATTACATTCTCTACTTTTGTAGGGTTTATAGGGTAATCATAAGATTCAAATCTGAAACTTTAAAAATTCACCAATATATATATATAAGGAGGATTATTATTATTAGTGGGATATAAAATATAAGACCGTAAACATACATATGTTGTGTCCAGGATTTTAATATAAAATTGTAACCATTTTGTCTTACCTGCAGACTGAAGTATATCTTTAGATGTGGATGGATTTTCTACATTATTCTGTACATGCAAGGTGACATTCGCATCTAAAGCTTGTGACGTAAATGGATTCTGTCCACTAATTAAATTTATCAGCAGATCACTCTGTAATTTGGTTGGTTGGGTAATTTCCTGAGTATCTGAAATTAAAAAAAAAACTTAACGACAGTTCTTAATAGTAATAAAAAGTACATCCAAAAGGGCAACATTAATACAAGATGTTGATCATCATATAAGCTATCACCATGCCACGTTTTATCAAGATGCGCCCTGTGTTTTTTTGACCAACGACAGGCAAACAAAAAATCTAAAATTGGTGAATTTGGGGTTGGTATCGAAAATAATAACCCTGAACTATTAACCAAAAAATATACAATGTACAGACACAACTAAGTTACAGCCTTATTACATATAAGGTTAGATTTTGGTCATGCGATAATCTATATATGTCTAATATTTTTATGTAAAGAACCTGTACCTGTACAAAATTATAACATATCAATTGAAAACTTTCAGTGTTAAAAGCATATTTTTTTTTTTTATTGTAGCTCGGCAAAGTGACTGTTCTGTGCCTGATGGTAAGCACAGTACAATCCAAAAACAATGGCGACCACCGAAAGACATACTATCCATCGCCGGTCGCCGCTGTCATGCCGGCCTGAAAGCGACCCAGTCAGGGACAGCCCCCCCCCCCCTCCCCCCGGTTGCTGGATATACACCGGCTGATCCCGGAACGCGACACGCCCAAACGTGCCACTATGGCGGGTGTTCCACCTGGTGTACGGTGGTCGCGATCCAGTCGGGTACAGACACCCTACCACCCCGCGATTCTATTGCCTCTTGCTCATATATTGACAAGGACTCCACGAGCAAAGAGTACAACTCAAGTACATAAAATAAAACATGGTTTAAAAATTACTGTGATCGATTCTGTTACAGATTTTGACCAAATTACTTTCAAGTTTCGCATAAACAAAAACTAACATTGTACCTTGTGTATTGACAGATAACCATTTATCACAAATTTGGAGTTTATACTGTATTAATTATAAACAATTAAACTTTTCTATAACTTGTTTAGTCTTCTTTACTTCAAAAACTATTTTTTGTTATGTTCTCATAAGCGATAAAAAGTATAAATAGCTACTACTAACCAGAAGCACTTGTTAAATGAATATTTGAAGATTCTCCCAGAACGGATTCATCCATAAGTAATGGTTGGCTACCTGACTGGTAAGCAGCTGAAATATTAAAATTTAATACAAATTAATCACATTACTACAAATCGCTAATTCGTAATGCTCACGAAACACTGGTTTGAAGGAATTAAGTATTCTTACATTTTCACTAATAAATTAAGTAAACTTCTTTATGTGAAAATATGTAAATTCAGTACTGTGTTTCTAATAATTATATTTATTATGTTGCTGTTCACTCACATCACTGTTTGTTTTTTGAATAAAAGGGGTAAATAATAAGTTAATATATATTATAGTCAACAATATGTTGTAATTTTTTTATTGGATTAATTTATTATTAATATTACTACCTTAAAAGTATAAATTGCTAAACTACTAACCAGATGTACTTGTTAAATCAATATTTGAAGATTCTCTCAGAACTGCTTCATCCATAAGTAATGGTTGGCTACCTGACTGGTAAGCAGCTGAAATATTTAAATTAAATACAAATTAATGACATTACTATATATTGCTAATTCACAATGCTCACAGAACACTATACAAACCTGTATTCATGGTTGGGAATGCGTTTCGTGTAAGTTTTCCATTCGGAGTACGATAACACAACTCAAAATGCTTGTCGCAAAGTCTTAATGTGTTATATATGTACATTGGATCCCTATTTTGAATATCTGAATAAAAAACTATTGTCCACAAGTGAAATCTTTCTGCATTTTGACGAGGGTTTGGAAACCGATGCAGAACACCTGGAATGATAAATGATTTAAAACTTCATCGATGCAATTATTTAACTGAAAATGTAATGTAACATAAAGCTAAATACATACCATCTACTTCACACCCAAAATAACATTTCCAAGACTTATTACACGACATTATGCAAGTAATTTTGCAAAATCACAAAGTCCAAAAATAAGTAGCCGAGTCACACAGTAGTTGAAGATCCAATCCAGTATACAGTAGCCAAGGTAAACACAAAAGATATCAAACAAATCCAAATACAAGCCAAAGTCGTGAGAAATAAAATAAATAACGCAGGAAAAACAAACACCACAAAACAAAGTTTCGAAGTAAACGGTAAACGCCATTTTGTTGTAGGTCTATGGTATAATATAGACTATTCACGCCATAGATAACAGTTCGAATTTTCTTGTCAATAATAATATTAAAGTTTGAAAACATAGATAATAATTCTTATTTTCTAATAAAAATATTTTATTTATAATATTAATAATTTTTTACAAGTCAATTTGCAAGTAGCGACATCTTGTATGTTTGTCGTAAAGTTATTGCTAATTATTTAGCTGTTTAATAGATGTCGCTAGTGTCATCTAATTCAACGATGTTCACTATTACTATATGTGACTTTCATACCCCTGTTAGTATATTATCTATGGTGTTTTGTGAGTGTTTTTATATCTTGTTGTGCTAAATAATACATTTTATAAGATGCCGAAAACTAATGCCGAAATGTGTCGTCAATATCGACGCAAAAAAAATGAAAATAAAATTAAAATTAAAAAAAAACCAGGAAAAAGTTCAACAGAACGTAGTCGCGAGTTTCGTGCGCGTAAAAAACAATTATTGAACAATCAAAATAGATGTTCAAATATAAGTGTTAATGTGACTGATGTAATAAATGGTAAGTGTCAATATTTTTTAAATCCTGTATAGTCCGAGTCATCGTTGATGGCCGCTCTGAATATAGCTTCAAGAACAGTCTTGCGCATAGTACAGTCAATAGGATAATACAAAACAAATTCAGAAAACACATTTATGTTTATCTTTCATTTGTCTCGATATTATACGTACATAACAGGTTTTAATTAATTATGATTCAAGTAGATATATGCCTATTACATTAAGTAATAGAAATTTATCAATATAATATAATATATAACTGCTACTTTCAGGAGATTCTGTATGTGAAATGAAAGTTTGATTCCGATTGTGTTGTCTTGTAAACAGTTTGACAGCTGGTTTACGAAAACCTGTTTATATGAATTGAGCAGACATATACATACATACATCCTATATATAAATATAGAATATTTTCAAAGAATTAGAGATAAAAACAAACAAATAATAAAAATAAAATCCGAGGTAATTAAATAACAGTAAAAACTAGAAATGGAAGAGCTGAATGATGATAAAGCTAAAATATTAACAGTTCGCCACATCATGTATTTGTCAGTTATAATTAAATCCAAATAACATTTAATCACCTGGTTTGTGAGTTTTGGGTGATCGCTTACTTTAATTGAATGATCGCCTTTACGCAGTATTTATTTCTATCTGTCAGATATATCTAGTAGCATTTATTGTGCAGATATTATGCGTGTTACAGTACCATTATTGTGAATAAACTACATTCATAATGAATAAATGATTTGTATTAAAAATAAAATAAACAACGCCTTTCATAGAAACATAATTGTTCGTAGTGGATGGGTCTTCTAATAATGACAAATATACAAGAAAAAGAAAACAACGAAAATAGCAATAACATATAATTAACAACAACAACAACACTACATTGACTTCCTAATGCGACTGTTCTGCAACTAGTAATGACAGAACACATGTGTCAACGTGGGTGAAATAGGGGGTAAGGTACACTCATGGGCGGGCTTACTCCCCTTTTACCTGACTATGTCCCTCTGATACCTAAATTTGTGTACTGCACATCTATTTCAGAGCGGTTAAAACGTTTGACGTGGACTATATAAACTAATATAACAATGTTTTTAAATCAATAAACTTGATTTTTATTTTATACTGATCATAGATTATATATATATATAACCTCAATACAACACGTGTATAACCTTATTTATTTTATTCTGTTTTAGACCACTCTCAACAACAAAATAGTGTCCCAACGGGATATAATTTAGTAAATAATGATTGTAAGTACAATAACTAATACTAACTTACATCATTTAATTTTAAATAATTTAAAAATTTAATAATAATTTAATTGGAAAAAATAAAAATTAATAATTTAATTTAAAACCATGTATTTAATTTACAATTCATGATTAAAATATTTAAAAAAATTTAATTAAATTGAAACTTATATATAATAATTCTTAAATTAACAAAATGATTTATCATTTAGATTTATAGGAAAAAAAACAATTTTAAGACAGATGAATATTTTTGAATTGTAAAAAAATTCAAAATTAAGAAGATATTTAAAAAAAATGTAATTTAATTTTAAACTAAAGGGTGGAAATAAAATATCTTTTAAAATTAATCAAAATACTTTCATTTTTAAACAAATAAACTTTGTAATTATCCTACCCTTGTTATATATATTCATCTCATTCTTTTGTCGATTTACTGAAGTTTCACTTCTATCGTGTGTGAATCGCACACACACCTTTTTTATTTACAATCTATTACGTATTATAAAAATAAAGTGTGTTTATGTAAAAATAAATAATAACTTTTTGGTGAATGGATAAAGACTGCTACAAATAATTTAAAAAAATGTTTTTATATTTAGTAGATATTTTTATATTATTATACTTTGTCTGTTTGTTTGTTTGATCCGGGTAATCTCCAAAATGGCTGTACTTATTTTAACTGGAATTTTACTGGCAGATAGCCGAAATTATAGCGGTTGACATATTCTATTTTATTAGTCTGCGGCTTCCTTCACATTGCTATTTCCAAAATGGTTGGACCGATTTTCACGGGATATTCACTGGTAGATAGCAGACCTCATAAAAAGTAATTTAAGTTTTATTATTCGCCTTCGGCCGCAGTGGAATATCCGAAATGCTTCAACTGATTTTCACTGGCAGATAACTAACTAATTAATTATTTTATTTTAAGCTAGCGAACTCGGCAGACATTGTCCCGAGTTGATAATAAAAAGAAAACCTTGACAAATTATACCGAAACCTTCCTCATGAACCGTTGTACCTACGCGTGAAAATGGCATGAAAATCCGTTCTGTAGTTTTTGACTTTATCGCGAACAGATAATAAACAGACCAGAGGACTTTGTTTTACAATATGTAGTGATAAACTGTTACCTGTGCATTCGTTCGTGTGAAATTGATCAAAAATAATTTGTTTACTGTAAACAAGCGAGGAGGACGTGCGCTGTACTGGACTCCAAGAATAAATGTATGTAATTTGAATTATATTCTCATTTTGGTTAATTTGGCGGCCATTTTGTTTTATTTACCGCGTATGCATCTACATAACTCAGTGATTATAACAACGTATAAGAGTAATACAATTTTATCAACAATATGGGCATGTTATATCTATATAATAAAAAATTGAACACGTATTGTTCGATAATGTATAGTTTAAAATTTTCATTTCTTTCTTATATAGTGTTAGTGAGCACTGAGGGTGGTATATAGTAGGTTAAAGTTCCAGGTAATCGACTTTGGCCCCAAGGTGGGCGATGAACAAACTGAGAAAGGACCTGCTGTTGGAGGCTGCAATTGTTGCGTCCTGGCCACCGGTGCCGGAGGGACCTGTGGATATAGTGGAGGAGGCGGACTGGTTCCCGGGAACCATGAGGCGCATTTGTGATACCGCCATGCCTCGGATCGGGTCTCAGCCTCCAAGACGCCAAGTCTATTGGTGGTCTCGCGACATAGCTCATAGCTCAGAGCCGTCTGTATTGCCGCGAGGCCTCGTTTGGCCCGGCACCGAAGGCTGCTCCGGGACCGGGACGCTACTGTTGAGGCGAACCTCTATAACAACTTTAGGGACGCGAAGAAGGCGCTCCAAATCGCCATCAGGGCAGTAAAGATACGAGCACGTGAAGAACTCCTAGAGACGGTGGAGAGGGATCCGTGGGGGCGCCCCTACAAGATGGTGTTGGGTTTCTTGCGACCCTGGGCCCCCCGATCACTCGAAGCCTTGAACCTCAGATGTTGAGAGATGTCATGTCCTCGCTGTTCCCTGAGAGAGTACAGCTTGTCCTTCCCTTCGCTGCTCCTCCCAGATGTAATGACCCTGACACTATTACTCCCATAACAGAGGCGGAACTGGATGTGGCCGTGGGACGGCTCCCGGGGAGAAACACAGCCCCGGGTCCTGACGGTATACCTGGCCGCGTCTGGTGTCTGGTCATTGAGGCACTGGGGGAAAAGCTCCGGCTATACAATGCCTGTCTAGAGCTGGGTCAATTTCCTCCCCAATAGACGGTCGGCAGCCTCGTCCTGTTGAGGAAGCAGCCTCGTCCTGTTGAGGAAGCAGGGTCGTCCTGCAGACTCTTTGTTGGCGTACAGGCCAATAGTACTCCTGGACAAGGCTGGCAAGTTGCTGGAGCGCGTCATTTCACGTCGGTTGGTGAGACACCTGACTTTCACAGGCCCCGACCTCTCCTCGATGCAGTTTGGCTTCCGAGAGGGTCGATCGACGTCTGACGCGATCCTTCGCGTCAAGGCCCTCTCGGAGGAAGCGGTTTCCCAGGGTGGAGTGCTGTTGGCAGTGTCACTAGACATTGCCAACGCGTTCAATAACCTCCCCTAGGAATGCATCAAGGAGGGGTTGAAAAATCATGGGGTGCCTCTATACCTATGTCAGGTCATCCAGTCGTATCTGGAGGGTAGGTACGTGACGTGCGTCGGGCAGGATGGTAGCACTCATCAAAAAGAAATGACATGCGGAGTTCCACAGGGGTCGGTTCTTGGTCCGCTCCTGTGGAACATCGGCTACGATTGGGCGTTGCGTGGTGCTCTCCTGCCGGGCGCTGCGGTCACGTGCTACGCCGACGATACGCTCGTCACAGCCCGTGGCAAATTATTGAGGGACGCCCTTCGCCTAGCGACGGCGAGTGTTGCTCAGGTGGTGCGCAGGATCCGCTCGTTGGGCTTAGAGGTGGCCCTCAACAAAACCGAGGCAATTGCGTTCCACAGCTCGCGCAGATTGCCTCTCGCGGGCACGCATTTGACTGTGGGCGGCGTCCGAATAGAGGTTAGATCCACTCTCAAGTATCTTGGTCTAGTTCTGGACAGTCGCTGGTCCTTTGACGAGCATTTCCGACTACTGTTCTCCAAGGTCTCGCGGTGTCCAACGGCACTGGCAGGTCTTTTGCCTAATGTGGGTGGTGCGGGGACCGGTTGCCGTTCCCTCTACCTTGGTGTCATTAGATCCATGGTCATGTACGGAGCGCCGGTATGGCACGAGGCTCTGACGGCCACCAGTTCTGCGGTACTGCGGAAGTTTCACACAGAGTAATGGCCGTCAGGGTCATCCGCGGATATCGTACCGTGTCGTATGAGTCGGCGTGTCTACTGGTGGGCTCCCCACCATGGGATCTATTGGCACACATGCATGCTGCGATGTATAGGTGGCGAGTCGAAAGGCTAAGTCGAGGTGAGACTATCGCGCCTGGAGAAGATGAGGCTCACAAGTCCTACTTGCGTATGGTGATGCTGACGTTGTGGAGGGAAAGGCTCTCTGCACCCGCCGCAGTCTAAGGACCATCGAGGCCATCCGTCCAGTTTTAGCGGAGTGGTTTAATAGGAGGCACGGAGCGCTCACATTCCGGTTGGTGCAGGTGCTTACGAGCCACGGCTGTTTCGGTACGTACCTGCACCAAACAGCCCGCAGGGAGGCGACCCCAAAATGTCACCACTGCGACAGATGTGACATGGATACGGTCCAGCACACGGTGGAGGAATGTCCGGCGTGGGCGTTGGAGCGTAGTGAGCTCGTTGCCGTAGTAGGCAATGACCTCTCTCTACCGGTCTTAATCCTTTCCATGGTCGGTAGTGTGAGAGGTCATGGAAAGCTGTAGTGGCCTTCTCAGAGAGCGTCCTCAGCCAGAGAGAGGAAGCGGAAAGGATAAGAGAAAGAGAACCAGATGCCCCAATGATGCGGCGCGGGAGATCCGCCCGAGGGCGTCGACGAAGAGGTGCAGGCATGTTTCACCTGATGTCTCCCTGATGAACCTTCAGGTGGCGGACGCAGGGGCGTCCGTTGCCGCGAATTGAAGGCCCGTGCGGAGAGAGCAAGGCTTTAGCCGCTGCTCGCTGTGAGGAGCAGAGGAAGAATACTTCCTGAGAGGTGGGTCCCCCCGTTTTACCATCCACGGGTGACCCAAGCGCGTGGCCTGGGCAGTGGAGTTTGCTAGTCGTCACCCCACACTCTGGTCCACATTCGCGCGCTGAAGGGTTTTTAGTCGGTAGGAGTTCAACATAACCCTCACGCTGGCCCCCGGCGGCGTGAGGTGTATCCTATGTAGGATTTTCCCCTCGACAAAAAAAAAGGTTAAAGTTCTAGGTATGTTTCTGATGATATATCCCATCCCATTCGATATATTATTGAAGTGAAACTTCTTTATCGGGGTTGGAAAAAAATTTACCGTCACATTTTTCGGTTACGCGTCACATTTTTCCGTTACGCGCCATCTTTTTTGTATTCATGTCTATGATAATAAAATCCTTTTGTTTAAACTTTATCTAATTTAACTTTATTGTATTCATGTCTATGATAATAAAATCCTTTTGTTTAAACTTTATCTAATTTAACTTTATTTAACCAATTTCTGGAAAGTTGCATATAGATCATTTTGCGAAAAATAAGGCCTTAAACAAGTTTCACTTCTTACGTGTGTACACTAGTACACGCACACATTTTTTTTTTCGTATTCACATATCTAATGTACACGTTACATGTTACAGTAGATGGCTTGCGTTTCGTAGTTACAAACACGCTATTTTCACTTCTTAGAATCGCATTTGTATGGAACAGACTCATCTATTTTGGTTACCAATCCACTCTCTAGATGGCACTGTTATATAATTTTTTTGGCAAGTTTGATAACAAAAGATGGTGAACGACAATTAATTTTGACATTTCAAACTGACAACTTTCAAATATTTGTTTTCATTCACTTTATCTACGTATCTGTTACGAGAGTGTGCTCCCTTAAATTTTCTTGCCTCCCACAAACAATTTTATCTATGTACGGATCTACTTATAAACATTGACTCCTGCATATACATACTTGGATTTAGATTTGCCTTACGATGAATATATTCATTACAATATTCATTACAAATAAAAATGATCAAAAACTTGTATACGATTTACGCAGTACCGCTGTATGCATACATACATAGCTATAAATGTACATTTATAACCAACAGATATTAATTCGAAACTAGTATTATAGAGGCGCTGATTGGAAAGAACGAGTGCGACCTCTATTTATATAACGTACTCTGTGGTTACAAATGTTTTTGAAAAAGCATTTCTGTAATGTACACACCTACTTCCAATTTTACATTTCTTTATCCTTTTTACTCCGGAATGCGGACATCCAGGTTTTAATACATTAAAAAAACGCGTGCGGTGCCGCGGGTGACAGCTAGTATATATATAAGACTGCAATATTTATTTAACTATAGATATACACAAAAAAATTGCATATTTTTGACAACTGTTCCATCTGTCCGCCCGTATCTAAGCAACATCGTATATATGTGTGCGTTATTGTGCCATTTGTTTTGTTAAAATATCATGTATAGGTAACGTATCTTTAGTTGTAATATAATTGATTATTACTTACTCGACAATGGCAGTAATGTTGTGACAGAAGATTGGTTATGCCAAAAAAAAAAATTGACGTTGACCACAGACTATTAGTCGCACATGATATTACATTTGTGCCTGACAGATGACAATTTCTGACGAATTCTGAAAACAATAACAAATGTTTTGTATTCCGAATCTACTTGGGAAGGTTGACTATGCATCTGTATATCCTTGGATATCAATTTGCGTTTTAATTATACGTTATTGATCTCGATTATGTCAGATAAACGATGTTCTGTACCTAACTGCAATTTAACTCGTAAGTTTTTACGTTTTTCTATTTACTTATAATTGTTATGTTACCTAATAACCCTACTTGAAAATTTATAATTATAACTCATAGTGAACAATTACAAAATAACAATAAATACGTATAAAACAACAAAATTATAGTATTATAAACCTTAAAAATGCGCATGTGAAGGAAAAATCACGTTCCGTTACAAATAACTTCAAACACATATAAAAAAAAAATACGCGTTTCCGCGGGGAGAGTGAGGGGGTGTCTTTTGAAAGGGGTAACCAACCCCTATAAAAAAACCAACCCTTAACAACCCCAAATTTGTGATGCGAATTTCTAATGCCAAGCCCCAAAATTATCTAAATGTTTAATAAGAATGTAAATCTAAGGTGTCTGTACTTTTAGATTATTGTAAAAAGAATTGTTGCAGGTGTCTAGGATCTAGGAATCTATACATATAATAAGAATGTAAATTTACTGTGGCTGTACTTTTTAGATTTTCATTAAAAAAATTGTCACAGGTGTCTAGGAATAAGTAATAGAATGTATTTCAATCAATTTTAAAAATGGCTGTCTGTCTATATAAATATGTGTCACTGCTAAAATACTGCGTTCATGATAATCATAAATCATAACTTCAAGTAACATATCTGCTGTCTTTGTTTCATTAAAATCAGTTCGGTGTATTAAAAGTTATTGTAACTTTAATGATAATGTGATTTAAGTATGAGAGAAAAGTATACAGTAATTAGATTTAATACATTCAGATGAATTTATTAGTCACTAGCTGTGCCTGCGATTTCGTCCACGTGAAACCTTATATAAAAAATAATTACTAATAAAGTCAACTGAATGTATTAAGTACATTTACTTATCTACTTTTCTCTTGTACTAAAGTCGCATCATCATTAAAAGTACAATTACTTTTGATAGACCAATTCAATTTTCATGAAACAAAAGACTAAATGTTACTGGAAGATATGTTTTATGAATTTTGTGAGTGTCAGTAATTGTGTAGGCGAGGCTGTGTAGAATGTGCATGGGTGAGGGTCATTGTTAAAAGAATAAGAAGGGTTAGGGTGAGAAGTGTATCAAAATGAAGGGTAATATATAATAATCCAATCAAATTGCCCCATTTAAGAAACTTATATACTTGTGCTTCTTTATATGCTCTCATTTCTTTAGACAAATATCTCTGGTTAACACATTTTCTATACTCCTGGTATACATACCTACATGTTTTATGATGACCTGTTGAGTAGTTATGGTGTGAAGTTTAATAAACAAATTTGATACTTATGTATTATAACTGAGATGTCTTTGTTAGACATGTCTAACCTAATCAAACTAAACTAAGACAGGAAATAGACATACTTTAGTTGAAGTGGCTTTAATACGCAAGTACCACAAATTCAGATTCATACAATATACATAGATTGTATATGAAAGAATGCTTTTAATGTTATAATGGTATCAAGCCTTCAAACTATATTTTATTTATTTTAATGAACCTGTATCATAACAATGCTTTATTTTATACTGGCATACTATTATCTGTACTCTTATCTATACATATAACTAGAATGTAAATCTAACGTTCTGTACGCTTTTGATTTTAGTGAAAAAATTTGTTGCAGTCATCTAGGAATAAGTAATAAAATACATTTCAATCATTTTTAGAAATGTCTGTCTGTCTATCTGTCTGTCTGTCTGTTTGTATGAACATGCATCACTGCTAAAGTACTAGGTAATATGATAAATCCTCACCAAGAAAATCATACAGCATATCCTCGAGAATAACTTAGTCTCTGTTTCATTAAAATCGGTCCACACTATCAAAAGTTATTGTAATTTTAATGACGACGCGACTTAAGTATGAGAGAAAAGTTGATAAGTAAATGAACTTCATATATTTAGAAGATTTTATTAGTACCTGTTTTTTTACATTAGGTTCCATGTGGACGGAGTCGTAGGCACAGCTAGTAAACACATATAGAAACATACTTTATAGATGGATCCTTCTTAAATCATCTTGGTTTGTATATACAATGTTCAAAAACTACTACTTTAATCATTTTTTTTATTTTAATCTCTTCTATTATTTGTAGGTTATGAGTGTAAATTAACATTACATAAATTTCCTAATCCTGAAAAAGATTCGGATAGATTCGATTCCTGGCTCCGTAATATTGGTGGGGATGTATTGGCTTTGAAAAACGACTTTATTTACAAGTATAGAAGAGTATGTCATAAGCATTTTGAATCAAAGTATTATACATGTACCAATGGACTCACTTCAAATTCTGTACCGACCCTTTATATATCATCAGGTAAGAGATTACTGCAGTCAAAAAAATAAATTCATTTGAATGATTGATACTACTGAAATTTTTTTCTAATCAATCTTTGATCAATAAAACTGATTAATTATTTATTGAAATTGGATTTCTGAATATAATTAATATTTTTTATTACGTATTTAAATATCTTTTTATGAAGCTGTAAATTAAAGTACAACATGAATTCTTTATAACACCATTTGTTAAAAAACAATAAACTCTTTATAAAATAGATATTAATCAAGTTTAGTGGGTTTATTTGAAAATCCAAATGTTGTTACATCTTTTTAGTGTAATAGCTATACTCTATTAGGAAAACATGGATTCATAATTTAGGTAATGATATTATCAGTATTATTGTTTCAATTATAAATTTACAAAAGCTTCAACTAAATCTTCATAATTAGTGTTATGTGTTAACTATATCTTAATATATATATTTCTTGTGTGCGTGTGTATGTGACTGAACTCCTCCTAAACGACTGGACCGATTTTGATGAAATTTTTTGTGTGTGTTCGTGGAGATTCGAGAATGGTTTAGATTCACAATTGGACCCGGTAGGTGGCGCTGCGGTTGGCTTTTAGGGATTTCATTTTTTATTACCACGGCAGGACAAAGTCCGCCAGGTCCGCTAGTATACATGTATATATATATTTCATAATACTTTATATTACATTTAATTTGTTGTATTAGACATCTTATTTGCAAATGGTGCTAGGTGTAAATAAGAATTTTTTATTCAAAGAAAATAAAAAATCCTATACAATACTCGATTCATGTCATTTATATATTATATATTAATATTCATATACAAAACAGTTAATAACATCTTCTACCTCTATGTCTCAAATGATTTTCTTAACTTTTTTTTTGTTTGGTAGCTTTTGATGAGCAATAGTGCTATCGATAAAAAAATGAAAAATTTAGTTATTTTTCCATAATATTGAAAATTTATAAATTAATGAATTATAGTCTTCTTTCGAGCACTCATATTAATGATTAGTTAAGTACTATATATTACACCAGCAAAATATACTGCACAATACTAAATAAGAGGTTGATTATTATATGTATAGTTCCAATTATCCAATTTCAGAGTGATATGTTTGATTGCCTTATTCAGAGAAGAACAAAAATGTATTAGGGTTATTCAAGTATTATTTAAGCACTGAGGGGGGGGGGGTCATTGATTTGCTTATTTCTGATGACATAGGAGTTGGGGCGTCTGGATCGTGATTACGTCAGCAATATTTTTTTTACTGAATTAGAACAGATTTGAATATCTTTATATTTTTTTTTCTGTAAGTACGTGTGTATGTCGCTGTACTCCTCCTAAACGGCTGGACCGATTTTGATGAAATTTCGTGTGCGTGTTCCAGTGGATCCGAGAATGGTTTAGATTCACGACTGCACCCAGTAGGTGGCGCTACGGTTCACTTTTAGATTTTTTATTTTTTTTTATCAAGGCAGGACATCGTCCGCCCGGCTCGCTAGTACTTATATAAATGTTTACGTAATTATGGGGTGGAGGGTTAAGAACATTGCTTACTTTTGCTGACCAGGGGGAGGGGCGGTCAGAAATTACAAAAATTCTGCTTACCTAATACTTGAATGGCCCTATAGGTGTATCACATTGAGGTAGTTATTATTATCTGTGAGGTATGTAAATGGGCATTCTTGTTTTAGACAAATTTCTACCACAACATAATGTCTCTTCAGGGCAAGGGCTAAGTAAACCAGTGTATGAATCACAAGGCAAGTATCTTAGTTTGTTAAACCTGAATGTTGTTTTAAATAGCTATTTAATATTTTCCGGATTGTAGTAAGAATGATTGTTTGTTTCATCCAGAAACTATTGCACTAACAGAACTCACAACCCCGGATCAAGTGAATAGTAACAATGCAGTACATATAACACGAGGTAAGTGACTAGATTATTATAATAGTACATTGTTTTTTTTTTTTATATTATAGGGGGCAAACGAACAGGCGGATCACCTGATTGTAAGTGATCACCGCCGTCCATAGACATTAGCAACACCGGGGGAGTCGCCAGTGCGTTACCAGCCTGTGTTTGGGGAAGAGGGGTTGGGAAAGTGGGGAGGAGGGGGAGGTGATCCTCCGGCGCTCTCACTGACCGAACGAAACGCAACAATGCAAGCAATGTTACTTCACGTCGGTTTTCTGTTAGAGGGTGGTACTACCCCGGGCGAGCTGACCTTTTCATGCTGAAACCAGTAATAGCTTCAGCGTGGCTCTACCACCTATTAACTAGGGGTGTGCGAATAATTCGAACATACGAATTATTCGTTCCGAATCGAATGTTAATATTCGATTCGAAACTCGAATCGAGCGATTCGAATAGTTCGAAAGTTCCCTAATAATTCGAAAAATTTCGAATGATCCGAAAATTTTTCGAATAATTCGATTTTTTCCGAATTATTCGTAAACTATTAAATTATTAATGAATTTTCGAGTATTTTCAATTCAGGGTTTCTTATATTCAATATTCAAATATAAATTTAACAGTCTATATACATTTTATTCAAACCATGAAATATAGTTATACAAATATAACAATTATTATACTTTTTTATTATATATTGAAAATGAGCAATTGTATTCTCTGGGTAATTTATTTTTAAACGAAATGTAAATTATTCGTAAATAGAATATTTCGATACACGATTTAAAGGAATTTAAATAGAAACAATTGAAAATCCAGAGATATTTCATTAATTCGCGAATTATTCGTGGAATTTCGAATAATTCGAATTTTTCGATTCGAAGTTCGAATCGAATATTGGTATTCGACTCGATTCGATTCGAACGATATTCGCACACCCCTACTATTAACCTGTGTAGGTATTCTGTATAGTATCAAAGTATTTTTTGTTTTTTTTTTAGGATGTACTGGTCCAGAAAATGACGAAACTTTGGGGCAATCTCAGAATAATACATTACTACAAGGTAATCTATTTCTTGTCACAATTACAATGTGTTGTGTATACATAATTTGATGGTCTGTTTAATAACAATGTAGTTTTTTGAAGTGAAAACTTCTATAGCCACATAGTGCGATTAAAAGAAAAAATTAGGTTGAGTAAAAACTTATTAGTGCGTGTCACCGATAACCTCGACATGCTTGTGATGTGTTGCGCTTGCTCCAGTCTAGCGACACGTTGTATTGATTAATTAATAAACATGTACAAAATTATTGCTTGTAGTGTGAATAGATATGGAAGTTACTCTGTTTAAAAATTTACAATTTATTTAATATAAAACAAACAGTCTATAGTTGATTTAATAATCAAAGTTCATTTACTCATGTAAAATTGCTAAAAATATCTAGTAACGGTGAAGAAAAACATCGTGAGGAAACTGAGAAATGTTCTTATAGTGCCACCGTATGTGGGAACAACATATAACTGAATTTCTCTGAGCTTAAAATCGCCAGTACGTCATGGTCTCTCGTAATGTTTATACCTATATTTTCCTAAAGAGGCCTATGAGCTTGCACTGGTTTCTCTTACAGGCTGATGATGATTTGATAGAGGGTAACAGTTTGTCATGTTTTTTTTTTATGTGTTATGCATTTTCACACTACTTATAATTGAGTGTAAACTCTGTATAGCGACTTAATGGACTACGCATTTTATGGCATTATTGAGAGTTGCTGTTAAATGAAGAGAAGAAAAATCCGTATTATTTGACTATTACAATTACCAAATTAATTACCAAAATTGGCTAGGCAGGGCGGGAAACTCGAGCAGTGAAGGTGAGCGTTGATGCGCATCTCAAAGGGGGCCTCCTTAAACCTACACCTGGGTCGCAAGTCCTGGGAACTGCTCTGAGTTTCTCCTTCTGCCACACGATGTACCCGGCACCCGCACGGTGAATCCATGGAGGGCTAAGAAGTTCGTCTCTCTCTGTATACTTTACAGACAAGAACCTTTAATAACAAAGTGGATATAAACCCGCGGCAATTACAATAGCCAAAACGAATCTCTTAGTATGATTCATACATATAATAGTGGAGTTAAGAATGTGCTTGTTTGAAAGCAATAAAATGACAAACAAAACCACACATAGCTAGCTGTCGTTCCTATTAATTTCGACAACTTAGTACTGTTTGTTGTTTAATAAAGACGTAATTGCTGTCCCTGTTTAGAATGGGTGTGATACTACTAGAGTGCATCATTAACTGCTTTTACACAACACACGCTTTCCCGCGTGAATCGTATTCGCGCGGGAATGATTGCGCGTGTACAAACAACAATAACAATATCTTGTGAATTCGCGTACACGCTCTCTCGTGTTCAATCCTACGCATTGCGATCGCGCGTGATATAACAAGATAAAACCAACCGAAGTCAAGTAATTTTGACGTTAGAGAGTTGTTGCTAATCGCTCGGCGTTACATAGAGTTCACACTGTACTATGTCAATTTTATTAATTTCAGAAAGTATTCTACCCGATACACTTTCGTGGTATGCTCAAAATGAACCAGTGGAGATATCGCAACGTGAGTAACCTAAAAAAAAAAACAATTCTTCGATTTTTTATTCCTTTTGTATTGTAGCTTGTACCTGATGCGTAGCACAGTGCAATATAAAAACTACGGCGACCATACAAAATATCTACAAAATGACTTCACTTTATATTTGAAAGACCCGAGGGTTTTGGAAGGAAGGAATCCATTTTATGTTTCCACAGTTTCACACTTTCGTAAATGCTTTATCTTTATGTTTTAACTTTGGACCACTGTATCATCTGATGATAAATTACTCTGTGGTCCAAGACCGTATGTGTCAAACCTAAAGAGGGACTGTCACTAAAGTACAGCCGCCGGAACACGCCTATAGATGCTTAATACCAGATTTTCAAACTTGATGGTGGTAGCTAACCAGAGGAGCTTAGAAAAGCCACCAACCCCACCATGATGTGGTATCGACACGACGTTTTCGTTCACCGAAACATTCAAATCAATTACAAATACATCAACTTTTGTAGGTGATAGAGCAGCGCTGAAGCTTTTACTGGTTTCAGCATGAATGGGTCGGCTCGCCCGCGGTACTTCCACCCGACCCACAGAAACTTCGCTTGCATTGTTGCGTTTCGCTCGGTCAGGAAAAGCGCCGAAGGCCCACCACCCCTCCCCAACCACTACCTCCTCCCCCCAAAGACAGGCTGGCAACGAAATTGAAACTCCCCTGGTGTTGCTGGTGTCTATGGACGGTGGTGATCACTTAACATCAGGTGACCCACCTGTTCGTTTGCCTCCTATGATATATAAAACTTCATTTGACCAGATGTCAGAGCACGCTGGCCACTGAGCCGTCACTGTTTCATATTCATATCAGTACATTTTATATAACAAAGTCCTCTGCCGCGTCTGCCTGTCTGTCCGCGGTAAACTCAAAAACTACTAAACAGTTTTTCATGCGGTTTTCACCAGCAGATAAAGAGAATTATGAGGAAGGCTTAGGTAAATAAAAATAATAAAATTATAACCTTGACAAGAATTTATCAAGGTTTAGCATCGGGCCCGCTGGTTAGCTATATTGTCGGGTCTATGACATGAGATATTTCAAGTAGGAAATGTTCTACGATTTCAGCTAAATCGGAACATCTCGATGATGATGAAGTTCCTGACAACTTATCGATGTATTATGATGATGGTGATACAGACACATTGACAGCTAGGTATGTTAACGGTAAGTTGATTCCCATACTTGCTGTCTGTCGTAGGGATTGATCGAAATCGATAAGATCATGAATGTGTAATGTAAACCATAGTTATCATGGTAGGGAATCCCACAAAATATAGTAATATTTATCTTTTATCAAAAAACATAATATATATATCGGGGGAGCCACTATTGACCTGCAATACCGCGCTATTGACTATATCGGGGGTGTTAGTAATGACCTCAAACGCTATTGGTTGGAGGTATCGGCCGTTTATGTGTCTTGATGCCTTAAAAGGTGACAGACGACTAGAGGCTGGATATACTCGCTCAGACAGTTGAGCTAATCACACCTACGGATAATTTGTCGTAACTATAGTCAATGTTGTGTTTATGTATAAGTTAACGTTTTATTTGATTGTTCTTGGTGAATTAATCGATCAAATCATAACCATGACGTTACTATGGATGACGTCATACTTCTACATGGACGCCATTTTGTCGCTGCCCCGACAATATTGTATACATCGCCTCTTTGATAAGAAAAAAAGAATTAACTCAAAACGTACGTTTTTCGACTTTTCACCAGAAAGTAAATTAGCGTTGCGAAAAGAATACATCTTCTTCGTCTCCTAAGATAGTAAAATGAATTAATCCCTTACCGAAAGATTTATGAAGGACTTGATTAAAAAAAAAATGGTTATTTAGGCTGTATTTAAGGACAAAATTTGTAACAAAAGCGAAATTTAAAAAAAATGCACTGACAGTTACTGAAAAAAAATGAGCCCATATATTATGTGTGAATGAATTGATAGAGATGTAAGTAATTTTGTTAAAAAGAAAAATTAAAGCATATTGTAGAATGGAAGTTTGGTTTTTTAAGTTTAAAAGAATGTATTATTTTATGCAAGATACGAGACGGCACGAGGGATTCCACTGTGACAATTGCAAAGGAGAAATCGTTGGGTAAGTGTTATTTTTTACTGATCAAAATATATAATACTGGCTGACCCGTACCCACTTCGTTGGGCGGTAATAGGCATTATCAAGCTACAACTTTTTTCTAGAACTCGAATCATATATCTGTCATCGTGAAGGCAGCGTTCGTAAGAAACGTTTTCGTTCGACCATTTTTTCTCCGACTCCCCAGATATTACCCCCTACATCCTCACAAACTTTACCTCTGTATAATATAATTAATTAATAGCTTCCGCCCACGACTTCGTACGCGTGGAATAGTTATTTTGGGCTAACACGCAGCAGAAGCTCTCAAAAGGAAAAAAACCCCGATTTTAAAACATTCTTCATTGTTGCTCCGCTTCTATTGGTCTTAGCGTGATGATATATAGCCTATGACAATCACAAATAACGTGGCTTTCTATTCATAAAAGAATTTTGAAAATTGGTATAGTATTTCCTGAGATTACCCCCTACAACGTCACAAACTCACAAACTTTACCTCTTTATAATATTAGTATAGATGAGGATTGTCATAATTTTCCAATTTTAAAATAACAATTTAACGTGGTCGAAGTCGTAGGTTGATGTTAGTATTATATAGAAATGTATGTTGGTATAGCTGAGACCGATAAACTATAATATCCTCAGATCAATCTCCATAAAATCGATCGATCTGTTGGTGGTAGAGCCACGCTGAAGCTATTACTGGTTTCATGATGGTGATCACTTAACACCAGGTGGGCCCACCTGTTCGTTTGCTTCCAATGATATAAAAAAGAAGTTAGCACACTCAGATAAGTCATAGGTAAATAGATAAGTCATAATCTATATTAATATTATTAAGAGGTAAAGTTTGTGAAGTTGTAAGGGGTAATGTCAGGGACTACTAAACCAATTTTGAAAATTCTTTTACCAATAAAAAGCCACGTTATTTGTGAGTGTCATAGGCTATATATTAACCCGAAAAAGAAAAGACTTGTGTTAGTGGTGGTGGTTTAGTGTGCAAAGTAAGTCGGCGATAAAACGGTTGAACGAAAACATTTGTTACAAACGCTACCTTAACGATGAGAGATATATGATTGGGTTATAGAGCTTGATATTGCCTATAAAAATGTCAGTTTACAAGACGACACAATCGGAATCAAACTCTCATTTTACATACAAAATCTTCTGAAAATAGAACGTAGTCGTTACACTGCTATATCTAGACACGTGACAGCGTATCAAGCCAAGTTCAAGTTAACAGAATGGCGAGCGCGCGCTACCGTATATAATATTACAAGAACCATTTGGAACCACTTTTCACCCTTTCATATCTCAAAAACTATTTCACATAAACATGTCAAATTCGGCCCATGTATTGACACTTTCGAGATGTATATGTGCTTATAAACACACATCAAACAGTTAATTATATATATATATATATATTTTTTTATATCATAGGAGGCAAACGAACAGGTGGGTCACCTGATGTAAGTGATCACCACCGTCCATAGACACTTGCAACACAAGGGGAGTCGCAAGTGCGTTGCCAGCCTGTGTAGGGAGGGGGGGGGGGGGGAGGAAGGGAAGAGGAAAGTGGAAGGGGGGGGGGAGGTGGGTCTCCGGCGCTCTCACTGACCGAACGAAACGCAACAATGCAAGCACTGTTACTTCACGTCGGTTTTCTGTGAGAGGGTACTACCCCGGACGAGCCGACCCATAAACCAATTTACGTACAAAAATCGTCATATTATCACTGACTGACCATAGACCTTAATTCTAAGCTACTTCCAGACGACCTAGAAAGTTCAAATTTGGAATCCATGTAGTTGGATGAATATAAAGGAAAACAGAAACTAGTAATTTTTTATCATCTTCTTATATATAAATTTCTTCTGTATGTGTGTATGTCACTGAACTCCTCCTAAACGGCTGGACCGATTATGATGAAATTTTGTGTGCGTGTTCGAGTGGATCCGAGAATGGTTTAGATTCCCAATTGGTCCCGGTTGGTCGCACTGCGGTTGAATTTTAGATGTTTTTATTATTATCAAGGCATGACAACGTCCGCCGGGACCGCTAGTTTTATTATAACTTTTCAGTTTCTTCTCTTGATTCTATTAGAAATACTTACTTATAGCGCCTGTTATGTAAGTGAAAAAATAGCAATGAAAATTGATAACATTCGGTCTTTACTATGTGGGTTTTAAGATCTTCACGTGAATATATAACGAGTGGAATACCCCCCTTATTTTTTTTTATCCAAACATATCAGTTTTAGTACTTACAACTACTTATAAATAAGAGTAATTGTTCAAGATAAGAGTATGGTTCAAACTTATATATGTGGGATGATTGAGAACACAGTGGAATCTGGAGCACCAATCTTTAATTCGTTTTTTACACAGTTTACACGTTACAGTCTTATAATCTTTCTTTACCGCTGACATCTCAAAAAACACAAGTCATTACACTTAGATTTTTTAAACAAAATACAATACAAACGGATACGAGTCATTTGAGCCATCCTTCACTGTACAGATCGAACGTAGACACAAATATTGAAAATATGCAATTAAATATGTTTGTTATTGTTTATTCATTCCCACATATATAATACGTCGAGTTTCGTATTTATTCCTTTATTAACTGGGATTTAGTATTGGAGATTAACAAAAACCATTTGGTATTAATTTTACTATGAACAAGTAACTACTAATGATTTCTGTACAAAAAATAAAGATATCCCATCAAAAACATAAATGTGAAATGAAGGCAAGTTCAATGCGGACACTACTACACACGGTGTAGAAAGCTATTGCAATATTCCACCAGTCAAGCTTTTTTAACAAAGGCTCGACAGTCCGCCAATTGAGTTTCTATATAGCGTATTGTGTATCATCCATTTACAACCTTACTGTTAATAGTGTTGTAATGATAATAGTGTGTCTTGTGTGACCAGGTTTCGGTACACGTGCGTGCAGTGTAATAACTTGGATCTGTGCGTTGCTTGCGAGTCAAACGGCGCACACTCACACCACTACATGCTGCGTGTACCTTCACCCAGACCCTACGTGAGTCCATTTTTAGCACGCTTTTATTAGCTTTTACGTTTTTTTTAACTTTTATAAAGTGAGAAAAGCCACCTCTGTACAATGCGAAAAACTTGGTTTAAGGAGAAACCTCCACAAGCGAAAAAGAGATTGCGGTCCCTTGAACACCTATCTAGGTTTGACTGTACATACCAAAATAATAAACAACGCAGGCGAAGTCGGGCGTAGAGCTAGTTTCGTATAAAAAATAAAGGACATTTTAGCTCTGTTGAATGCAATTAGTTTACATTTACACTGAAAGATGGCGCTGCCACAAATTAGAACTAACTATGGTTGTGTCTTGTACTATAGATATAGATGTTTTAATAATGAATAAAGAGGGCGTAGTCCGGTAAAGTTGTAAAGACCTTAACAGGTCAATAGCGTAGTCAGTTCGAGAGAAAAAATAAAAAGAGAAGTAGTCCGGTGAATCTGTTAAGGCCTTGCTACGCCAATAGGGTAGTCAGTTCGAGAAAAAATATTAAAGAGAGATCGGCCGATTGCCTTTAGTGCTCGCCTTAGTAGGCCGGTGTAGCTGTAAAGGCCTGTCAGACCAGAAACGTAATATCAGTTCGAAAATAATAATGCCTTAGTAGACCGGTGTAGCTGTAAAGGCCTGTCAGACCAAAAGCGTCGTCAGTTGGAAAAGAATAATACCTTAGTAAACCGGTGTAGCTGTAAAGGCCTGTCAGAACCAAAGCGTAGCCAGTTCGAAAAGAATAATGTCTTAGTATATGTTTGGTACACATATATATCTCACTAACTTATATACGTATGAATATGCACCTTAGCTTAGTTTTGCTCAGTAAGTTGTATTGCGGTGGCTTTTGCTCAAGGGGCATTATTCGTAAACAATCTTTTATATTATTATAATATTTAAACGCTTATAATTATTATAATATTTAAACGCTTATAAACATATAAATATTTAAACTCTTGTTTTAATTGCTATCGGTTACAATCATTAATTTTGTAACATACTGCTAATTTTTGGGCCATGTATAATTAAATTCTCAGCCGCTAATAACCAAGTTTATTGTACTTCAATTTTATTTATACGTATGTAAATTGAATTTGCTATCAGAACGAAATCCAGACAATCTTGATGAGTATACGAAGGCATCTCATGAGAGAGTTGGACCCTATATCACCGCCTGATCTAGACAACGAGAATGTAACAAGGTTAGATATTATTAACATATGTTAAAATAAATTATGATAGTAAAGTGCATCTATATGGAAAGTCCCATTCTACACTCAAAAAGTGTTCTTACTACCATAAATATTACGCCCTACTCACAAATTCAAAGCAAGCCTATAAAAGGAGTAGCAAAAAATGAGGAGGGTTCAACTATTTCCATTTCGCATTCCCGATTGTGTAGTCCACATTTTTGTCAGATGGATGGAAAATCCTTCCACGTCTTCGTTCATTCCGATTCGCTGAGGTGTGCCCCAAGGATCCATTCTCGCACCCTCCCTGTTTAACCTCTACATCAGCGACTTACCGTGATCCCCAAAGGTCGAGATAGGCTGTTACGCTGATCTTCTCTACTTACCAGAGGAGACAGGGGATGGGGTAATGGTGGACCTGCTACGGAACGCCCGTCAGAGGGTAGAGGGAGAAAACCTGCTACAACGAAAACCACGTAAAAAAGAAACGGAGGTGTGCATTCTGTATCATAAGCCTAACAGTCTTTTTTATATGGGAAGAGATCCTACTTTTGACATTTACAGTCCTGGAGATCGGTGGGATGTCGGGCTTCTACTGACTAAAAAACCACTAGATACCGTCTGCCGCGCTAATGGAGTGTCACGGGGTCGAGGAAGGCAAACACCATGATACTCCGGTGGTAAAACCCAGTTCGAAAGCAGGCCACAACGGCAGCCCGGTCAAGCTGCTTACCCGTCTGCCAAACCAAGTGCAATGGAAGATTATTTCCCCAGCTCTTTCCCTCCTTAGTCCGGTTTAGCAGTTAAGTAGTCGCCTCGTCCAGTCGCCACCTGCCGCTGAATTTTTTACGAGGTTGTCTCCTCACCTCCGTAACTTTTTAACGTAGTTTTTTCCTACGGTGACTTTACCATGGTTTCCTGACTCCCGCCGCCCGGAGGCCTCCCATGTCAACTTTTAACGTGGTTTTCTCCCACAATAACTTTTAACTGCAACACGGTAACTTCAGGCAGGCAGAGAGTTGCCTTCCGATCGCATATCCAACGTGCCGTTCGTGATCTGGACGAATGATATCGTAGGTGGTGTATCAAAATCAACCCTGACAAAATTTCCGCAATACTCTGTGATCCTTCCAATGAGACGAATATACTACAGCCCGTAAAGTTGATATCCATGGGCCACCAAGATCAAGTAACTTGGTATCACCGTGTATGCGTATAGTCCGTTTACCATAATAGACCATATCGTCATCAAATGGCATTGTGGTCAAACACATAAACCTATATAGTATTAAAAAATGACATAGGAAACCGTACTAATGACTTGTGCTTAATACTAATGATCTACTATTGATTGGTGACTATTGACTTGTTCCGGCTTACTATTGACTAGATGCATTAATATGGCGCCCGCCGACGACCCACGACTTATTACACAATTCCAAACTCTTTAACTTCGTGTTGTAATTGTGCATCTACAATTCAAACGTTTGATTTTTTTTTTCAATTCTTTAACTGACAGAACGATCAAACATTTAATGTGGCCTTATTTATAATTACGTCATCATTTAAATAGTGCGTTTTTTGTTTCCATATACATACAACAGACACGGTTTGGTTAGGAATATATGTATGTAATAATTACAGTGTGAAATCGGATATCAAGTCTGAGAATGAGGAAGAATTTGAACAAGTTGACCCTTTATGTGAAAATATGCCGTATGATGATGAGTTAAAAGAATATTCTACACTTTTCTCTCCCGGATCTCAACACTCGGTAAGTGTTACACGAACATTGTACGTGCGTATTTGTGCATTTCAACAGTCATTAGAACAAAATGAAAAAAAATATGTACTAGAATAATTTCATCAATCAGTGAGTTTTTGGCGGCATCTTAATCAGTCATGTTGTGGATTTTATATTTTATGCATAATCTTGTGTTAATTGACTCTATATTGTGTAATGTCATTATAATTCGGTTATTATGCACAAGTGAAGTCGATGAGAAATAATATGGAGCTTGTATTCTGAGATGCCACAAAAACTCCCTGGAAAATTCTAACAAGGGGGCCACCAAGTTGTTAGAACATTGAACTTATTACAAGACACTTGTAATATTATTACCTACTCGAAAATGCCAGTAGTAATCTAGATAAATGGGGTAACAAAAATAAAATAAAGACAATAAATAGAATTGTCTCATTTTACATTTGCTGCTAATTTCACATGAGAACAATTGTCGATATAATTCCGTTATTTCTTTTTTTACAAAAAAAAAAAAATTAAGAGTATCAACATCAAATCGAAGACCTAAAGTGCTAACAGCAGTATAAATATAAAGTTGTTTGTGTAATAGAGTGGCAACACTCATGTGCGTCACACAGTTAAATGGGTGTATAATTAGTAATAAGTTGTTTTTCCTACTTTCTGTAAAATATAAAAAATAGTCCGTGGAGTCCCTCCGCGCAGAAGAAGTCGTAATGTGGAAATGAAAATAGGAAGGGGTAGAAATTGATTTTTAGTGAAATCGTATTGTTTCTTTAAGACAAACTTTATTAACATCGCTTACAATTCACAATTGATCGCATCTTTTAATTATCATTTTCCAGTGAAGAAATATCCAAATCTATAACATTTACAATAGGAATATGATAACTAGAGTAAGATACGAAATGTTTGATTATTTTTCTCGCTCTGTCTCTTTCTATTCCCTCTCCCCAGGAGCGTTGAAAGTTTAGCGCAACAGTACTTGCGTACCCCCTCCATTAACGCTACCTTGTTGGAAGTCGCATTAGAAGTTTCACTTCAATAATAAACTAAAGTATTTCTGTAAATAGTATTCTTATTTGTTGATAAACGCTACATGGCGCATCCGAGACGAACTATTACAATAAAAACAATAATTAATAAAGGAAATTTCGTGTGACAGTTTTGAGTAGCGTGCATGAAAGAGAATTAGAAGTCATGGCAGGTATAGAATCCAGAATGCTAATACCTTTACGATTAGGCACAGGACTAGATTCTCTTGTGAAATGGGAAAAATAACTTATTGCTAACTAGCGGGCCCGGTGGACGTTATCCCGCCCTGATAATTAAAAAAACGTGACAAATTATATACCTAAACCTTCCTCATTAATCAGTCTAATGTTAGTTACAGTACTCTACTAGTTGTACTGGTAAAAACCGCAGGAAAATCCGTTCAGTAGTTTTTGAGTTTATCGCGAACATACAGACAAACGTGGCAGAGGACTTTGTTTTATAATATGTATTGATTATACAACCACTTAACTGTCTAATCCGCATTGCCACTCTTTTATATCATAGGAGGCAAACGAGCAGGTGGGTCACTTGATGTTAAGTGATCACCACCGTCCATAGACACTTCTAACACCAGTGGAGTCGCAAGTGTGTTGCCAGTCTGTGTTTAGGGGAGGGAGGAATAGGGAAGGGGCAGGAGTGGGAGGGAAAGTGGGCTTCCGGCGCTCTCACTGACCTAACGAAACACAACAATGCAGGCACTATTACTTCACGTGGGTGTTTCTGTGTGTCGGGTGGTACTACCCCGGGCGAGCCGACACAATCATGCTGAAACCAGTAATAGCTTCAGCGTGGCTCTACCACCTATTATATTACAGGTTAACTTTTAGATAATAATATATTAGAGAAGTTACTCGGAGATTTACCATACAGTTCAAGCATACATTTATACTGCAGGAAAACACAGTTCCTGAAGAAACATTTCAAGACGAAAACCCCGTTTTGTCACAAGTAAGGATTCTGAACGTACAAGGAGATACAAATGAAAGTCCGTTGTTGAGAGTGCCTATTAACAGTGAATCCACAGTGCCACCGAGCACAGCTAAACGGAAAGTTATACTCAGCTTAGCAGAACTAAAAGAATCCAATTTTATAGGTGAGTTATTCAAATGAACACATGTCGAGGATTAACGGTTTAGTCAGTGATTTTTAACCAAATAAGTAAAATAAAAAAAAATGAGTGCGTGTAACCGTCACACGGGATTGAAGTAAAACTTCTTTGGCGTTATAATAGATGTCTATATTTTATTTACTTTATAACAAAGAGTTGCTAATAATGTTTCTTGTGTTATTTAAGTTCCGAATTAGCTGAAAGATGGCACTACAGAAGCTTTGATTTAATTTGTTACTTACATTGTAACTAGATGGCAGCACGATCGCGCGCCCATTTATACATAATTAATTCTATTATATGATTTTTATTATTATTAAATTTAATATATATTTTTTTTTATTGATTTCTTTAGTAACTATTTATAGATAAAATCAAAAATATTTAAAAACCGGATGGTACAGAAACGTGACGCCATATTGTCGTAACGGACTTCCGTTGCATTGTCGTCCACTTACCTCCTAGTCGTGCCTAAAGAAGTTTCACTTAAAAAAATGTATAAATAAAAAAAGTTAATGGGTTATTCTGGAAATTTCGTGAAATATCGTTTTCTTTTATACTGTGTTGATAAATATTTTTGTTTTATTCTTTGAGTGTAATAATATGAACTGTATTTACAGTAAAAAAAGGGGATCTTTACAAATAGCGTTAAAATGAAATCAAATAATGGCATGGAACTATAGGAATAACTAGCTGCTTCCGCGACTCCGTCCTCGTGGAACCTAATAAAACGGTGACTAATAAAATCGCCTGAATGTATGAAGTCCCTTTACTCATCTACTTTCCTCTCGTACTGAAGTCGCGTCGTCATTTAAATTATAATAACTTTTGATAGAGTGAACCGATTTTAATGAAACCAAGATTAACTGTTACTCGAGGATATGCTTTATGATTTTATTGAGGTGAACGCAGTACTTTAGCAGCGACGCGTGTTCACAAACAAACAGGCAGACAGACATACATTTCTAAAACTCATTGAAGTGTATTTTATTACTTATTCCAAGGCACATGCAGCAAATTTTTTATTTTAGATTTACATTCTTATTATATAGAGATAGAAGACTTGAATTTTATTAAATGAGTATGACTTTGATATTTATTTAAGAATATTTAATGAAATTGAATAGTTTAAATTGTTACAAAAAATCGATTTATTTTGATATTCGATACCACTTTCATTTCGAATTATTCGATTAGTCTATGAATAATTGGTATATCGATCATTCACATTTGTAACATTGTGTATTTCCAAAATCTTTGTTTTTTTTTTTTTCGATTATAAACGCTCAGCTAATTTATTTTATTGTAGCTAAAAAGATATGTTTAATGCCCAATGTTAAAACGGAGGAAATGAGTATAGAACCGACAACGTTGCCTCTCAATACACCTAAACCTGATGTTTTCAGTCCCATAATCAAATTAACAAAGTTATCTCCTTGTACATCAGAACAACAACAGTTAGGTAAGTCTTTGATTATATCATATACCTGGTTTTTACTCCCTCCTATTTCACTTTTTTTTTCCAGAAATCCACTATTCCCTTTGAATTTAAAGACCTTTACTAAGATTGTTACTTATTTACTAGGATAACTAACATATAGAACTCAGACCCGGCTCAAGTTTTAAAAAAATCTTTCAGAAGCCCAATGTATAATATGATATACAAACAAGTTTTATGGATTTTGCTTTAAAAGTTTCGTCCATATTACCATACCCAAGGGACTACCCCACCGAATATTATGATTAATGCTATATTATTCAATAAAAGTTTAATCTAACAATGATTTTTCATATAAGACTCTGGATCATTTAAACTCCCAATGCGTTTAAATGAACAATAGAAAAAAAATATAAGTTGGAGTTTTTCATTAAAAAAAATTCAGTGGCCTGAACATATACAACATATTGGACTTTGGATTTTTAACTCATCTCGATTATATTGCTTGGGTTTTGGAGGTTATGACATTATATTATACTAGTGATTTTTTACGATTTCTTTTTAATTTTTTCTTTATGTTAAAAGAATTTTCGCCAAGTACCCTTGTACGTAGATTCTAGCAGTTGTTATTTAAGAACCACTTCCGCACTTAGTCCATTGAAAATTTACATTTAGGGTTGCGTTTTTCAGAGGACGCATTTTTATTTTTTTGATGTGTAGACGGGGTTAATATAAGCTTAAGTTCAAGTTTGTGGGGTCGTCACCCCTCTAAGTAGTTACCCTAAGTTTTTATCGTATTCTTACGGAGTGAATACCGGCGCCTGGACAACTTCGGAGCAAATCCAGATAAATTAATGAAATTAAACAAATTTGTAGTGGAAATTATTTGTTAGCAAACCCTATATAAGATTGGTCTTACGTCATTGTATTGTAAAATGACCAGAAAAAAAGGTATAAAGCCCAAAAGAACATTTGTTCAAAAGTTTACAGTTAAAATATTTTTGTTAATAACGTTTTATTTTCCATTTTACGATAAAAAAAATAATAGGAATAAATTTCTAGACGATTTAAATTGCTACAGATAATTTCTTATACAATCTTCTGTAGGGTTGCTAGTTTACGAGATACAGAGTGAAAACCCTTTGCACCCCTTTTTCCAAGATGGCGGCCGGGGCACAAGGGTGCTGACCACACAAACTTGAACTTAAAAAACGCACGCTAATGCCTAAAATTGTAACATTTCAATGGACTAACTAAGTTTAACGGGTTACTATATTGGGCCACATCACTTATTATGAGTTTGAGTTAAATGCTATGGCCATTTTTTTTTTATTAACATGTATTTAATTATTTTTTTTGTTTAATTTAATTGTTTTGCTGATTCCCACAATAAACTATTTCTTTCTTTCCAAAATATTATAAATACAAAAAGATGGTCACTAAATTAGAATTACATATTGTAAGGGGAATCTTATATTTCGATAGATATATCGTCTAAATGGTTATGGCTAGCAAATCGCTTTAGATTTTTGGAAGAGTAGTTATGACGGTATGTAAGTATCAAAACCCTTTGTGACTTTCCACGAAATCACAGTTTCGTGATAAGGCTTTTTCTAATGTTCTCTTGGACTTACCATGCCCGGCTTGAGTGTATCGCCAGCGACACTTGTGAACCAGTCCCCCAATAGTTCATATAAAAATTACCAGTTAATATAAGAAGAGATTCAATCAAACGATTAAGTTAAAATATTATAAATATAAAAAAAAAACTCACTACATTTTCATAGATATATCGCTTAAATTATCTTGTTCGGTAGATAGCAAGCTGCTTTCGATTTTTGGATGAACAGCATTGTCAGTGTTTAAGTTTGAAAACCCTGTCTTATCTTCTACGTTAACTGAATTTTATCTAACTGCAGGTAAGAATATACACGTGATGCCCAATAATGGAACGGAAGATACAAATATAGCCTCGACAATTTTGACTCCGAAAGCCGCTGATTCCTTCAGTCCTGTAGTGAAATTGTCAAAGTTGCCTCAGAGTACATTATTACAACATGAACGCTCAGGTAACTTATTTTGTTATATTACTCTGTATTGGTATCTCCATAGAAATCGATTTAGGGACGGGATATTTCCGTTGGACCTTAAAAATGTAGAACTGTATCAACTATCAAAAGGGTTTTATGGGAACACCCAAGAAATTTATGGTAACATTCTTATGGGATTTATGGGAACACCCAAGGAGTTTATGGTAATGTTCAAAAGGGATTTATTAGAACATCCAAGGAGTTTATGTTAATATTCAAAAGGGATTTATGGGAACACCCAAGGAGTTTATTTTTATATTCAAGAGGGATTTATGGGAACACCCAAGGAGTTTATGGTAATGTTCAAAAGGGATTTATGGGAACACCCAAGGAGTTTATGGTAATGTTCAAAAGGGATTTATTAGAACATCCAAGGAGTTTATGTTAATATTCAAAAGGGATTTATGGGAACACCCAAGGAGTTTATGGTAATATTCAAAAAGGATTTATGGGAAAACTCAAGGAATTTATGTTAATATTCAAAAGGGATTTATGGGAACACCCAAGGAGTTTATGGTAATATTCAAAAGGGATTTATGGGAACACCCAAGGAGTTTATGGTAATATTCAAAAGGGATTTATGGGAACACCCAAGGAGTTTATGGTAATATTCAAAAGGGATTTATGGGAACACCCAAGGAGTTTATGGTAATATTCAAAAGGGATTTATGGGAACACCCAAGGAGTTTATGGTAATATTCAAAAGGGATTTATGGAAACACCCGAGGAATTTATGGTAATATTCAAAAGGGATTTATGGAATCACCCAAGGAGTTTATAGTAATATTCAAAAGGGATTTATGGAAACATTTAAGTAGTTTATGATAGGATGATATCCAAGTGGATTTATGTGAATATCCAAAAGGTTTATGGTAACATTCAGAACCATCTAAAGGGAATTATGATATCTCATAAAATATTGAAGATTTAATAGGTATTTATCAATATATTTAACATAGTTGTTGTTTCTGGGGTTAATATAAATTCTTAAAATAAAGATGGATACTATATTTGTTTGCCCACATATATGTAGTTGTCTTATTAAACAGAGCAAACCTATTATTATTATTAAGTTATGTAACTATTAACTTATCTAATTTTTAAGTTTTACTAGTTACTTTGGGAGTTCATGATCCATGGCTCAAATAATTTAGAGATTCATAGAAAATATTTCCGAAAAGTACCTTTTTTCCTAATAATATAAATTACATAGAGAGGAAAAGTGTTGTTAAGTTTTGACAGCATTTAATAAAGTTAACAAGTAAAATCAAGTTACTTGCCTGATTTATTTGTTATCAACAATCTTGGATTTCACGTTTTTGTGTTATATAGTAATACACTTATGAATATTGCAGTAGAAGGAGGTCAAATAATCTTTTTTTATTTATTTCAGGGTTAATTCAGGTCCGTCCATTAAATAGTTTACAGAAAATTGCGAACACAAAAGGAATTACTTGACCTTAGGAAATAGCCGGGAAAGTTGGTTATTACTTAAGTTATATAAGATATATATGATACTAAATATACTAAATATAATCTTAAGTTTACATAATAAATGATTGAAGAACAGTTTCTCATTTTTAATTGTTCAAATTAGATAGTTATCTACTACTTTAATAAGTGCAGCGATTCCTAAACTTTGAAGTGTATGACAATGTTTTTTTAACTGTTCATTGAATGATAACGGATGAAACAGTGCAACTTAAAATATATTTTTTTAAATCTTTAATAACAAAACCTCTCATCGAGCAAGTTTTGTATATAAATTTATTCCGTATATCTTGAAAACGGCTCTACCGATTTGGATGAAATCTTGTATTTAGGTAAGGTTTTATTTTTTGTGTTTATTTACATAAGTATCTTTCCTGAAAAAATACACTCACACAGAAAAAAAAAACATTTTTTACAATTATTAGAGCCTATGTCATATATGTAGAGTTATCTTGTAAATTTTTGTGGTACCTGCATTATTTCATAGCGTCATCTAAGCTGTAATAGAAGAAAAATATAAAACCGACACCAACTGTTCAAAATAAAATATGTATTTCCAATGAATTGTCAAGACAGCTCAATGTGTCAATGGCATTTGTAAGAATTTTAGGAACCCTGGTAATTATTCTACTAAACCCACTTTAAAAATCTTGAACTTAGAATATGTGATGAATTAATTGTGATGATTAAATAAAACATTTATATTTCTTGCGTATTTTATTGAATGATATTCGATAATGCTCATTCGAAACATCGATAAGAATGTGGCAGGAAACTAAGATTTATACCTTGTGAAATTTAGGAGGAAACCACTTTTGACAGCTTAAGCCTATATACCAGGTGACTATTTAAAGCTAAACACCCTTCAACCGTGTGGTAGTTCATGGTTACATTTAACATATAAAATAATAATGTCAAAACAAATACTAATAAACAACAAAGAGAACCTTAGTTAAAGTTTGTTCTAAAACTTTTAAAAGTATGGGAACAATACTAAAAAATCACACCTAGGTTCAATGAACATAATTAAACGGGAGGTTATTTTAAGGTTAATTATTACGTAACTGCTTATCGTCGGCATGCCGCACGGAATTGCTTTCGTATTTATTATACGAGTTCGTTTTTGCGTAAATCACCTGATGTTGAGTGTATATCAGATTTGTTTTTCTCTAGCTAATTAGGTCAAATATTAAGCACCTAATTTTTATTAGTTTAGAACGAGAATCGACTAATGGTTATCCTGTAAAAATATTACCGGAGTCTAACCTAACATCCAGTAGTGTGTATTCTTGTCGGTAAATATTGTCGTACTTCATTACTTGTTACCGCCTACCTTTCATAGTATACTCTGTTACGCATACCTATCGAATAACATTAAACCGTAATTTATTATTCCTTAATATTCAAGTTATTTGCAATTATTTATAACGCAATTATTCGTAAACGAGTTAATAGTGATTTTTTGTCATCGATATTAACTGCTAACAAGGCAGAGATCTTATGAGAAAAATGTAAATATCTCGAAAACAGCTAATCGTAGCTTAAAAGGATGCTAAAAAGTGGGTTCCCTTTAGGAAACTCCGAGTCAGAAAGAACTGTTTCACCTCGAGAAAATAAAATTGAGCCGTCACGGGACGCCTGGCAAATGTAAAACATCGAAATTGTTTTGTATAAGTTATACGCATATAAAGTAAATAAAAAAAAAAAGAATTAACCGACTTCAATATCAATCAAAAAGCCATAAGGCACTAAAAAGCGGAAAATAAATAGTTTATTATATTAACCAAATTAAATAAAACATATGAAAATGTGCGCTACCTAGAGATATATTGGAAATCGGTGCCTTTGTACCTACATATGTAGATGATATGATTTTCGGTTGGCAACATGACGCAAGCATTGTAATTACATTACTTAAGTACACCTGTATTATGTGTGAAGCGATGGTAGCCGAGTTGGTGGTAGAAACTATCGCGGATTATTGATAAGGTTGCGTTCGTACGGAAAGTTACTTATTGTACAACCAATTGAAACCATATCGCATACCATGCCGATAGATACCATACCGCAAAAATGCGTATATTTTAATACACTGCTAGTAAAATATATTTATGTAAACTAAAAATGGAAAAATAAAGTAAATTTTCAAAAAAAGTATTAACCGACTTGAATATCAATCAAAAACCCATAAGGCACTAAAAAGCGGAAAATAAAGAGTTTATCAAATTAACCAAATTAAATAAAACATATGAATATGTCTGCTACCTAGAGATGTATTGGAAGTCGGTGCGAACCGAAAATCATATCATCTATAAGTCAACTCTCGCGTCTCTGTAATACATTTCTACCTGGAACAAATTTGAAATTTCGGTTGGCACCGACTTCCAATACATCTCTAGGTAGCACACATATTCATATGTTTTATTTAATGTGGTTAATTTGATAAACTATTTATTTTCCGCTTTTTAGTGCCTTATGGGTTTTTGATTGATATTGAAGTCGGTTAATACTTTTTTTTGAAAATTTACTTTATTTTTCTATTTTTAGTGTACATAAATATATTTTACTAGCAGTGCCCGCGAACTCCGTTCCGCCTTAAGTATATTAAAATATGCGCATTTTTGCGGTATGGTATCTATCGGTATGGTATGCGATATGGTTTCAATTGGTTGTACAATAAGTAACGTTTGGTACGAACGCAACCTTATCAATAATCTGCGATAGTTTCTACCACCAACTCGGCTACCATCGCTTCACACATAATACACCTTAAGTAATGTAATTACAATGCTTGCGTCATGTTGCAACACATCAACGAACATAAGCACAATAGGCTCCTAAGAATTGAAGAGTTTTTTTTATAATATTGGTGGCAAACGAACATACGGGTCACCTGATGGTAAGTGATCACGGCCGCCCATGGACACCTGCGACACGAGAGGAAACACAGATGCGTTGCCGGCCCTTAAGAAAGGAGTAGGCTCGTTTCATGAAAGTTTTCTTACTTTGTCACGGATCCCATGATCAGAACCTAACCAAATTCTCATCAAACTACCCTTGAAGTACATCCTTTCCAATAAAAAATGAATCATCGAAATCGGTTAGCGTGATATTGAGTTATTCGTCTATTTGTCGTGTACATACTTAGTGCAAATTTAAAACTTATATAGTTTTGCACTGGATGCCGTTGTCGGAATTGGACCAAATTGAAATGGGACCACAAGGGAAGCACCAGCTTTCAAATAAAAAAGAATAATCAAAATCGGTTCACCCAGTCCAAAGTTATGAGGTAACAACATAAAAAAAAAAAAACAGTCGAATTGATAACCTCCTCCTTTTTTTTAAGTCGGTTAAAAATTGGTGGTGTTTTATGTAATATAGTTTATTTATTGTGCTTAAGTGAAGTGAATGGAAAATAACACCACGGACCATGAATTTTGAGATGCCACAAAAACTCTATGGAAAGTTCTAACAAGATGGCCACCATCTTGTTAGTTCATTGTAATTATATCAAGAAACTTGTAATATCGATCCTCACTTGACAATGGCAGTAATAGTCTACTAGAAAGACTGGATGCCAAAAATAACATAGAAAAAAAAAGATGGCGCGTAACCGAAAAATGTGACGGTAAATTTTTTCCAACGCCGATAAAGAAGTTTCACTTCAAAAACTTGTAATACTATTAACTACTCGGGGGTTGCATTAGAAATTCGCATCCTAAAATAAGGGTGAGAGGGGTGGGGGAGGGGACTGACTACCCCTCTAAACCACTCCCCCGCCGCGGAGAGTTATAGTTACTGAGATATTCATGATCAAAATTTTGAGATTATGTCGCCTCCAAACAATCATTGATAATTTTGTATATTAACAACATGGTGATTTTTAAGTTTAAATTTAACAGTTTGTACAATACTATGTCTATATACACTCATCAAAAAAGTCTAAGCAACATGTACTAATTTAAATTTTAGGATGGTTCTTCACATTATGACGTTGTATTTTATTTTTAAAATAATATCGTTAGGGTTCTATGATGTAAAAATAATAGCTGTTGTCTTTATAAGTTCTTTTAATAACAGAAATGAACAATATTAGAATATACTGTAGAAACTAAGATACATAAGAAACTAAACTTTTCTTACAAAATGAAATTTCTAAAGAAAATGTATTTATTGTGAAAGAATAGAACAATTTAATAGAAAGTATGGGCTCCTCTGCTATTCAGAACTTGTCGGCAACGATTATTCATTGAATTAATGAGACTGTTTATGTCATCTTGCGGTATTCGCTCCCAATGGAATTGTAGCAAATCCTTCAGCTGTTGGGTTGTTGTCGCTCCGTCCAAGTCATTCAAAACACGTCTCTGGAGCATGTCCCATGCGTGCTCGATGGGGTTGAGATCTGGCGATTGTGCAGGCCAGGGCAACACCCGGATGTTCTCCGTTGCAAAGTATTCACTGGTTCGCCGAGCTGTATGTGAACGCGCATTGTCATGCATTAACCTAAAATCGGAGCTAAAGGGTTGTGCAAATGGGTAGACATAAGGTCTGAGAATATCCTCAATGTAATTTTCAGCATTCATGTTTCCATTTACAAAAACGAGCTCAGTTCGCCTGTTCTTCATAATACCCGCCCATAACATAACTGTTGAGCCGCTGTATGGATGAACTTCCTGAACGCACCTGAGCCTTTCAGTATTTCCGGGCTGACGATACACTCGCACCCTTCTTGTATCAGGCTTAAACCCGAATCGCGACTCATCGGAAAACATAATTTTATCCCATTGTTCCTGGGTCCATGCTATGCGCTCTCTACACCATTCATATCGACGAGCGCGATTCCCGTGACGTATCGGTGGGCACCTGATTGGGCGTCGAGCTCGTAGGCCGTACTCATGCAGTCGATTTCGCACAGTTTGAGGACTTACATCAACACCACTTGAAATTTGTAGCCTCAAACTTATCTCTCGAGCGGTTAACATCGGCTGGCGTCTTGCAGTCAGTTGTATGTACCGGTCTTGCCGAGTGGTTGTACTCCTTTTACGGCCTGGATTCTGTTCAGCGGGTTCTCCTGTATTATTGTAGCGCTGCCAAAGACAACAAATAACACTTCTATGAATGCCAAAATGTTGAGATTGATTACTTCCCGCTTGCAACATCCCTACAGCTCTTTGCATTTCATCTGCCATCAAATGACGTCGCTTCATGACGTAAAGAATTCAATTTTGTCGCTAACTTTATTTAAATGGTTGGTAAAATTATAAAATCAAGACTAAACGTAGCAATTAAAACGCACTTAAATTCAAACAAATTCGCAGTCATTTGAATTTTATGAAAAAACAAAACATAATCAAATTTTTTTTTACAACCAGCCAGTATGTCATCAATAACAAAAAAGTTTACTTACCTACGCACTTTGTTTGAGTAAATACTTAGAAATTAATTAATATAAATGGTAAAATTTGTAATATCACGCATGTTGCTTAGACTTTTTTGATGTGTGTATAAGTAGAGCACAAAATTATTGCAGGAAAAATGTAAATTTTATGGAAATAAATAAATTTGAAGTATTTAAAAATCTTATAACAGTACTAAAAATTATAGTAATTTTGCATAAAAAAAGGTTGGGTTTTCAACTAAAAAAAATAATAACCTGTATGAAACTATGTATATCTACGCATTAAGGAATAAATTATTGATGGAAAAGCATAAATCTTGAACAACAAAAAAAAATATTTACAATAAACTTCTGTCCTCATTATTCACTCGAATATTTCACAATTAAGCTAATAGTGGTTAAAAAAATATTTAATATAAAACATCAAGGAATTTTGATATGTTTTCGCAATACCAACCTACATAGAGAACTAGGGCGGGAGCGAAGCTTGCTTCGATCCAGCCCTATTCCTCTATCAACCTAACGTGACTAAGTCGGATTTGCTTGGACCATTTCGCTCGCTCGCTGCGTTCGCTCGCCTGTGTTATGTGTGGAGAGACTTTATGATCATATAAATAACTTATAATTTTTTTTTTTCTAGGATCGAGACAGTTGAGTTTTTGATTAGACATAGTAGAAAAAAAAAATGTGTGCGTGTACTAGTGTACACACGTAAGAAGTGAAACTTGTTTAAGGCCTTATTTTTCGCAAAATGATCTATATGCAACTTTCCAGAAATTGGTTAAAAAAAAAAAAAAAAAAAAAAAAAAAAAAAAAAAAAAAAAAAGAAAAAAAAACCCTTTCTTTCTTTATGGCAAACAATTTCATTAATATATTAAAAAATAAAGTTAAATTAGATAAAGTTTAAACAAAAGGATTTTATTATCATAGACATGAATACAAAAAAGATGGCGCGTAACGGAAAAATGTGACGGTAAATTTTTTCCAACGCCGATAAAGAAGTTTCACTTCAAAAACAAAAAATACAAGATCTGGAAAACATTCCATTTTACGTGATACAAATAATTTATATTTGATTTTTTAAGCTATTGCATAGCTTCTATCGCGGGCCTTGAGCGTGGGGACCGAATCCAGAAATTCCGTAACGAAAAAAACCTTACACACCCCACTCCGACCGGCACAGCGGTGATACTTTTTAGTTTTTCCATCTATCGATAAATACCAGAACTTTTAATGACTTTTTAACCGACTTAAAAAAAAGGAGGAGGTTATCAATTCGACTGTATTTTTGAAGTGAAACTTCTTTATCGGCGTTGGAAAAAATTTACCGTCACATTTTTCCGTTACGCGCCATCTTTTTTGTATTCATGTCTATGATAATAAAATCCTTTTGTTTAAACTTTATCTAATTTAACTTTATTTTTTAATATATTAATGAAATTGTTTGCCATAAAGAAAGAAAGGGTTTTTTTTTTTTTGTTTTTTATTTTTTTGTTTTTTTTTTTTTTTTTTTTTTTTTTTTTTTTTTTTTTTTTTTTTTTTTTTTTTTTTTTTTTTTTTTTTTAACCAATTTCTGGAAAGTTGCATATAGATCATTTTGCGAAAAATAAGGCCTTAAACAAGTTTCACTTCTTACGTGTGTACACTAGTACACGCACACATTTTTTTTTTATGTTGTTACCTCATAACTTTGGACTGGGTGAACCGATTTTGATGATTCTTTTTTTATTTGAAAGCTGGTGCTATCCTTGTGGTCCCATTTCAATTTGGTCCAATTCCGACAACGGCATCCAGTGCAAAACCATATAAGTTTTAAATTTGCATTAAGTATGTACACGACAAATAGACGAATAACTCAATATCACGCTAACCGATTTCGATGATTCATTTTTTATTGGAAAGGATGTACTTCAAGGGTAGTTTGATGAGAATTTGGTTAGGTTCTGATCATGGGATCCGTGACAAAGTAAGAAAACTTTCATGAAACGAGCCTACTCCTTTCTTAAGGGCCGGTAACGCATCTGTGTTTCCTCTCGTGTCGCAGGTGTCCATGGGCGGCCGTGATCACTTACAATCAGGTGACCCGTATGTTCGTTTGCCACCAATATTATTAAAAAAACTCTTCAATTCTTAGGAGCCTATTGTGCTTATGTTCGTTGCTGTGTTGCAACATGACGCAAGCATTGTAATTACATTACTTAAGGTGTATTATGTGTGAAGCGATGGTAGCCAAGTTGGTGGTAGAAACTATCGCGGATTATTGATAAGGTTGCGTTCGTACCAAACGTTACTTATTGTACAACCAATTGAAACCATATCGCATACCATACCGCAAAAATGCGCATATTTTAATATACTTATGGCGGAACGGAGTTCGCGGGCACTGCTAGTAAAATATATTTATGTACACTAAAAATGGAAAAATGAAGTAAATTTTCAAAAAAAAAGTATTAACCGACTTCAATATCAATCAAAAACCCATAAGGCACTGAAAAGCGGAAAATTAATAGTTTATCAAATTAACCAAATTAAATAAAACATATGAATATGTGTGCTACCTAGAGATGTATTGGAAGTCGGTACCTTATACAATAATCACTGACAATCACTGTGAACAAGTTAGGCGAAGACTGTATACATAAATAAAATATGCCACAAAATTCTTGCTCAGTACCTGGATGTCAAGTGACTCGTGGTGACGGTAAGTATATTGCAAATTTCTATTGTTATTGATATCAATAAATATATAAAATGTTTACATATACTATGTTAATAATATTTAATGTATTTTGTATATATATTTACTAAATTAGTTGTTTAGGAACTTACTAATCCCGATGGTAAATTGTCCTTTCTATTTTCTTTCTTTCTTTTAATTATGGCAACCAATCTTCTAGATTATTACTGCCATTGTCAACATTTCAATATTCTAACAAGATGGTGGCTCACTTATTAGAGCTTTTCTTGGAGTTTTTGTGACATCGCAGAATTCATGTTACGTGGTATTATTTTCCATTCACTTCCTTATACACAATAACGGAACTATATTACATAAAACACCGCCAATATTACAAAATATAGAGTTAAAAAATACAAGATTATGGATAAAATATAAAATTAATTAACTACATGTCAGAGATCCAAAAACTCTCTTGTTCTGTTTTAGACATATAGTGGTGGTTGAAATCAGCCTCAAATCTTTTGTTTTTTTTTATGATTATTGTGCCACCTATGTTTGCCTTAAGTAATCTTTTTTAGAACAGTCTATTGCCCTATAATATATGTTATCTAGGAATTCTGGTATATAGTCCTGTGAAGCTGTGAAGGCGCGTCAGGCAAATAGCGTAGTAAGTTTGAAAAAAAAGTTTGGTTTATTAGCAAAATACGACTCCGTGTCTTTAAAGGTTCAATCTAATTTCGAATAACACTAAATATTAATTATTATAGTAACACAATGTCTTTTGCAACTGTTTAAGATGTTATATTGCTTATGGTAGATTTGTATAAACCATAAATATATTTTGACGTGAATACGTCTTTAAATTTGCTACCATACAGGGTAATTCAAAAAACCTAATGATAACAAAATCGAGGGATACGGTTTGGCAATGTAGTTTCGAATCTATTCTCTGCATCTAAAATTAAATTATACCATTGAATAGCTAAAGGATTCATTACGCTTAGTTAGGACTGTAACATATCGCACGCGGTGTAGGGGGAAGCGCCGCCATTTTGGGTAATTCTGCTGCGCTTTCAGATTTCCATTTAGTATAACTTTCGACTCAGCGAAGCAAAGCTACCACGTTTTTTGAAGTTTCAGTCGACAGCTCTTGTCAAAGTCTATCGATTATATATATATAAAATATTAGTGTAAAATCGTGACTTTGTATATAATAAGGTGTTAAAACGAAAAAAAAATATCAAGAAATATATAATGTCAGCCTATACGCGTCGAAAAGCCAAATACAGAAATCTCATAGGGTTGGAGAGAGCATCTCAAAACCAATCGAATGGTACCAATAAAATACCATATGACCGAGTCAAGCAGTGCAAGCAACGTAAAAAATTGAATGCGGCCGAGCGGATCACACAGATCTATAATTAATAAAGTTATAACATAGTAATTATTTGTTAGGTTGATTTATTTCCTGAACCCGTTAAATGGAACAGTTGCCATCATAAACAAAACACAGAAACCCGGAGGACTTCTTATGATTATGACATACATAAATAATAATAATTTATATAGAAAATATCGCCCGTTACGAGACGTATTCAAGTACAACAAACGGCCGTATCATAACACAGCCACACCACATTATTTTTGGTTAATATGGTTTTCGTTATAATCGTGAGGACACTAACCTCCTTCTCAAAGGCTGGCAATACATCTGTGATGTTTCTCGTGTTGTAAATGTCCATGGGCGGCGAGGATTACTCACCATCAGGTGACCCGCATGTTCGTTTGCCTCCAATCGCATAAAAAACATAAATCATTATTAATTTAATCTATATATAAATAGGCAGTGGGGAAACTGTTAAGATCATCTCCCTACTGTTTCTCAGCCGATTTTCTTCATTACGAATTTTCGTTGTTATCAACAAAAAAAATGGAAAAGTTTTTATTCCCTATGGTCGAAATTCAACCAATGTACGAGCACTCGTGTGTAGTTTTACTAGCTTTTTCTGAAGCTTCCTTCGATCAACAATGTTTCACTAATCTTTATATAGATTCGACTTATTCCTCAGGAGCAGTACTTTTTGACGTGATAGCGTCTTATAAATCGATGAACGCTGGTTGCACGCACAATAAAGCATGACTCATTGTCACATTCCGACTGAGCCGAGCGTGCAAGCTAGAGCACGGAACAAGCGATAGAGAGGTGCGTATCTCTTTTTCACTCGATCGGCCGATGCGCCCGAGTTATTATTACGTAAAAATATCGTTATTAACCGACTTTACAGACAACATCTTCTTCTATTATTATTTCAATACTTTCTTGAGACGTTAATTTAATTATCTCATTTAATAATCTATATAAAAAAAATCTGTCCCTTCTAGAAAGTTAAAATCGTACACCATCAAGGAACAAAGACTTTCTTTCGGGGTATACTATAAATATCCGGAATATAATATACAATAGTAAAACTTGATCAATACTTGGACAAGGATTAAATAACAGTCTTTATGTCAACCTTTGTTCACATACAAATGTTTATTTATTTCAAGTGTAATGGTTTGGTTTCAAATATAGTTGAATAAAATGAAGCAGAAGAATACTGTGTCGAAATACGAATACCTGAAAAATAAAAGAAAAGCTTTTATTTTTGTTAATGGCATCGATATCTGCTTACCCCGCATATTGTAAAATTATGAAACATATGTTTATTTAGCGGTTCTATCTTAAAATATAAATAAAAAGAATGCAGATGAAGTCGTAAGTTATCGTTAGAATAAAATATGTGATCCAAAGGGCAATAAACACAAAAATTACCTACACAATCTACAATTACGTACGATGTATGTAAATATGCAGTGTAACTAGATTTAGTGTAATTCAGTTAATGTAGACAATTTTTTGGCACTGATTATCGTTTCCGGCCGATTTAACAAAGAGTTCCTAAGTTCTTTCTAATAGAATCCAAGAAGCTTAACAATAACTTGGCAATGTGTATTATTTTTAATAGATAAAAGTGTAACAAAAAAGATGCGTTTTTCGGCTTTGGAATTAATTACTGTTATTGTTCAGATTTTTTTTTCTCATACTGACTACGCTATTGGTCTAGCAAGGCATTGACAGCGTCACTCGACTACGTATTACTATTGTTCTCATTTTTTTGATCATATACATGTGAACGACAAAGGCTTTATACATACAATGTATAAGCTAAGAAGGAATAAGTTCTAATTATTTTAATGAATGAAATCGAGA
>AP028449.1:13823802-13920802 GCA_036509395.1 Antheraea yamamai | reverse complement strand
AATATACAAATCATTTACAATTAACTTTTTACAATAATTTACAATTTTAAATTTAATGCAATATATATACAATATTAAACGCGTTCCCCGAAGATGTTTGCAGTACACACACCCCCGAAAAAATGCAACAGCACCTTCACGCTGTCACAAATGGAGGAAACCAGTCCGAAAGACAAGCCCACTCAAGCAGAAAAGCCATCGGTCAGGCGGAGTATAGAGTCCATAGAGGCAAGCCAGGAGACAAGACAAACCGAGGCCCAACCTATACCTAAAAGAATCCAGGCCAACAGGCAGAGTCAGAAGGACGTGGCAAAAAGAATAGACCTAGCATCACCCCCACAAACCGAAAAGTACCCGACCCTCGCACTGGAGGCGAAAGCTTGCCTATGCAGGGCCAAAATGCACCTGGGAAATTCCAGGAATTTAAGAACGGACATAAAGGAAGGAGTCACAAGCGCGATAGGTAGACTATACCAGATAGTGAAGATAATGGATAAGGAAAAGGAGAGTGATAAAAAACGGAAGGATGACGAGAGAGGAGAAGGGACGGGTGAGGAGGGCCCTTTACACCCACTCACCCCCCCCCAACCCCTCCCAAAAATATGGACAGGAAAAGGAAATGATGGAGAAAATGGAAGAACACACTAAGCTGGTAAAGGAAAACATGGAAAGGATGGATGAGCTAAGAGGAATGTTGCAGGTGCACAAGGAGGCACTGGTGGGGAAAACATACGCGAGTGCAACGGCGGGTCAAAATAAGAAAAATACCGAAGAGAGGAAAACGTTGCACTCGGTAGTAGTCACATCCAGCGATGACCAAGAGACAGGGGAAGAGGTGCTGGAACAAGTGAGGAAGGCCATTAACGCTAAAGAAGAAGGAGTAGCAATAGACAGAGTAAGGAAAGCCAGGGATAGGAAAGTTATTATAGGATGCAGGTACGAGAAAAGAAAATGAAGGCAAGATTTAAAAAAGTAATACCCCAGGAGGGTACCGGCTCCACCGGAGCTGGAGAATCCCTCCCTGAGCCCTCGGGCTCGGGCAGCCCCACCGTGTCTGGGGGGGGGCAAAATTTTGCTTCGACCCTATACTATCAGAACCAGAGCAGGAACACGGACAACCGATCTCTCAAAGAAAACGACGACCATGGTCACCCGTTCACGGACTACCGAACAGCCTCACGTTTCGGAACAGCCTCAGGATGTGGAACAGCCACAGGCTGCGGAACAGCCACAGGCTGCGGAACAGCCACAGGCTTCGGAACAGCCACAGGCTGCGGAACAGCCACAGGCTGCGGAACAGCCACAGGCTGCGGAACAGCCGGTTGCGGAACAGCCTCAGGCTGCGGAACAGTCTCCAGCTGTGGAACAGCCTCAGGCTGCGGAACAGTTTCATGCTGCGGAACAGCCTCAGGCTGCAGAACAACCCCAGGCTACGGAACAGCGTCCGTCATCGCCTGAGAAGCTCCTGGAAGAACCCTCTGATGGTAGCGACGCTAGTGCACTTCCTATGATCACGGCTAGTGAAGGCAGTGATGACTCACAAGCCGGTGCAACGAGGGAGCACTCATCGTCGGACTCAGAGCCAGAAGTTGGTGTGACTGGGCAATGTACCCCAGTCCCTAAAAGGGGCAAAGGTCACCCGCCGACGACTGGTGAGTGCGTATAGCTGGCGGAAGCTACGGCGCACTTCCTCCGCCTGAAGAAAGAAGAGCAAATCCTTGTTGCGGAGGAGGAGATAAAGAGGCTGGCATCACGGGCACGGACTGAGCGTGTCACAAGAAAGGCCACCGTTCGAGCCAATGCTGGTGAGCAACCCACCGTTGACCTGCGGAAAAGAGCTCTCTGCGATGTTGAGATTATATTGTGCGTCGCCAAGAAATCGGGACATCTGCAAGGCGTGTGCATAAAGGCTCTAAACGAAGCCGCTGCATCCATAACGGAAGTAGTGAGCGAGCTGTGCAGCCGGACTCCTTCAGAGGAAGTGGAAAAGCTTCAGGCGGCATATGTAAGACTGGAGGAATCCAACGCCAAACAGGCTGCAGAGCTAACAGAACACCGAAAGCAGATGGCGGACCTATCTATTTCCCGGGCTCAACCCCCAGCGGTCAGCATTGCTTCCTCTCATGCTGAACTGAGAACCGGAATGGAAGTGTCACTTCCACCGCTCACGCAACATCCGACGAGGGAGGAGTTCCCACCGCTACCTCAGCGCCGAAAAGCGGGACATCGGGACGAAAGTACAACTCCAAACTTGGATAAAAAGCTTGAGGAGATGGCGCGCTCATTGTCGCTTCAATTCGGCAATATGTTGAGCGCGCGACTCGAGGCCTTGGAAGGCAGACTCCCTCCCGCGAAGCGTCTGCGTCCGCCACTGGCTGCCGAGCAAAGGGCAGCAGAGGCAACTGGCGGACCAGCATCTACAACAGGGCAGTCTTCGGAGCCTTCCGCACTTCAGAGACTTTCTAGGCGGAAACGCAAGAGGGCGAAGGCTGCCAAAACAGATGAGCCTATTCCTGCCATTGTTAAAAAACCTGCCAGTGGCATAAAACAACAGCCGGAACCCCAACCCACGCAGAATAAGTGGGTGCTAGTTGGGAAAAATGGCAAGCCTAAGAAGCCGAAAAAAGCTCTTAAAATGCTGGCATCCAAACAGGAGCGCGCCCGGAAGCTCCGACCTCCGAAATCAGCTGCAGTGGCTATAACACTGCAGCCTCAGGCACAGGACAGTGGACTCTCCTATTTGGAAGTGCTGAAGCGCATAAAGTCGCAGGTCAGCATGGAAGAGCTCGGCATAGCCGGAGTCAAATGGCGCAAAGCAGCCACGGGAGGCTACCTATTTGAGGTTCCCGGTACCACTAGTGGCGGAAAAGCGGATGCTCTGGCCGCTAAAGTCAGGGAGGCGGTCCCAGAGGGCGTGAAAGTGTCCAGGCCCATGCGCACCGCCAATGTGCGCATTTCGGACCTGGACGAGTCAGTAACGCCCGAGGAAGTAGTCGCGGCCATTGCCGCAGCTGCCGACTGTTCACCGGGACACATCAAGACGAACGGCGTCCGCCCCGGTCTTAGGGGGCTATGGACTTCAGTAGTCACGTGTCCGGTGGCAGCGGCCAAGAAGTTAGGCGACGTGCGAAGGGTCCTAATTGGGTGGGTTTCCGCGCAGGTAAAAGTCCTGCCGCCCCGGCCCCTGAGGTGCTTTCGCTGCCTCCAGGATGGTCATCTGGGGGTGAAATGCACCTCCAGTGTTGACTGCAGCAAACTCTGCTACCAATGCAGTCAACCGGGGCACAAGGCCAGCGGATGTAACGCTGAAATGCACTGTGCGGTCTGCGCAGCTGCAGGTAAGTCCGCCGGTCACCGAATGGGAAGCAGGGCTTGTGCCCAGCCTGTGAACCCACCCAAAAAGCGGGCTAAAAGGAAGAGGGTGAGAAGGGGCAAAAATCCCACACAACCCTCCACGTCGTCGGCTGACCAAGAAGCCGGGACGACACAGGCGGTGGAAATGGAGTGTCCATAAATATGGCACTCCGTTTCCTCCAAGGTAACCTCAACCATTGCGCCAGGGCCCAGGACCTCCTATCCCAGAGCATGGCGCAGTGGTCGATCCACGTCGCCGTGATGGCCGAGCCGTATTTCATCCCACCCGGGGACCACTGGGTGGGAGACGTCAACGGCTCGGTAGCCTTAGTGTCCCAGGCCGCCGCTGGCCCTTCACCCTTCACTAACATCCGAAAGGGGCGGGGATATACAGCGGCATATTACGGCGGCGTGATGGTGGTGGGGGTGTGCGCACCCCCTAGCATGAGTCTTGCCGACTTTGAGGGATTCCTCGGGGATCTACAGAACGTCGTAAGTCGCAGCCATCCTCACCCCGTCTTTGTGCTTGGGGACTTCAACGCCAAATCTACGGCTTGGGGTTCCCCGGCCACGAACCTGAGGGGTGAGACTCTGGAAGAGTGGGCCATAACATCTGGCGTACTCATTCTGAACAGGGGGTCTATTAACACGTGCGTGCGACAGCAGGGCGGGTCTATAGTGGACATTTCGTTCGCTAGCCCTGCTCTAGCGCGCCGCGTTCGGGGCTGGAGAGTCCTTGAGGAGGTGGAGACGTTGTCAGACCACCGTTATATACGGTTTGACGTCTCCACCCAGACCTCGGACGGATCAGCCCGTAGGACCCCCGCAGGGGTAGGACCGCGTTGGGCTTTAAAGCGCCTCAATCGAGAGGCGCTCTTGGAAGCGGCGGTCGTGCAGGCCTGGGTGACAGGTGAATCACCAGACAGGCCTGCCGACGTCGACTTGGAGGCGGAGTCTCTCCGGGCGGATGTGACGCGTATCTGCGATGCGGCAATGCCCCGGATTAAGGGGCCGATACCCGCCAAGCGTCAAGTGTACTGGTGGACTGCCGAAATAGCGCAGCTGCGCGTAGCGTGTGTGGCAGCCCGTCGCCAGTACACCCGACAACGACGCAGGCGGGGTTGCTCGCAGGTCGCGTCCGCATTGGAGGCAGAGCTCTACGAGGGGTACAGTGTAGCCAGAATGGCACTCTGTAGGGCTATTGAGCGTGCTAAGGTTCTAGCCAAGGAGGAACTGCTCGAGACGCTCAGTCGGGATCCATGGGGGCGCCCGTATCGCGTGGTGCGTGGCAAAGTACGACATGGGGGCCCCCCGGTAACCCAGAGTCTCGAGCCAGAGCTCCTCAATAAAGTTCTGGCTGCTCTGTTCCCTTCAGTAACAGAGCACGTGCCTCCAGCGATGGCTCCGCCCGCAACCACGCCCAACGCGGTTGGCTGCGACGAGGACAACGAAGAGGTCCCTGAGGTGACCCGGGAAGAGTCGAGGGTGGCGGTGAAACGCCTGCAGGCCAAAAACACCGCCCCAGGTCCCGACGGCATACCTGGCCGGGTGTGGGTCCTGGCTTACGAGGCCCTCGAGCCCCGACTACTGAGGATCTTCACTGCATCTCTTCAGCAGGGCCGGTTTCCGCGCATATGGAAATCCGGCCGTTTGGTCCTGCTGAAGAAGGAGGGGCGCCCGGCGGACAGCCCGTCCGCCTACCGGCCCATAGTGCTGTTGGACGAGGTGGCGAAGCTCTGCGAGCGAATTATCGCAGGCCGCCTCGTTCGGCACTTAACAGGAGTTGGGCCGGACCTGGCGGATAACCAGTTCGGGTTCCGCCAGGGACGCTCCACCGTTGATGCAGTAATGCAAGTTAAGATCCAGGCGGAGGAAGCAGTCGCCCGGGGCGAGGTTGTTTTGGCGGTGTCATTAGACATCGTCAACGCTTTTAATACTTTGCCCTGGGCCAGTATTGAGGAGGCACTCCGCTATCATGGGGTGTCTCGCTACCTCCGCCGCATAGTCGGGGCGTATCTCTCCGACAGGTGCGTAACCTTTCCGGGTCAGGGAGGTATGACTGGTCGGCGAGACGTAGTATCCGGTGTTCCACAGGGGTCAGTCCTGGGCCCCCTCTTGTGGAACATCGGATACGATTGGGTGTTGCGCGGTGCTCTCCTTCGAGGCGTCATCGTTACTTGTTACGCTGACGACACACTAGTGTTAGCTCGGGAGAAGACGCACCGCGCGGCCGCGATCCTTGCTACGGCAGGAGTCGCTCAAGTCGTCGGTAGGATCCGGCGTCTGGGATTAGAGGTATCGCTGCACAAAACCGAGGCCCTGTTTTTCCACGGACCTCGGAATGCGCCGCCTAGAGGATCCCAGATTCACGTGGGAGGTCAGTCCATCGGTATCGGGTCGAGTATGAGATATCTCGGTCTCCTCCTCGATAGCCGGTGGACGTTCGAGGAACATTTCCGGCAGCTGGCCCCCCGTTTAATGGGTACAGCGGGTGCGCTTGCCCGTTTACTGCCCAACCTGGGGGGGCCCAATTCCATCTGCCGGAAGTTGTACCTAGGGATCTTGCGGTCAATGGCCCTGTATGGGGCCCCCGCGTGGGCGGACGGCTTGACGGCCACCAAAATCGCCCACCTGCGCAAATCGCATAGGGCGATGGCCGTCAGAGCCATACGCGGATACCGCACGATCTCCTACGAGGCGGCCTCCCTATTAGCCGGATCCCCACCCTGGGACCTGGAAGCGAGAGCCCACGCGTCTCTTTATCATGTACGCGTGGAGGCGCTGAAGCGAGGACGACGACTGGCGCCCCGGGAAATCGAGGCGCTGAGGTCACAGCTCCACCAGGTCCTAATGGTTGACGAATGGCGCCGACGACTTGAGCGGCCGAGCTCAGGCGTGGCAATTATTGAAGCCGTTCGGCCGGTCATGGTCGAATGGCTGACCAGGCGGAGTGGCACCCTAAGCTTCCGGCTGACACAGGTGCTCTCGGGGCACGGTTGCTTCGGGAACTACCTGTGTCGCATCGGCCGAGAGCCAGCAGCAGGGTGCCATCACTGTGGCTGCGCGACGGACACCGCGCAGCACACACTAGCAGTTTGTCCCGCCTGGGACGTGCCACGTCGCGAGCTCGTCGCGGCCATAGGCCCGGATCTCTCGCTCTCGACTGTTGTCTGTAAGATAGTTGAGAGTGAGACCGGGTGGAACTCCGTCGCCTCATACTGCGAGGCAGTTATGCTCGCTAAGGAGGCGGCGGAGAGGGAGAGAGAGCGGACCACCAGGCTCCTCTCCCGCGGCCGACGAACACGGCGGCGACGGGTCGGAGATGATCTAAGACCGCCGTAAAGGGCCTGCGGGCGACGTGACGCGGGCACGTCCGTCGCCCTGCTGTATAGCAGGCCCACGTGGTGGAGGCGCATCGTGCCGCGCGACTCCCACAGTTCGTCGGGGGGGGATGTAACACCCACCCCTCCCTGAGGGGTCTACTATCTTGACCCGCTCAGGCTGCAGAAGAGGCCCCTTATGAGGGGCCGACACCTGCCGGGTGAGCAGACGCAGTGCCGTAGGCAGTTCCTGCTCCCGTCGGACATATCCCACCCTAGCTGCCCGGCTAGAGTGGATATCCGTAGGGATTTCCCCATGTTTAAAAAAAAAAAAAAAAAGGATGCAGAAGTAAGGATGACAGAGACCAAAAGGTCGTCTTACGGTGTAGAGGGGAAGAAGACGCCAAAAAGATCGCCAAACAGCTGAAATCCGCCTCCGCCGACCTGACCGTATCGACCCCAAAGAACAAGAATCCTCTCGTGGAAGTCCGGGGCGTCTTGGCAGCTTACACTGACAAGGACGTCCTGGACAACATAAAAAATCAAAATGAGGTATTGTTCCGGGACCTGGGTGTTAAAGATCAGTTCATGGCTGTCAGATTTAGGAAACGAGCGCGAAACACGTTGGAATGCCACCCCGTGCTAGAGGTTGCTCCTCTACTCTGGCAGCGATTGGTGACAGCGGGCCGTATTTATATCGGCATCAGATACCGCACAGTCAGGGATCAATCACCCTTGGTGCAGTGTTCGCATGGCCTGGGATTCGGACATCCTAGGAGATTATGTCCAGATCCCGAGGAGGCGTGCGCGCACTGCACTAAAATACATCGCAGGGGCGAGTGTCCCAGACGTGCGGAAGGTGCCAGGCCCGTGTGCACGAACTGCCATCGAGCAAAGCGGCCTTCCGCGGAGTTAAACCACTCGGCGCTGGACCGCGAGTGTCCGGAGCCGCAGAAGTGGGACTCGATAGCGCGGTCACGGGTGGCTTACTGCTAAGGGCACCTCAACGCAGAACATCGCGAGAGACACGGAGCGGGAGACCAGGACATCCCGCCTGGCGTTTGTACAAGCAAACTTGCGGCGCTCAAAACTGGTCCTGGCCGAGCTGCAGGGCTGGGCCGCTCAAGGGGGAGCAGCCGTGGCTTTGGTCCAAGAATCCTACACAGGGAGGACAGGAGCCGTGGCACAAACTCCGAATACCAGAGTGGTCCAAGCGGCTAGAGCCGGGCCGGTAAAGGCGGCGATCGTGGTCTATAGCGGGCTGGCGAGGGTCACTGTTGACCCCCAGCTCGTGGACGATAACATCGCCGCCGCAGTGCTGCATGTGGGCAGTATGACGCTGGGAGTTGTCTCGGTCTACTTCGAGCCGGATAAGCCTATAGAACCGTACATTGTAAGACTCGAAAGCGTCTGTGCCGGACTAAGCGCACAGACCCTGGTAATCGGAGGCGACATAAACGGTAAGAGTTTGTGGTGGGGAGGTCAATCCAGCAACTACAGAGGGGAGGAGTATGCTTCCTTCCTAGACGCGGCTGGACTCGAAATCCTCAACGTCGGAGACAAACCCATCTTCCAGGTAGTTAGAGGGGGCCGCTTGTGCACTAGCAGTATTGACGTCACTGCCTGCAGCCCCGCTCTTCTCGGCAGGATCGAAGACTGGACAGTTGAAGAGAATATAATAGCATCCGATCACAACGCAATAACCTTCTCGATACGGTTAGACGAGCCTCTGGTTAGCCAGAGGCCTCCAACTACCCGTATCTATAATACTAAGAAGGTAGTGTGGTCGGAGTTCGAATCAACTCTACAGGAGAAAATGACCGAGAGGGGTATAACTGCCTGTAGGATTGGAGATGTCCGAGACGTTGATGGGCTTGAGCAAGTCGTGTCCGAGCACCTAGCTTGTATTAAGGACACCTGCGATCGGGTGGTTCCCAAAGCAGGCGGGGGAAAGGCGGTGAAGCGTCCTCCTTGGTGGACGCCGGAGATCGACAAACTCAAGAGGGAAGTAGCGCGAAGGAAGCGTAGGCTTCAGTGCGCTGCCCCCGGGCGCAGACCATACGTCATCGAAGACTACCTGATAACTCTAGAGAATTATAAGAGAAAAGCGGCGGATGCCCAGACTGAGAGCTGGAAGGATTTTTGCTCGACACAGGATAGGGAGAGTCTCTGGGACGGGATATACAGACTCTTTAGGAGAACGGAGAGGAGACGAGAGGAAATTTTACTCGCTGATTCTACAGGGCGAACCCTATGCCCGCAGGAATCGGCTGAGCTCCTCGCCACCACTCTATTCCCTTCGGATGATGTTTTTTCTGAAACAGATGCCCAAAGGGCCACGAGGACGGTGACGGAGGGGATTCCCCTAGCAGGGCTTCCTGGATTGTCCGGGGAAGACTCTCCCTTCACTGGGGAAGAAGTCCGATAGGTTTTAAAAGTCCTAAACCCAAGGAAGACTCCCTGGGGAGATGGATTGACTTCGGACATATGCGCACATGCGATCAACGGAGGGGGGAGGGGGTGTTCTTGGAAATTGTTAACAAGTGCCTGGAACTAACCCATTTCCCCAAACCCTGGAAAGTCGCATGTGCTTGCATAATCCAGAAGCCTGGCAAGGTGGATTACACATCCTCAAAGTCGTATCGACCCATCGGCCTACTCCCGGTGTTAGGAAAGATCCTGGAAAAGCTCCTAGTCCGACGTTTACGCTGGCATCTGCTGCCAAAACTCAGCGTGCGGCAATATGGGTTCGTTCCGCAGCGCGGGACGGAGGACGCCCTATATGACCTTGTGACTGAGATCAGGACCCGTATAACGGCCAAACAGGTCGTAGTCCTGGTGTCACTGGACAAGATAAGGTGCCTTCGATAACGCGTGGTGGCCGGCCTTGAAGTCCCAGCTCGTGACTCATGGTTGCCCCAGCAACTTATACGGTATGGTTCTGTCGTACCTCCAAGACCGGAGGGTTGAGCTCAGTTATGACGGGGCAAGATTTTTTTTAGGAGGCAACCGAACAGGTGGGTCACCTGATGTAAGTGATCACCACCGTCCATAGACACTTGCAACACCAGGGGAGTCACAAGTGCGTTGCCAGCCTGTGTGGGGGAGGGGGGAGGAAGGGAAGGGGAAGGGGAAAGTGGAAAGGGAGGGGAGGTGGGTCTCCGGCGCTCTCACTGACCGAACGAAACGCAACAATGCAAGCACTGTTACTTCACGTCGGTTTTCTATAAGAGAGTGGTACTACCCCGGGAGAGCCGACCCATTCATGCTGAAACCAGTAATAGCTTCAGCGTGGTTCTACCACCTACAACGTGGCTCTACCACCTACAACGTGGCTCTACCACCTACAATCGTCAATACCTACAATACAATAGATTGAGTCGAGAAAGTACCAAGGGTTGTGTACAAGGCTCTATAGCCGGACCAACCTTTTGGAACGTAATCCTCGACTCCCTGTTGGTAAAGCTCGAATCCGGAGGAGCGTATTGTCAGGCCTTCGCGGATGACGTTGTTCTGATGTTTTTCAGGTCGAAAGTCGGGCCCTTACAGGAAGAGGCTAATAGGACACTGCAGACCGTGGTCGACTGGGCGTTCCGAAGTAAGCTGTCGCTTGCACCGCACAAGACCAAAGTTATGGTCTTGACGCGGTGGCTTAAGTACAATACCCCGGTGATTACCATGGACGGAGTCCAGCTGTCAATGGAGAAATCCATCCGCCTGCTGGGTCTGACTATAGACAAGAAGCTGACTTTCCAGGAGCACACCACTGCGGCGTGCCAAAAGGCAGCCACTATTTACAAGCAGTTGGCGTGCACCGCAAAGGTCAGCTGGGGTCTAAACCCGGAAGTAATTAGGACAATGTACAAATCAGTTATCGAGCCGATTGTGCTTTACGCCGCGAACGTGTGGGGGCCCGCAGCAAGTGAACTATCCATCCGTAAAAAGTTGGAGGAGTTGCAGCGGGGCTTCGCACAGAAAATCTGCAGAGCGTATCGCACTGTGTCTCTGACTGCCGCGCTGGTACTGGCAGACTTGCTTCCTCTGGATATCCGGGCCGAAGAGGTGCACAAGCTATACCGTGTAAAGCGAGGGGAACTTCTGGACGAGATCGTGGTCGACCGTGGGTTGGAGCGCCCCTTTTGCTACGCTGAGTATCCTCATCCGACCCAGTGCGAGGGCGAATTGTACGAGTGCCTGGAAGCCCTTCCTGAACCGATCTCAGGCGGCTCAGGAATCTATACAGATGGCTCTAAAATTGCCGGTGGTGTAGGAGCCGCTCTGACCTCGTGGAAGGAAGGGCGTGAATACAGGTACTCCACATTTCGCCTAGAACCCTTCTGCACGGTCTTCCAGGCGGAGATGCTGGCGCTGCTAAGGGCGATCCAGATGGTGGGAAAGGCAGGAACATCGGACGTCAGCATCTACAGCGACTCAAGATCGTCGCCACACAAGAAAACTGCAGCAGACTACGATCGATTTCCGGTGTCGTACGCAAAACGCATGATAAGGGAAGTCTCAGTGAGGACCTGGCAGGAGCGCTACGAGACCTCCACCACGGGGGAGCTGACGCGGGCGTTCTTCCCAAGTGTGTTGGAAGCCCACAAGCTTCTAGGGAAGATCTGCCTTGCTCCCTCCCACGTGCAGGTGTTAATCGGTCACGGGGGTTTTGCGGCGTACCTGCATAGGTTCAAGCTGAAAGACAGCCCCGCATACGCCTGCGACCCGGATATTGCCGAGACAGTCCTCCACCTTCTTATGGACTGTCCTCGATTCGGCTCGTCCAGAAATGATCTCGAAGTCAGGACCGGGTTGAGGCCGAGTACCCTCAATCTCCCCGCATTCCTTGCATTAGAAAATATCGAAGCCACACTTAAATTTTTTGCCAAAGTGGCAAAAGTGGCTGGAGCACGAAATAAGTAGGCCTTAGTAAAAATTTTCTTTTTTAATTTTATTTATTTTTTGTATATTAGAAACAACTAAATACAAATACATAATAACAGATTAGAATGGACAAATTAAAACATAAATAAAAATAGAATATTAGAGACCTAAAATTGTTGATATACAGTCCTGGACGGACACTACTAATTTACACATGAATGCGGGGAGAAGACCTCAAATCAAATCAAATCAAAAATACTTTATTCAGTTTAGGCCCTAATAAGGCACTTATGAACGTCAAATACTTCCACCGGTTCGGAAAACAACCCAGTCATCGAGAAGAACCGGCAAGAAACTCGATCGGGTACATTTTTTTAACATATATTTCCAATACATCATACAATGCTTTTAGTGGATGCACAGAGAGGAGTCAATTCCAGACATCACTATCATTCACATACTGATCCACTCTATAATATCCTTTTGAAACTAAAACCCGTTTGACGTGGCGCTTAAATTTACAGTCCGGCAAATCGGTAACATGCTTTGGGACTTTATTGTAGAACCTAACACTATTACCTAAAAAACTATTACTGGTTTTGCTAAGTCTGAAACATGGGACCACCAGTTTATCACAGTTTCTAGTATTTAGATTATGCCGGTCTTTTACTAAATTACCTAAAACACCATACACACCTCGCAACAATTACACCTCCATAAACAAGTCGAAAGTGAGTAACTGATGACAAACCGTACTTGTGCTATTATACGGTACTTTAAAAATTGTAAATATGAAATTGATAAAATATTATAGTGTTAATTATAGTTAAAAAATTGATCATTATAAATTATTACATATATGAAAATTAAGAATATTATGAAAATTATTAAGAAGATTGTTACAAAAAACGTTATTAAATAAGTTAAAGAATAAATTAAGTATATGTGTAGGTATTTATAAAGAGTAGTGTAAGACCGTTTTATGAATATTGTAAATTACTAGTCACTAGCTATTAGAAATATAATGCAATAATAATGTAATAATTTAGATAATAATGTGTACACCATAAGGTACATGTAAATCGAATGAATAATGTAATGTAGCGTAGAATAACTAGAATAAGATAGTATTAAGAAACAGCAAAAATCTAAACGCAACACTGAATTAAAGTATAACTGAAAAAATTATTTAACATGTAAAAAAGATCTCGGATTTGTGTCTGAGGACCAAGGGGACAAAAATATATATATATATATATATATATATATATATATATATATATATATATCGTACTAGTGAGTCCCGGGCGCTGGTGGACGACGCCGGCGCAATTAAATAGTGTCAAGTTTTCATCTGATGTCCTGAAAAATATTCAAAATCTATACTATAATAAAACTGTAGCAAGGTCAAATCTGTACATTAAATATTTTTTGAAAATTTTGATCGGGGTAGACTTTGTTATCGATATAGAAGCCAAAAATATTTTTTTTACAATTTTTGTCTGTCTGTCTGTCTGTCTTTCTGTCCCTGTGAACACGCATCACGCTGAAAGTACTGAACCGATTTTAACGAAACTTGACACAATAATAACTAATATTCCAAGGTTACATTTAGGATACTTTTTGTCCCATAAAACGCAAGGGGTTCTCCAGGATAACGAAAGACAAAAAATTGTAGTTAATGTAACTAGACTTTTTTGCGACACCTTAGTAGAAGAGCCAGCAATGTTGGAAGAACGAGAATTTTAGAAAAGCTGGTTCTTTAAAATGAAGATATATTATGCCCTTCCAAACAGAATTCAGAATACCTGGTAGCCGGTTAACGTTGTGTTTTTTAATGCGCATCACACCTTTACAGGTTAAAATTTTGGGTTATAAATAATTTAAGGACATTTTTTTTCAGTAACTTTTAAACGCTATTAAAAACAAGAATTTATCACTGCCAGACAATTTTGTTATTGACAATAATGTGCCCGATGATATTCTTTATAAATAAAATAATTCATTTCAAACCATTTTATTTTTTCCATTGCAAAGAACATATTTCATTTTATTAACCATTATTTATTGAGATTTCACCGTAAACACCGTAAACGAAAAACAACGATAAACGTAGACATATGACTTTAGACTGACGTCATCTTGAATACATGCGTCTATAACAGGCGCTTCCATAATTATCGCTATCTTTATCATACATAAAATGGGGTAAATATATCAATGCAGTTGCAGTATTTAGCTCTAAGTTTCTAAACGTTTTCAAAGCATTAGCCGGTTTTAATTGGGGTGTTCATCCATAATATTTAGTTCGTTTATACTTCAATATTACACGCAGTCGAATTGACTATGCCAGCTTTCTTTATGATAGTAGTGCTCAGGTTAACCTCTATAAACTTGAAAAAGTCCAAAACCAGGTCATGAGAATTATCGGGTGTTTCATTAAAAGTACTCCAATCCATGTTATGGAAAGCAAATTGAGCATATGTCCGTTACATCTTAAAAGACAATATGAAGCTGACAAAATTCTATTTAAATTTAAGTCATTCGAAAAGAACGAACTAGCTAATGTATCAGAAGAACTGTCCACCTCTTTCCAATCACTCTATTGGCGTAAAAGAAAAAGACCACTATTTTTTCTCAATATAAAAATACTCCAATTCAAACAAGTATAAAACATGAAATGTTCACTTTACACACCTGGGTCGATAACATTGATTTGCACAATATAATTAAAATAAATGTAGATGGTATTTGGAAGCCAATGCGTCAATATGATGTTGTTAAAATAAAAGATATTTGTCTTCAATATATAAATAAACATTATCAAAATTTTGCTAAAATATACACTGATGGATCTAAAGTTGGTAATTATTTAGGAGCCGCATTTTTTGAGTCAAATTCCAAAACTTTTATGAAATTTCAAATTGATGAAAATATTTCAATTATGCACACTGAATTAATAGCAATTGCAGAGGCCTTATCATTTGCACAATCAACTGAGTCCATTAAGATTGTTATTTTATCCGATTCAAAAAGTGTTCTTCAACACGTAGCGCGATGTACTTCGACTTTTCGAGGAATACCGATAGCCTACAAACACTATTTTGAAGCAATTACTAGATTTCAAAGCAAAGAACAAAGTAATTGTTTTACAATGGATCTCTTCTCATATAGGTATAACTGGGAATGAAAGAGCTGATCTTTTAGCTAGAGAAGGATCCTCCGAAGGTGCTCCTATTAATATTTTACCAACTTACTTGGATGTATGCTCAGTATTTAAAAATAGCTGTTACTCGCATTGGAAGGAATACTTTGATGAGCGTTCTAAAACAAAACGAATATGGTACAGAACGATTCAGCCACGCCCCTTAAGGTCACCATGGATTGATGACAGTACGATTTGCTGTCGGGAAGCAATCACAGGAATAAGATTACGCTCAGAACACATCCCATGTAAAAAGTTCGCCTACCTGATGCGTAAAGTACTATCACCACTCTGCCAGAGTTGTGAACTCATCGATGATGTGCACCACATCCTGGCAGAATGTGTTCGAAACGAAGATATTAGATCTCGGCTTAATGCTTCTGGTTCGTTCCACACTGGTTTGTACAATTCGTTATTGTCTGACCCCACTTCGAAAGATGCTAAAGAATTGTACAAAATTAATATAAGCTATTGTTAAGTTTATTGTTATTCTTATTGCTATATATTTGTATGTCACTTAGGCGATATAGCCGAGAAGGCGACTAAGCCTTCATTAAAAAATAAATAATAATAATATTAAAATTACAGCTATTTTAACATGGTTTGGACATACTTTATTTTATTTACAAAAGAAATAGCATCGGGCACATTATTGTTAATAATGAAAATGTCTGGCAATGGTAATTTCATGTTTTAGTAGTGTTTCAAAGTTAGTAAAAAACAAAACATTCAAAAATAAACAACGCAACGTTTACCGGCAGCCAGGTAGCCCGCACTCTGTTCGGAAGAACATAAAGATATATAAAAACTGGCTTATTTTCTTTTTCGAAACCGTTGCTAGCTCTTAGACAAATAGTTACAGGCAAGTGACATTTGACACGTCGTGCTCATATCTTTTTAATATTTATATTTTTCTTCAATACAATGGAGTGTGAAAAAGTTTTAATACAAGTTGAAAATAATTATGATATTATTCAGTGTTTCATTTATCATTATTTTATTTTATGAATACATTTTATCGTTTAATTTACAATTTAACTCTATCAACTTGATATTTTATAATGTAAACTCTACTGACTGTATAGTAAACGTCTACAAAAAAGGGAAAGGAACTTCGTTAGAAACTGGGGGGTCCATAGACCTTTAAAGCTTTTTTTCACATTACCACCAATATATGTTGGTTGCTACGAACGGGTTGTAGGCTTATTTTAAAAGATTTCTCACATACCATCTGGGTATGTGTTTGATTGAGTCTCTTGATAGTTTGGATTCACAATTGGAAACCGATGGTGTGGCTGCAATAAGGTTTTAGTTATATTAAAATTTTTCGCGTTTAAAAATACAATTGGCACCAGCGACAACCGATTTGGTGCAGACGAAGTTGTACGGGTCAGCTAGTTTAAAATATAATTAAACGAACTTAAGAAAAAGTGAAAAGTGAACGATTAAAAATAAATTAAAGTGACATAAATTTAAAAGACTTAAAATTGAACATTTATTGAATTCTTGCATCCTGGACTTTCTATGCGCGTGTTAAATAAATAAATAAATATATAATAATAGATAAATAAATAAAAACATTTTCAATAAAAATATATAATTAAATCGTTTGATCGACATACTATAAAATCAGTTGGACCTACCTTCAAATTTTTGACGTGAAATAAAAAAGAAATTTCAGAAATATATACTGAATATTCACCTGGATTCGATCCGGATTCTTCGGCGGGTGCCCTCTGTCTCTGTAGAACCGTGCGGGACCCGATTTCCACGACACCTGGAACAGGGAGAGCCGGTTTTATATAAACAACGTTTTACCGGCTTTTTCGCGAACACCTGCGATATACCGGTACCGGAGCGGAAAGAAGCGGGGCACCGAGACGCGTCCGAGGACACCTCACTCGCCGGGATCGGGCCGCGGGTTCCGGAAATATTCAAGGAAAACCGTGCGCGAAATTGCCGCCCACCCTCCCAGGGTTCTTATCGCTTAGGTGGGTTCCATACATTGGAAAAAAAATTTCCTCTGTTTTGAGCTTAAAACTGTTCCCTTGGCTCACCTATAGCCCACCAAAGCCAAGACGACCCATATTAAAACACCAAAATATCGGTAACCAGCCTCCGACGGCCTTGTCGAGGTCGGCGCGAAAACTCGCATTTAAACATCACTCCGTCGCCTAGCGTAAGGCGTGTGGCAGGCTTTTGCCGCCGCGCGGTCGCGTAAGGCATCGGGCAGCATAAACCGGACCGCGCGGCGGAGAAACCCTGCCGCAGCACCACCTGGGAATTAGTTAGTTACTCCAACCAGCGGTAACAAAGGTTCACGTACTCCGGTGGCCCTGCCGATGTCGGCGCTAAACCGCGCTACACATAGTTAACATCACCGCCGTGCTAAGCGTGAGCGGGCTAGCCCGCCGCGCGTCTGCGAACAGTTTCAGGCAGGAGGAACCGGTGTCGCGCGGCGGGTTTGCCCGCTTCGATAACCAGCAACAGCAACTGAAATACCAACACAGGCGACATCAGCAGCTCCGACCCTGTGAGGCCACCGGGGGCCTGCTGCCTACTGTCTACAACCACTGCCGCTCATCACCATCTATGAGCAAAGCCGCAGGAGCAAACTATCACGAGGGCAACAATATAAGAGGTCAAAATTAGTAAAAAGTTTTAAAAAACAGTAATCGATATAAGTTAGTATGTAAGCAAGAATAGGTTAATTGGGACCATTAAATTAGTTAAGTAAGAAATATTATAGTTAACATACATACCCCCGCCTTTCTTCTCTGTGATATTATCTCTGTTATAAATTGAATTTAGGTTAAAGTTAGATTAGACTAGGATAATTATACAATATACAACTATTTACAACTATATACACTATTAATTCAATTATTATTATTATTATACATCAATGATTAATTTCATTACATAAATTATACAATTATTCAAGTTATTTACAAACTTCAATTTATAATATAAATTATACATATACAACTTGACGGAAAATATTATTGACACTACGCTGGACGCAATAAATATATTTTAATTAATAAAATTGACACTACAACTGACTACATAAAATTGCAATAATAATAACGATCCACTGAATATCTCTGCCGCCACCAAAATACTATTAACATAGGCCAAGTACACACATAAGTAGATAAAATAGTTTACAGAAGATCTCAAATATAACTATAAATATATAATAAATTAGAAAATATACAAGATGCAAAACGAGAATAAAAATAAACATAGTAACGGAGCTATAAAACCAAAAACAACTACTGGTAACACCACGGTTACCACGAGAAGGAAATTAAAAAACACACCTTCTCCACAGGGCGGTGGTGACCCTGAGGGTAGGCTGTTAAAAGGGGTATTAACGAAAAACGCCAATAACTCGGGTACTACCCTCCCGACGGAACAAAAAGCCAAATTGTCTTCGCCCGAAGCAGAACAACAACAACATCAAACAACGGTTAAAGATACCTCAACTCCCGTTAAAAACATTATGGGAGAGGGCGAAGACAAACTTACTCCAGCAGCACCCTTAATATCTCCTATATCTTCGCCACCGCCTGTTAGAGACAGTCACCAAAAATCCCCGGTAGTGGGGGGGAGTAGTGAATACATGTCCGCAGCGAACATTGTGGACATCTCATCCGGCACTGAGTCGAGCGACGGACGGAGGAAGAGTATGCTTCCTCCGTTTATGCAACGCGCCAGGGTGGCGATGGACGTGGCCAGGACTCGAGCAACCGAGATCTTGCAGGTCGCAAAAACGACACTAGAGTCGTCTAAAAACCTTAAAGGCGAGATAAAAACGGACACAATCAAGACGTTGCAGGCACTTTATGATACGACCCTCGAACTGGTAGATTCGCAACTGCGTCATAAGGCCGAAGCCGAGAAGGCGCGTGCTGATAGCGCTAGGCAGCTTGCCTACGCAGAGCGCGCGCATGCTCAGCAGCTAGCCTCGTGTCTAGCCACGAGCGCACGATAAGCGCCCTGACTAGTCACGTCGAACAACTCGTGCGGGAAATGGAGACGATGCGCTCGTGGCTGGACTACGAGATCGCAGAACCGCTGAAAGTTGTCCGAACCACCAGGGAGGGTGTCGAAGACCTCCGCCGGCGTCCGTTCCGGAGCTGCCCACAGCAGGCATCAATCTCGCCAAACGACCTGGAAACAATCGTAGGCAGCACAAACCGGCTACAGGGTACCCTTACGTGCCTCGAGGTGGAGCTGGGTGAGCTCCCTCGGCGCGTGGGGGACTCCATCACCCTCCCAGTTCAGACGCTACCAGAACCGGCTTGCGCTTGTCTCGACTACAGCGGCCAGTTAGGGACCGTCACAAACACAGTTGAAAGTCTGCAGTCGGCAATCGAGAAGGCAGCACGGACATCAGGGCCTCACGGTGCATCCTGCGCCGAGGCAGAGACCCTAAGGGACCTCCTGGGTTCGGTGTCAGCAAAACTTGACACCGTCTTGGTTGAGGTCCGAGACCTAGGGCCTCCTTTATCGGGGCCGATGACCGAGCACGTGACTCTTGCTGCAGAGATGGCCCCTCAGCTCCCCACACCCCCATCCCCCCCCACACACATTCAAGGTCGACAGGCTCGCCGCCGGGGAACGCGCCCCGAGGAGGTATGTCCAGACTTATGGTCAGGTGTCGGCCCTCCCGAAACGGCCGCCCCCATCAGCGACCATTATTGTGTCGTCCGCAGACCCCCGCGACACCAGCGATGGGGTCTTGCGCAAGATACAGGGGGCGGTAAACATACAGGCCACGGGAGTGAGAGTGGACGCCGTGAGGAAAGCGAGGAACCAAAAAGTGGTTATCCGTTGCCATGCAGAAGAAGATGCCCTGAAGATGTTGGCACAATTGAAGGCATCGGCCACGGGTCTCACGGCGTCCACCTCCACTAGCAAGCGCCCTCTCGTCGAGCTGAGGGACGTCTTACGCCACTATAGCGATGAGGACGTCCTCAGCTACCTGAGGGGCCAAAATAAAAAGATCTTTGACGGCCTGGAGGGCAAGGACACGAGCATGCGGGTCCTCTACCGGAAGCGGGCGCGCAACCAACACGAGTGCCACCCGGTTATAGAAGTCGCGCCCAGATTGTGGCAGCGTCTGGTCGTTGCAGGGAAGGTCCACATCGGTCTCCAGTGCCGCCTAGTGAGGGACCAGTCGCCGCTGGTGCAGTGCACGCGATGCCTCGGGTTCGGACACGGCAGGCGTCATTGTCCAGAGCTCGAGGACATATGCGCGCGTTGCGCGCGCAAGCATCGGCAGGTTGACGAGTGCCCAGCCCAGGCGGAGGGAGCCAAACCTTCCTGCATCAACTGCCAAAAGGCAAAGCGGCCTCACGAGGAGTCCCACCACTCCGCATTCTCTGGCGCATGCCCTGAGCGACAGAAGTGGGACTCCATAGCCAGATCCCGGGTGGCATACTGCTAAGGGCACCCCACCAACTAACACCATGGTTGCCACTGAGCGGGTAACGGAGATCCCCCGGTTAGCGATTGTGCAGGCAAACTTGCAGCGCTCTAAACTGGCCCTGGCAGAGCTACAGTGCTGGGCCTCTCGTGGGGGAGCTGCTATCGCTCTAGCCCAAGAGCCCTATACGGGAAGGACCGGGGTGATGCCGCAGGCCCCAAACACGAGAGTGATCCAGAACACTGTCGGCGGAGCTGGACCGGTAAAGGCGGCGATAGTTATCTATAGCGGGCTGGTGCGGATCACGGTGGATCCCCAGCTCGTTGACGACAATATCGTCGCCGTAGTGCTGCATGTGGGCAGCCTATCGCTGGGGTTAATCTCCGTCTACCTCGAGCCCAATGAACCCATCGAGCCGTACATTGTGAGACTCGAGAGCATCTATGCCAAAATTGAGACGCAGAACCTGGTAGTCGGCGGCGACGTAAATGCCAAAAGTCTGTGGTGGGGAAGTCGGTCCGACGACCACCGGGGGGGATGCTTGCTGCTCCTTTCTCGATGCCGCCGGTCTCGAGCTTCTCAACGTCGGGAATAAGGCAACCTTCCAGGTCGTCAGAGGGGGACAGCTATGTACCAGCATTGTGAACATCACGGTCTGCAGTCCCTCCCTTCTCGACAGAATCAATGACTGGAGAGTTGACGAGAACATAACATCTTCCGACCACAACGCTATAACCTTCTCGATACGCCTGGATCAGCGACTGGCTTACCAGGAGCGGAACACCACCCGTATCTACAATACCAAGAAGGTAGTTTGGTCGGAGTTCACGTCAACACTGCAAGAGAATCTGGCCGAGAGGGCCCTGACGGACTGCAAGGAGGAGGGAGTCTCTGACGTTGAGTCCTTCGAGTCGGTAGTTGCGGATTACCTCGCGTGCAATTGGGGACGCCTGTGAGAAGGCCTAGGTCCCCAGGAGTCCGCTGAGCTCCTCGCCTCCAGCTCTTCCCCGCGAACGATGTGGATGCCGAAACAGAGGACCAGAAGGCCACGAGGGCGGTGACGGAGGGGTTGTCCCCTGCCGTGCTCCGGAGTCTGACGGCGGGCGACCCACCTTTTACCCGGGAGGAAGTCCTGCAGACAGTCAATGACTTTAATCCGCGGAAGGCTTCCGGGGGGGATGGGTTGACCGCCGACATCTGCACACATGCGGTTCTAGGGGGAGGAGTGGAGCTATTCAGAGCAATTGCAAACAAATGCTTGGAACTAGCCCACTTCCCCAGACCCTGGAAGAGGTAGCCCATGTGTGCATACTCCGGAAGCCGGGCAGGGAGGACTATACCACCCCTAAATCGTACCGCCCCATAGGTCTCCTCCCGGTGCTGGGCAAGATCCTGGAGAAGCTCCTGGTTCGCCGGCTTCGGTGGTATCTACTGCCCACACTCAGCGTACAGCAGTAAGGGTTCATGCCGCAACGCGGGACGGAGGACGCCCTCTATGATCTAGTGACTGAAATCAGGACAAGGTTTACGGCGAAACACGTCGTAGTTCTGGTGTCGCTGGACATAGAGGGAGGGAGCCTTCGACAACGCGTGGTGGCCGGCCTTGAGGTCCCAGCTAGTGGCAAAAGGGTGCCCTGGCAACTTGTACGGTATGGTTCTGTCGTACCTCACGGACCGGAGAATCGAGCTTCAGTATACTGGTGTACGGTTGAATCGGGAAAGTTCCAAGGGCTGCGTCCAGGGTTCAATTGCTGGACCCACGTTCTGGAACGTTATCCTTGATTCCCTGCTGGTGGAGCTCGAGTCTGTGGGGGTGTACTGTCAGGCTTTCGCAGACGATGTCGTCCTGCTGTTCTCCGGGTCGTCGGTCTAGCCGATGCAGGAGGAAGCAAGCCGGACCCTATAGAGCGTGGTTGAGTGGGGCGTCCGTAATAAGCTGTCTCTCGCACCTCGCAAATTAAAGGCGATGGTGCTGACGAGACGGCTTAAATTTGACGCCCCGGTGATCACCATGGGAGGAGTCCGGCTGCCATTGGAAAATTCCATTCGCCTGCTAGGCCTGACCATAGGTCATAAGCTCACCTTCCAGGAGCACGCCACAAACGTCTGCAGCAAAGCCGCAGACATATATAAACAGCTGGCGTGCTCTGCGAGGGTGAGCTCGGGTTTGAACCCGGAGATTGTCAGGACGATATATTGAGCCGATCGTGAAGTACGCCGCAAACGTGTGGGGCTCTGCAGCGCAGAAGCTCTCCATTCGGAGGAAACTGGATGCGCTGCAGAGGGGCTTCGCACAGAAAGTTTGCAGGGCATACCGCACGGTCTCTCTGACCGCTGCGATAGTGCTGGCAGACTTGCTCCCGCTGGACCTCCGCGTTCTGGAGGTGCACAGACTGTACCATGCAAAGCGGGGCGAGCTTCTGGACGAGATCGTGGTCGGCCGCGAGTTAGAGCGGCCCGTTCGCTATGACGAGTACCCGCACCCGGTGCAGTGCGAGGGCGAAACGTTTGAGTGCCTGGAGTCCCCTCCTGAACCGACCGAGGGCGGCTCGGCCATATACACCGATGGCTCGAAGATCAGGGGTGGCGTGGGAGCCGCCCTAACCTGGTGGAAGGAGGAGCGTGAGTTCCAGTACTCCACGTTTCGCCTGGAGCCTTACTGAACGGTCTTCCAGGCGGGGATGCTAGCGTTGCATCGGGCGATACAGGCGGTTAAAAAGGTGAGGGTTGGGGAGGTCAGCATATCTAGCGATTCCAGATCCTCTCTGGAGATGCTGGCCAACCCAACCCCACCTCATCACATGGCCCTGGCAGCGCAGCATACTCTGCGGGAGTTCCGTGCAGGTGGGAGCTCCGTCCGCCTGCATTAGGTGCGAGCGCACGTCGGAACCGTCGGCAACGAACGTGCCGACGAGTTGGTGCAGCGGGCTGCACATAAGAAGACCGCGGCCGACTACGATCGGTATCCGCTGTCGTACGCAAAAAAGATCATACGCGAAGGGACTGTCAACCAGTGGCAGGCGCGCTACGAATCCTCCGACACGGGGTCGGTGACGCGGATCTTCTTCCCGAAGGTGAGCTCTGCTCACCGGGTAGTGAAAACGAAAGCATACGATAATATAACGATAGCATAAGACCCTATTTATTAGAATATATCGGTGGATCGGTTGCGATAGCAAATAAAAGAAATAAATAGACAAGCTTCACGATACAAATTTTATGATATGACGCTACAATAAGTATTGCCACAAATGATTTCCACAGCTGCATTTCAAAACTTAAAACTTATCTTACTGTCTACTGTTATTATTTCTAGCTTTTGGGTCTCATCGATGTCTTTGTACTACATACTATATTAAGATTAATTATGTTAAGAGTAACTTGTGTAGAACCAAGACTTACAAAAAAAAAAATACTAACCGGAAAAAAAAAATATATATATATATATATATATAATAATAAAAATTAACAGACTACCAATATTGTAAAACGCAACAAATAAACAAACTTCTATAGAAATTGTTAAAAATATATTATTAGATAAATAAAATTATATACAAATATGTTAAGAAGCACAATAAATACTTAACATTGTATAATATTATAAGTTACGACATATAAAACAGGACACTAAATACTACAAATTGTATTATATATTCATGTTATGCGTCACGGCATATTATGTATATAATGTAATAACAGAGATTTTAATGTACAAAATAGAATAAAATGTAAGATTATAGAAATAGACAATCATGTATACAACACAACACGAATACACACAGGACACTTCACATAATAAAGGACAAGAACGATTGGACATATACAATATACAAGGTCTCGGATTATGTCCGAGGTTAAGGGGGAACTCAAAAAAAAAAAAAAAAAAATATATATATATATATATCGTACTCCCGCGCAGACCGCCCCCGCGAGCGGAACACTTTAAAAATCGGAAAAATAATATGTTTGTGTCGGATTACAGTGAAAGTGGTATCAAAAGTACCGGGAAGTGACAAGGATCCCAATAGTGAAAACCGTGTTGGATCGTGTTCGTGATTTTGTGCCGTTTAAAGGTTTGGTGTTTCGTTTCTGCGAAGGGAGAAGATTAGAGCCAGTTCCGGGCTGCTAGACTATAAATACGAAAAAAATCGGAAGTCATCTGGTTCAGGAGATATCCGGAAAAAATCAGGAAACCCACGTGGTCGAAACACAAAGTGGCCTGCGCCGCCTTTAAACGATCAATAAAGTGCACTTTTTTAATTGCCACTTTTAAGATACGGGCATCCTCCATCTTTTTATAAAATTCTAGATTTTTCACATTAAAATTTCCAGAAATAGAAGGAAAATACCGGAAACATCGTGCTCACGTGGTCCATCTTCCAGCGCCACCTGGCGGATAAAAGGTATACCCAGGGATAGCCCAGGGAGTCCCTTCCCAGAGGCCGTTTTAAAAATCTGGATAGCCTCATTAGGGACCGAGTTACAGTTCCGGGAAGAAACAGAACTTTTAAAAGAAAGTACTAAAACATTGAAATCGATAACCTATCCTTTTTTAATTTTTAGATAGTCCTATTCATTCTCTACAATTAGATGTCAAAAACTGAATTTTATATTTCGAGACCCCGGAGATACAGAGGTTCTAGTAAAGACATCTATAGCTCTGAAAGTACGATAAGGACACGGATAGGGCCAGTGCCCAGAGAAGCAGGGAGGCCCTGTACAGCCCACAAAAAATCACCAACACGATTCTGACCATAGAAAGGAAGATACATCGAAAACCACGTTATTTTGCGGTCCTTGGTAACCTACCCCCTAAATTTGAAGGAGTCCAGCCCTAAAACCGGGGGTCGGAGAAATAAGTGGGGAGAGGAGGAGGTTCGGTTGTATGTATTTTTTTTTATGTATGTTAATCGATATCTCCGTCAATTATGAACCGATTTTAATGATTCTTTTTTTATTTGAATTGGTTATATTCAGAGGTGGTCCGATTTAAATTTCAAGAAAATATTCAACCCCTAAGAGGATGAAATATCGTTTATTTGATTTTCACCAACTTGGTCTTTACGTATTTTCGTGAAATTGGAACCGATTTTCAGAGTAGATAGGTAGAGCCTATAGAGCAGAGCACGGATGGCATCGTCTTCCATTTGTATGTATTTTCACAACACGACTGGCACTATGAAATGAAACAACGACTTCTTCGATTCTTGTTATTTTTAATAATGCTTTTACAATAATCTCAGAGACAATAATTATCACTTAGCGACAATAACGATAGATCTGGCGCTGAGTCGAGCGATGGACGGAGGACGAGCATGCTACCTCCGTTCATGAAGCGCGCTGGGGTGGTAATGGACGTGGCCAGGACCCGTGCCACCGAGATTTTCCAGGTAGTAAAAACGGCAACTGAATCGTCAAAAAACCTAAAAGACGAACACCATAAATGCGCTGCAAGCATTGTACGACACGGCCCTCGAGCTGGTGGACTCAAGACTGCGCCAGATCCCGGGTGGCATATTGTTAAAGGCACCCCACCAAACAACATCTCGGTAGCCACTGAGCGGGATAAGGAGATCCCCAGGCTTGCGATAGTTCGGGCCAATTTGCAGCGCTCTAAACTGGCCCTGGCGGAGCTACAGTGCTGAGCCTTTCGTGGGGGAGCTGCCGTTGCAGAACACTATACAGCGAGGACCGGGGTGATTTCGCAGGCCCCAAACACAAGAGTGATCCAGAACACTGTAGGCGGAACTGGGCCGGTTAAGGTGGCGATAGTTGTCTATAGCGAGCTGGTGCGAATAACTGTGGATCCCCAGCTCGTTGACGACAATATCATCGCCGTAGTGCTGCATGTGGGCAGCCTATCGCTGGGGTCGATCTCAGTTTACCTCGAGCCCAATCAGCCCATCGAGCTGTACATTGTGAGACTCGAGAGCACTTCCTCGATTTCCTCGCAGAAGGAGGCCAGAATATTCCATACATCTTCGCTATCGAGCATGACCGCAACCAAGCTCAGTAGCGAGAGATCCTGTCCTACCGCCGTAGCCAGAGTGCGACGCCGCTCTTCCCACGCCGCACACTCAGACAGAGTGTACTGCGCGGTGTCCAAATCAGCGCCGCACTGATGGCACACAGCGATTGGCTCCCTGCGAGCTATTCGGTGCAGGTACCAGAGTAGGGGCTTGGCCGTCGCCGTGAGCTTACTCATCGGTTGTCGATTCATTTTTATTTATATCTGCATAATGTTTAAAAAATGTCGAAGTGCCCGAGGACTCTGTTTGGTGTATTTAAGGCTTTTTATCGTGATTTTATAAAGAATGTCTAGGTTTTTGGTGTTCATATGTCGTGGTTAGGGTTATACGAACTTTTGTTTGTGGTTTTACAAGAAATTTGACATAATCAGGGGAGAGGTCATTCAAAATCATAGATACTCCGTCACATGTGGAAATTATGCCTAGTAAGTGTTTGAAATAGAACAAACATCCGCGTAGATAGTTTTTAACGAAATGGGACGACATAGGATCATCTTACAATATTCCTTATGCTGGAACTTAGTTAAGTAAGATTTATGACTTTATTTTAGATATATTATATTATATATATTTTAGAAGATTTTTAACAGATATTACATAGATGATGGAAGTTGGTACTTGGTTAAAAGAAGACGTTTTTATTTCAACTCCGCTATTAAATTTCATAATCTCTATAAAAAGTGAAAGTATCTAGCTAAACTGTAAACATTTGGGTGTGTTGTTATTTCTTTGCATAAAACTAATAAAAGTTTCTATTGAAAAACAGCAAGTACATTAAATCAAAAGTGATTGTGCGGTCGAACAGTAGCACAAAGAAAAATTTCAACTACAGAATAATCAGTTTATAGTGTAGTGACTCAATGAAATCGTACTCATGGTGACAACCCTTTAAAGTGCAAAATTTATAGTGTAAGCATAAATATACCATAACACTTATTAACAATTACAACTTCCCTATTGTTAATTTCGACAAGGCAATTGTCGGTCGCTTGGATGATTGGTAGCCGATGCGACTTGATCGGTTGTGCAATACTCCGCGAGGCCGCAGTTCAGGACTGGGATATTTCAATATTTTTTAATCATTTTTTTTCTGTCATTTTGTTATTGATAAAAATATAACATAAGAAATCTACAATGGGTAAACAAAAGTGTGGTGGTTGTGGTAAATTTTTGAATACAACAGATTGTGTACGTTGCACCAAATGTCCAGGGATGTTTCATCGTGTGTGTGTTGCTATTGCAACAGACACCACAGTAATAGGACCACACTGGGCATGCCCTAATTGTAAAGTAAAAATACCACGGAAAGATAATTCATATAAACCGGTAAAAGGATTAGTATCAATTGATAGCGAACAAAATGAAACAAATGAGTTAGCTTTGCATACCACTGATGTTACCAAAAATCCTTCTTGTAGCAGTTCTGCTGATTAAATTGTTAAGCCTAGTTCTGAGTTCTGCAAAAAATCTAGCGATGCGGTTCAGACAACTGATGCCGACTTGAACATATCACTGGCACTGGAAATCCGTTACCTACGTAATGAAATGAGTGCTATGAGAACAGAAATCCGTGAGTACTGTCAAGAGATCTGTAATATTAAGACGGATCTTAGATCATGTCAAGAGTAAATCAGCAGCATAACACAAAATATTGATTCCATAGAAAGTGTGGGTATTGACCATTGTAATAAATGTATAATATTGGAAACAAAAGTTGAAGTGCTCGAGAATAAGTGCTCAGAAATCCGTGCCTCAGACAAAAGACACACAGAAGATACAATCGTAGAATTTAAACTACAGCTTAATGCTCGTGATCAAAAATTACTCTTGAATCATATTGAGATTTCGGGCTTACCTGAAAATAGAGACGAAAATACATATCATCTTACCAATTTAATATCTCTGAAGCTGGGTTTGACATTAATTGAGAATGATATCGTCTCAGTGGAACGTGTCGGATCAATTCGGCGGGATCGACCTGGGGGCGAAAACGGACCGGATGTTGGGCGTCCCAGAAATATTGCAGTCAGGTTGGTGCGTCGCGCATTGCGCGATCAGTTTCTTCGTTCAGCTCGCGTGCGCAGGCACCTCATGACTACGGATCTTGAACTGCCTGGTTCTGGACGGCGAATATATATTAACGCACGTCTAACCAAACAAAATAGGCAACTCTTCGGAAAAACACGTGAAGTGGGACGGCGCCTTAACTTTTGGACACATTACACACTACATTTGGACTAAACAAGGAAACATATTTGCCAGAAAAAATGAAACGACGCAAATAAAACGAATACGCACAGAATCAGATATAAAACGAATTTTTGGAGTCAACTAAGTTTGTCATTATTTTATTTAAATATTCATTTTCTATTACCATGTTATGTATATATGCTGAACGTTAATTTTATCTTATATATATTTTTATATATTTAATAGTATTCATATATTCTTATATTTAATTTTATTTTATAATGTTCCCGAAATTTTTTAAAGTTGGTTTTCTAAACGCGGGTTCTCTCGGAACTAATCATGACGACTTCATAGAGGCTTTACAATCCAGATATATTGACGTGATGGCTATTAACGAGACATGGCTCAGGCTGGGTGAGGACGGCCGAGCACCTTTAGTTCCCGGATATCGCCTTCGTCATATCCCTCGCCCTAGTGACTTACGATCTGGACGTGAAGGAGGTGTAAGTTATTACTTGAAGTGCGGATTAAATGCTCTAATACATTCACACCCCGTTGATCCTGTGAATAAGGCAGTCGAGCAAATGTGGCTAACTTTAAAAGTCAATAAGATAAAGTTACTAATTGGTACGGCGTACCGCCCTCCGTGGCTTAATACTGACCTATTTTTTGATGCTATCACTGACTCATTAAACTCAGTATCTTACTGTGATCATATAGTATTATTAGGCGATTTTAATATAAATGTGCTGAATATAAACGACTCAAATTATATGAAATTAATCAATTTTCTAAAATCATTTAACTTAACACAACTAGTGAACTCGCCAACTCATTTAACAGAACACAGTGAGACCACTATAGACGTCGTTTGCACGAATGTAATTGCCCGGAATGTCAAAGTTGAGCCGTTGGCATGTCTTGGTAATCATGAGTTCATAACATATGAATGTCATATAAAACAACATAAAATACCGCCGAAGGTAATTTCTTACAGACCTTTTCATAATATATGTATTGAAGAATTTGTCCAAACTATAGATTCTATTCCGTGGCATATAACGTCGAATATGACTAATGTTAGTGATATGGTGGAATTTCTAAATTTAAACATTATATATGTATTTGATACGCATGCGCCTATTAAAGCATTAAAATAAAACAACGCTCTTGTCCTTGGATAACTGATAACATAAGATTAATGATGCATCTTCGAGACAAAGATCAGCGTTTTATAAACAATAAGTTGCCGAGTACAAAAGCGTACTATAAAGATTTAAAGTCCTTAGTAACCCCGTCCTTGTACAATGAAAAAGTGGTATGTTTCCGTCAAAATATAAATAGTAAAATTAAAGACCCCAAATTATTATGGAACAATTTAAAATCAACTCTACTTCCTGAAACAGCGTCTGTGATACCTCCTCACTTTACAGATGCTGATGCTATAAACGACATTTTTTTGGACATCGATGGTACCGTAGAATATAATATATCACAACTAACTTATTTTGAATGTATTCTTTAGTAAACTATTTTCTATTGAGTCTGTGAATTAATAAATTATAAAGTATATATAACTGAAATCAAAGGAGGAAGGATGAAATAAATCTGAAAATGATACAGAACCTTACCCAAACTATAGATAACGAAAATAGAGAAAACCCATACTTACATCGAAATTCCTCACTCCGGAAATCGTATTTGGTACCAAAAACGAGAAAAAATAAAAAATAAAAAAAAAAAAAAAAAAACAATTTAAAGGTAAAAAAAAAGAAAAAAAAAAAAATTAAAAAAAAAGAAAAACCCCGGAGAGGAAGAAAAAAAAGAAGAGACAGCTAAGAAAGAAAAAATTCTTACAAAAAAAGGGAGGACTTAGGAAAAGTTTCCGGTAAAAAAAAAAAGATTTAATTTTCTAAAAATAACTTTTAGGATTGAAGAGAAGAACGGTTTATAGCTATTGACTAGAGAACTAAAGGGAATTAAATCTACCTAAGGATAGACACATTCCTCACCGCCGAATAGAGGATACCAAAGATTATGTTAGGAAAAATATAAAAAAAAAAAAAAAAAAAAAAAAAAAAAAAAAAAAAAAAATAAAAAATAAAAATTTTAAAAAAATAAAAAACCAAAAAAAAAAAAAAGAAAAAAAAAAAAAAAAAAAAAAAAAAAGAAGGGTAACATATAATTAACCCAAAAAAAAAAAAAAAAAAAAAAATCCATTCAAAAAAAAAATGAGGAAGAAAAAAAAAGTAAGGGAAAAATATTATATAAAAAAAAAAATAAATAATTTTAAAAAAAAAAAAAAGAAAAAAAAAAATTTAAAATTTTCACCAATCAAAAAGAAAAATCCCCCCCCAAAACCCCAAAAAACACAAAAACAAAAAAAAAAAAAAAGAAAAATTGGGAAAAACAACAAAAAAAGGGGGGGGAAAAAACCCCGAGTAAAAAAAAAAAAAACCAAATAATTTAAAAAAAAAAAAAAAAAAGATGTGTTTCGAAAATTATAATTTGGACGTCTCGGCGATATAATCACATCTCCTTTTTTATTCTTTTACCTATTCATTAATTTATATAACTCACCTATTTAATACTTTGTTTATTATATGAATATCTACTTATATACGTACATACATACATCTATACATAATATACTTCACATTTATAGTGTTATTGTGATCTTATCTTATTATTATAGTGTTGTAATTATATTATTATTATACAATTAAACCCACTTGGCCACAATAGAAAATCAGCGCTGGGGTTACTTGTAAAGGTGGCAGCCAACATGTGCTGAATTGTGCGCCTTTGCAGTAAAACTGTGGCATAATTTTAATAAATTTTAATGTTCAATTTCTTTATTTTTTTCTATGTTGACATAGAAACACGTGATACGTAACATAGACTCTCTCGGCAAGGAGGTAAGACGGCGCAAGCGGACAATCCGCTGCGCCGCCCGCAACAGACGGTCTTACGTCATCAAAGACTACAATGATACTCTCGAGGATTACAAGAGGAGAGCAGCGGAAACCGAGACCAGGAGAGAAGAGAGGGCGGGCTCGTAGAGCGCACAAACCTAGCCCATGCCAAAAGTGTTTACTCCCATCGGCACGCTAGCCTCGTGAGGAGCAACGAACGGAGCGTCATAGCACTGACCGCGCACATAGAGAAGCTGGTCGGCGAGGTCGAGGCGCTACGGTCGTGGCTTAACTACGAGATGACCGAGCCCCTGAAGACGGTGCGGGAGATTCACACCGGGGGCCAGGAGTTACGTTACTGCCCTGTTCCCTCTTCTATTTCCCTAACGGCTGACCAGTACTATCTAGACCCGGAAGAGAGGTAGTCCTGGGGACTTGGAGAGGGTAGTCAGTGGCAACAATAGGCTGCAAAGCTACTCGACATGCATCGAAGTGGAGATTAAACAGCTTCTTCGGCGCGCCGGAGAACAGGTACCTATTCCATGATCACCCCCGCGGTCATCCCGCCTCAAGCCCTACAGCTTGTCCTGAAGTCGCGCCAAAGCTGGATAGGATAGAGGGGATCATTGGCGACCTCTACTCTACCATCAAAGATGTCACCTCACGCCAGGGAAAAAGAGGAGTGAGTGCACTGTAGCGGGGCCATACGCGACCTTCTGGGATCGGCGACCGCCAAACTGGACATCGTGCTCCACGAAGTCCTCACATCGGAGCCCCAACACTCGCGCACACCACGCTCTCACCTCTGGCTGCGGAGTAGGCCCCTCAGTCTGACCAAACCCCAAGGGTCGCGAAACTCTCCCCTGTGAAGCGCGTCTGACGGCCTATTGCTGACACTTATGCCTGCGTCGCAGCGCTTCCAAAGCGCACATCATCTTCCGCGATGCTTTTTGTAGCATCAAAGGACCTAATCTCGCGAGATCAGCGAGGGGGTCATAAAGACGATACAGAAGGTGGCGGACCAAGGTCACCGGGGCACGGGTCACCGCAGTGAGAAAGGCCAAGGTCCAGAAAGCAGTGCTGCGCTGCTGTGGAGAAGAGGAAGCAAAAAAGATGGCAAGGCAGCTGCGGGCATCCTCAGCGGCCTACAACAAGAACAAGGTGGGTTGAAATACAGTTATGTTTGGCACTGAAAATGATGGGTCGAGGTTGTGAGATGATTTTGCATTCGACTTGGTTTACTTCTACCGGACAGTTAGTAAGTTCGGGAGGAAACTGCAGGAATATTACATGAAGAATGATTCTCAGTAAAGTCATCGACTTCCAATTGACTTATCCCATCCTTGTAGACACTGTTATATTGGGGCAGTTTGTTTGAAAAATACTTGCATTAATACACACATAACATAGGTACATGTGCACACATAACAGTTTATATGGTATGCTATTTAGGTAACGTATATTTTACAGAAATAAAACGTAAAAAAATAAACGTATAAACGTCCTCACTTTCCATTAGGTGTGATAGAGGTCAAGCGTCACACAGTCTATTATAAAATAAAATAAGGTTGAATTTAACGCAAAAAAAAGTTGCTAGTTGTTACTAGTAAGATACAAATACTACCCTTAAAAATAATTTTGATAACAAATTTAAACGATTTACAAAGTTAATTTAGAATATATAAAAAAGTATACACATAAAATGGTAGTCAAATAACCGCAAACTCATCTCGTTATACACTTTACGAAAATACACGACGGAATAATCAGAATATGTTTGCGTGGATATAAAGAAAATAACGTACGAATGAAAGAGAACCGCAAACGTTTCGCTCCCCTCCTCTGATACAATTATTGCCTTAATCTTGAATTTATCACGAACATGGAACGTGGAAATTGCTGAATAAAGCCTTTTCAGACTATAAATTTCAGGTGGTGTCTGTATATTTTACGAGTTAACGCTGATAAGTTGCACGTCTAGACGTATAACTTCTGACAGAAACCGTTCGTATGTTATGAGAACATTTATTAATTAAAAAATCAACTCCAGCTTTCGGTGAATGATAAATTTTGTTTTAGCGTTTGAACACAACCTACCTAAGATACCAACCTAGTCTAAGATAGTAAGCATGCCCAACCTAGAAGAAATGGCTCTCAAGTGCAGCTGTCGAAACACACATAGATTAGCAACTTGAGTATATATATATATATATATATATAGCAACTTGAGATTGCTAACCAGCTATTTTTTCCTTCGATTAAAACTCAACATGAACCTATATTAATTGCTTATCGGAGTATACAGCATCTGTATCTTAAAGGAAATACATCTTCCTAGATTCTTCACTGATTTCTTTATTTCAGAAACAATTATAATTAGGCACTACCCAAAAAACATACTTCAGAATTTCTGCGTCACAAATTTAATTATTTCGTATTGGTTGTAATATTTGCCTGTTCTTACGATGTATTGTTACTGTTCGATGTATTATTTTGTAATTAAAGTGATCGATGGTGAAGTAAAAATCCTGATGAAGAACACTAAATACTTCATCATCTTTTTACCCTTATTCCACTTAAGTAGGGTTGCCACAACAAGTTTACCTTTTCCACTCACCTCTGTCAGGTGTCAACTCAGTATTCACCTTTTATACACATCGTTTTTTGAAACAATCTATCCATACGTTTTTCGTTATTTTTCTACTTCAATATCCGTCCACTTTCATACTTAAAATTTTCTAGTAACACGACTTTCATCTGTTCTCATGACATGACCATATCATGGTAACTAAGTTCTCAACTTAACTGTCTTTTAAGAACACTAAATACTTAAAAAAGTTAATTAATTACCACTATGTAATAAGAAAATATAAAGTGACTAGCTGTCCCCCGCGGCTCCGCACGCGTTTTTTTTTAATGTATTAAAGAAATGTAAAATTGTAATTCGGTGTGTACATTAAAGAAATGCTTTTTCAAAAACATTTGTAACTACGACACGCACGCCATCTACTGTATTATGTTACGTGTACATTAGATATGTGAATACGAATAGTATATCGAATGGATTGGGATTTATCATCAGCAGCATACCTGGAACTTTAACCTACTATATACCACCCTCGATGCTCACTAACACTATATAAGAAAGTAGGTAATGAAAATTTTAAACTATACATTATCGAACAATTTGTGTTAAATTGTTTATTATATAGATATAACATGCCCATATTGTCAATATAATTGTGTTATTCTTATACGTTGCTATAATAACTGAGTTATGTATAGTAGTTCGATGAAGCCGTAAATGCCGCAAAGCTAATAGCATAGTCAGTTCGAGAAAAAAAAAACTGAGTTATGTAGGTGCAAACGCGGTAAATAAAACAAAATGGCCGCCAAATTGACGAAAATGATAATATAATTCAAATTACATACATTTATTCTTGGAGTCCAGTACAGCGCACGTCTCACGCGCTTGTTTACAGTAAACAAATTATTTTTGATCAATTTCACACAAACGAATGCATAGGTAACAGTTCATCACTACATAGTGTAAAACAAAGTCCTCTGTTCTGTCTGTTTATCTGTTCGTGATAAAGTCAAAAACTACACAACGGATTTTCATGCCGTTTTCATCAGTAGGTAGAACGGTTCATGGGGAAGGTTAGGTATAATTTGTCAAGGTTTTCTTTTTATTATCAGAGCGGGACAACGTCTGCCGAGCCCACTACCTTAAAATAAAATAGCTCATTAGTTAGTTGTCTGCCAGTGAAAGTCCCGTGAAAATTAATTCAAGCATTTCGGATATTCCACTGCGGCTGAAAAAAAACCTAAATTACTTTTTATGAGGTCTGCAATCTACCAGTGAATATCCCGTGAAAATCGGTCCAACCATTTTGGAAATAGCAATGCGGACGAAACCGCGGACAAATAAAATATAATATGTCAACCGCTATAATTTCGGCTATCTGGCAGTAAAAAGTAAAATTCCCGGTAAAATAGGTCCAGCCGTTTTGGAGATTACCCGGAACAAACAAACAAACAGACAAAATATAATAATCTAAAAATATAGACAAAGTATAAAAAACATTTTTTTTGGTCATTTGTAGCCATATCCATTCATCAAAAAGTTGTTATTTTAATTGTACATACACAAACTTTATTTTTATAATACGTAATAGAGAACAAATAAAAAATTGGAAATAAAAGTAGTATAAACTTTTTGCATAGGAAAACAAAATAAACTTTGATAATGTTGCGATAGAAACTTACTACGTTACCATGGCAACGTATATAACACTAACGCTAACTAAATCTCTCGAAAGGAAAAAAGTGCCCGATTTTGAAACATTTTTCATTGGTGCTCTGTTTCTATTAGTCTTAGCGTGATGATATATAGCTTCCTCGATAAATGAGCTATCTAAAACAGAAGGGTTTTCTCAAATCGGACTGGTAGTTCCTGAGATCATAGCGTTCAACCAAACAAACAAACAAACAAACTCTTCAGCTTTATAATATTAGTATAGATGATAGGAGTGACAACTCCACGGTGAACCTGTAATAAGCAAAAGCTGTAAAGGTTTCTATAAAGGTGTTCAATATAAGACGGACAGTAACCGAGATAGATACTACATATATTTATAATAAAAAAACCGGTTATCCCAGCACCATATAATATTGTGAATTACAAAAGAACAATTTTGAGGACTATCGTATATTAACTCTACTATCTCAATATATACTAATAGTATATTATAGAGTCCCGCGCAGACCGCCACCGCGAGCGGATCACTTTTAAGGCTGCTCCGCGCTCAAAAATTCGGAAAAATAGGTTTTTTGTGTTAGAAATTTGTGCAAGTGCTATCAAAAGATTCGTGAAGGGACAAGGATCCCGACAGTGAAAGCCGCGTACCCGTGAGTGTCCTGGTTCAGGAGTTATCGTGAAAAAACCGAAACACCCACGTGGTCGGAACATAAAGTGGCGTGCGCTGCCCGAAAACGATCTTTTAGGTGCACTTTTTTAATTGCTATATTAAAGATATAGGGGATCCCCAGGTGCGTACAAAATTTTAGATTTTTCCTACCAAAATTGAAAGAGATAGAGACCAAAAACAAAAAACCACGTGTACACGTGGTCCGCCTTCTAGCGCCATCTGGCGGAAATAAAGTGTACCTGTGGATAGCCTAGGGAATCCTCCCCCTGGCCGCATTTGAAAAAACCCGAATTACCCATAAGGGACCAAGATACAGGACCGGGAAGATACGTATTATACACTAGATATTATTAAGAAAATTAAATCGAAAACCTACCCCTATTTGCCGATCTATAGATAGTCCTACTCTTCCCCTACAATTTGAGATAAAAAGCAGAATTTTAAAAATTGAGTCCTTGTAGATATAGAGGTTTTTGTAGAGGCGACCACTGCTCCTAAACTACAATAAGGACACTGTTGGGGCTAGTGCCCAGGGATGCAGGGAGGTCCCCTAAAGCTAATAAAAAATCACGACCGCAAACCTGACCATAGCAGAAGAGCTATAACGATTACCACGCTTTTTTGCGGTCGTTGGTAATCAACCCCTTGAGTTTAAAGGAGTCCAGCTCTGAAACCGGGAGCCTGAGGGAAAAGAGGGAAGAACTGGGAGGTAGAGGTACTCTTTGACTGTATATGGAAATTTTTTCAAAATTTTAATGACAATAGTTTTATAAATATAGATTTTAAACTGAACAAAGGGAGTCGACGGAAACCGCAGAAAAACTAAAAACCCTAATATCTCGGGAAATAGGGGTCGTAGAGCAAAAATAACCATTTTTTATAGGTCCCCCCCTATGAACCCCCCCCACGGTTTGTACATAGGACAAACCCTTTGGACCCTCCCCCATCGTTTGGATATAGTATCAACCCCCTACCCCCAAATTTTAAAAATCGCTGAAAAATTCTAAGTCCCGAATAAAAATTTATTTTCTAAATTTCTGTCTTAATTTAAAATTACATACAACTGTCAACGTAGATACCATACCCCGATACCCCCCCCCCCCCCCCCAAACATCCCCTGTGTTAAAAATCTATCATCCAGCTATCAAAACACAAAACATCTGGTGTTCTACTCACCGCTGCCCCCGCAGATTACCTCACCCCCCCTCGGTCTAACTTAGCCATTATTATAGCTAGATATACCGAGTGTGGTATCTTTGGAGAGATGGAGAGAAGGCCAATTACACGGCCCGTACAGAATCTGGAATAGATAGATAAAATAAATAAATAAATAAATAAATATATACACTAGAAAATTTTACATACCAAAGATCTGCAGAAGACACAGCACGGAATTACGTTTTGGAGCACTTCATCTGGACACCTGGAAATAAATTAAATTAAATTAAAAATAAATAAAATTAATAATAATAAATAAATAAAATATATACTTACCGTGTTATTTGAAGATACGGAGAACACGTCGCACGAGCAGATAGCAGAACCTGAAAGAGAACTTACCTTTGTTGAGCACGCTGATCGTCACTTCAGACCTGAAAAAGAAAAACCATTAAAACCAGAGCACAGACTTTTTGCGCGTCGGTGGTTGCAAAACCGCCTGGCGCAGCAACTACATACAATCAATAGGAACAGCACAAGTACTGGTCCGAGTGGTTGGGTAACCACCGGCCGCAACTTCTTGCCTACGAGCAGTAACCGGACGGCTTCGCGGAGACGTTCCTCGAGAGGCGAGACTACAGACGACTCCAGCCGTGCGACAACGTAGTGCGTAGAACGGAATAGTTGTCGCGCGGATAGAGTCTACTGCTGCTATGACCAGCCGTACGTCATAGCGTGCGGCCGCCCGTCATTGACGCCCCTGCGAAACCACCCGACTACCCCCCTCCCCCCAAGGAATAAATAGCAAGTTAGCAGAACTGGAACTGACGACTGGACAACAACAACAATAGTTATTGCTGACTAAGAGGTGACTGCAGATGCGACATCATTGTGACTGCACACAGAATCACGGGACTTAGAATAAGATAAGTAAATAGTACACCTCTAGTCTATTCGATATAAAACAGCGGAGAATATTGTTACCAGAGATTATTAACCAATATTTATATATTTCTTTCTTTACTTACCTTACTTCAATTCTATCTTTTAATTAAAATTCAATAAATTCATTTATATAAATTAACAATTAACATAAAGGTTCAATAATTCATCCAGAAGTTAAACCATATAAAATAATATTACAATAAAAATATAAATACATAGACTAGAGGTTAGTATAAATAAAATAGTATAAATAAAATAGTATAAATATAAAAATCGATAAGCAGTTAAATAAGATTACATACAATAAATAACAGAAAAAAGCCCAATATACATCTGCCAGCACACCACATATTACTAGGGCTATAAATATACAAATTGAAACTATTATCTACTATTTTTACATGGTATAAAATATCAATAAATTATTAAATAAATTAAAATTAATTCACAGTTTAACTGTATTGACTAGAATAAAATTTGACTAAAAATTATACAAAATATATAGGTTAAAATTTATATACACAATTATTTACAAAATTATATAAACAATAAAGAATATATTTACAATTGACTACATCTACAGAATTGTAAATTATTATACAAATTGACGATAAATTAATTAAAACTATAAGAATCACCCCTCATTCCGAAGCACTTTCAATCGAGTAACACATAACACACAACACAACATGCCTAAAAAGGTACTCATGGCGGGGGATAAACAAGCAACAACGGACTCCGTGGCTCAATCAGTAAAAACTAAAAAACAAACGGGCACAGTTAGGCGTGGCAGTGGTTCCGAAGAAGTTCTTCGGAAAACGGTTTTGAGCCGAAATGCGGCTGCCGCCGCAATAACCGACCAAAACACTTCACCATCTTCAAACCCTGCTCCCGATAAGTCGGCGACAACTCCTCCTACTAAGACCTTGGAGTTACCATCAGAGGGGTCGCCGACTGGGACGCAGTGGTCTACGCCGGAGTCACAGACTGGCCCCGAAACGCCAAAAGCAAGTCCGTCCCCCGTCCCCTCACCGGACCATGCGCGCCCCGAGGAGTCCTCGGACAACTCGGGAGTCGAGACGCTTGGGGTTGAGACAGATGATGAGGGAAGATCGAGAGCCAGTCTTCTCCCCCCGTTCAGGGGGCGTCCGGGGGTGACGATGGACAGAGCGAAGTCTCGCGCCACCGAAATCTTTCTGCTAGGGAAAAACGCTCTGGAACAGTCAGGAAACTTGAGGCGTGACCTCAAGGAGGTGATCACCAGCGCACTCCTGGGTCTGTATGACACGACCCTGGAGCTTGTGGATTCTCGCGCCCGTCACAAGATCGACGCGGAGAAAGCGCGCGCCGAAGGAGCCCGAGATTTGGCTCGAGCCGAGCGCGCGCACTCCGGCCAACTAGCAACACTCATGTCCGGCTATGAGACGAGTGTAAACGCGCTGACCACTCATATAGATAAGTTGGTCAGTGACGTGGAGATGCTCCGATCTAGGCTGAACTACGAGGTAGCTGAGCCACTTAAGGCGGTGCGAGATATCCACAGGGGCGTTGATGATCTCTGCCGACGTCCAGCAGCGGTTTCCAAAGCTCCGGATCGGTGTCACTTAGACCCCGAGGAGCTACAGAAGATACTAGGTGGCGCTAGTAGACTTCAGAGCTCCGTAACTCGAATCGAGGTTGAGCTTGAACAGCTCCCTCGAAGAGTCGAAGAACGGATCCCGGTCCCTTCGTTGCCCTCACAACCCTCATCGCCAAAAACAACATCAGGCGCTGACTTGACCCCGCGACTCGAAAAGATGGAGGAGTCTATTAGCGACCTTCATTCCATCATTAAGGAGGTCGCATCCCGCAAAGAGACGAAGAGCGAGTGCGGGGGAGTGGGGATGATGCGAGACCTTCTGGGGCCGGTGGCTGCAAAGCTTGATACCGTGCTCCATGAGGTCCACGACATCGGAGCTCCCCAGCCTGCGCTAAGCTCAGGTCCGTCTTTGGCCGAGGAAATGGCTGCCTCCATCGACGCGCAGACGGTAAAGACTAAGGTCCCCCCAGCGATTCGCGCTCGAGACCAAAAACCTGATAGGTACGCGCGCGCAGCAGCGCTTCCGAAGCGCACGCCACCCTCTGCGACGATTATTGTTTCGTCGAAAGACCCCCGCGAGACGAGCGAAGGGGTCCTTAACATCATACAGAGGGTGGCAAACACCCAGGTGACCGGGGCAAGGGTAGATGCGGTCAGGAAGGTTAGAGACCAAAAGGTCGTCTTACGGTGTAGAGGTGAAGAAGATGCCAAAAAGATGGCCAAACAGCTCAAATCCGCCTCAGCCGACCTGACCGTTTCTACCCCAACCAACAAAAACCCTCTCGTAGAAGTCCGGGACGTCTTGGCAGCGTACACTGACAAGGACGTCCTGGACAACATACGAAATCAAAATGAGGAGCTGTTCCGGGACCTGGGTGTTAAAGATCAGTTTATGACTGTCAGGTTTAGGAAACGGGCGCTAACACGCTGGAATGCCACCCAGTGCTAGAGGTTGCTCCATTACTCTGGCAGCGATTGGTGACAGCGGGCCGTATTTACATCGGCATCAGATTCCGCACGGTCAGGGATCAATCACCCTTGGTGCAGTGTTCGCATTGCCTGGGCTTCGGACATCCCAGGAGGCTTTGTCCAGAACCCGAAGAGGCGTGCGCGTACTGCACCAGGATACATCGCAGAGGCGAGTGTCCAAGACGTGCGGAAGGTGCCAGGCCCGTGTGCACGAACTGCCATAGAGCCAAGCGGCCTCCCGCGGAGTCAAACCACTCAGCGCTGGACCGAGAGTGTCCTGAGGCGCAGAAGTGGGACTCGATAGCGCGGTCACGGGTGGCTTACTGCTAAGGGCACCCATACGCAGAACATCGCGAGAGACACGGAGCTGGAGACCAGGACATCCCGCCTGGCGTTTGTACAGGCAAACTTGCGGCGCTCAAAACTGGCCCTGGCCGAGCTGCAGTGCTGGGCCGCTCAAGGGGGAGCAGCCGTGGCCTTGGTCCAAGAACCCTATACGGGGAGGACAGGAGCCGTGGCACAAGCTCCGAATACCAGAGTGGTCCAAGCGGCTAGCGCCGGGCCGGTTAAGGCGGCGATCGTTGTCTACAGCGGGCTGGCGAGGGTCACTGTCGACCCCCAGCTCGTGGACAACAATATCGCCACCGCAGTGCTGCATGTGGGCAGTATGACGCTGGGAGTTGTCTCGGTCTACTTCGAGCCGGATGAGCCTATAGAACCGTACATTGTAAGACTCGAAAGCGTCTGTGCCGGACTAAGCGCACAGACCCTGGTAATTGGAGGCGACATCAATGGTAAGAGTTTGTGGTGGGGAGGTCAATCCAGCGACTACAGAGAGGAGGAGTATGCTTCCTTCCTAGACGCGGCTGGACTTGAGATTCTCAATGTCGGAGACAAACCCACCTTCCAGGTAGTTAGAGGGGGCCGCCTGTGCACTAGCAGTGTTGACGTCACTGCCTGCAGCCCCGCTCTCCTCGGCAGGATCGAAGACTGGAAAGTTGAAGAGAATATAACATCCGATCACAACGCAATAATCTTCTCGATACGGTTAGACGAGCCTCTGGTTAGCCAGAGACCTCCAACTACCCGTATCTATAATACCAAGAAGGTAGTGTGGTCGGAGTTCGAATCAACTCTACAGGAGAAAATGACCGAGAAGGGTATAACTGCTTGTAGGATTGGGGAGGTCCGAGACGTCGAGGGACTCGAGACCGCTGTGTCCGAGTACCTAGCTTGTATTAAGGATACCTGTTCTCAGGTGGTCCCCAAAGCAGGCAGGGGAAAGGCTGTGAAGCGCCCTCCCTGGTGGACGCTGGAACTTGGCCAACTTAAACGAGAGGTAGCGCGAAGGAAGCGGAGGCTTCGGTGCGCAGCCCCCGGCCGCAGACCCTATGTCGTCGAAGATTACCTGATAGCTTTAGAGGATTATAAGAGAAAGGCGGCAGAAGCGCAGACTAAGAGCTGGAAGGAGTTTTGCTCTACACAGGATAGGGAGAGTCTCTGGGACGGGATCTATAGAGTCCTTAGGAGAACGGAAAGGAGGCGAGAGGAAATTTTACTCGCTGACTCCACAGGGCGGACCCTATGCCCGCAGGAGTCGGCTGAGCTCCTCGCTTCCACTCTATTCCCTTCGGACGAAGTAGATTCGGAAACAGATGACCAGAGGGCCACGAGGTCGGTGACGGAGGGGATTCCCCTAGCCGAGCTTCCCAGACTGTCCGGAGAAGATCCTCCCTTCACTCGGGAAGAGGTCCAGTGGGTTCTTAAAGACCTCAACCCTAGGAAGGCTCCCGGTGGAGATGGATTGACTTCGGACATATGCGCACATGCGATCAACGGCGGGTGGGAGGGGGTGTTCTTGGAAATTGTTAACAAGTGCCTTGAACTAACCCACTTCCCCAAACCCTGGAAAGTCGCATGTGCTTGCATAATCCGGAAGCCTGGTAAGGCGGAATACACAACCCCGAAGTCGTATCGACCCATCGGCCTACTCCCGGTGTTAGGCAAGATTCTGGAGAAGCTCTTAGTCCGACGTATTCGCTGGCATCTGCTGCCCAAACTCAGCGTACGGCAATATGGGTTCGTTCCACAGCGCGGAACTGAGGACGCCCTATATGACCTTGTGACTGAGATCAGGACTCGTATAACGGCCAAACAGGTCGTAGTCCTGGTGTCACTGGACATAGAAGGCGCCTTCGACAATGCGTGGTGGCCGGCTCTGAGGGCCCAGCTCGTGACTCATGGGTGCCCTAGAAATTTATACGGAATGGTTTTGTCGTACCTCCAAGACCGGAGGGTTGAGCTCACATATGCCGGTGCGAGGTTGAGTCGAGAAAGTACCAAAGGTTGCGTACAAGGCTCCATAGCCGGACCGACCTTCTGGAACGTAATCCTCGACTCCCTCTTGGTAGAGCTCGAATCTAGAGGAGCGTATTGTCAAGCCCTCGCGGATGACGTTGTCCTGATGTTCTCCGGATCGAAAGTCGGGCCCTTACAGGAAGAGGCTAATAGGACACTGCAGACCGTGGTCGACTGGGCGTTCCGAAGTAAGCTGTCGCTTGCTCCGCACAAGACCAAAATTATGGTCTTGACGCGGCGGCTTAAGTACGATACCCCGGTGATTACCATGGGCGGAGTCCAGCTGTCAATGGAGAAATCCATCCGCCTGCTGGGACTGACTATAGACGAGAAGCTGACTTTCCAGGAGCACACCACTGCGGCGTGCCAAAAGGCAGCCACTATTTATAAGCAGTTGGTGTGCGCCGCAAAGGTCAGCTGGGGTCTAAACCCGGAAGTAATTAGGACAATGTATAAATCAGTCATCGAGCCGACCGTGCTTTACGCCGCGAACGTGTGGGGCCCTGCAGCAAGTAAACTATCCATCCGTAAAAAGTTGGACGGGTTGCAGCGGGGCTTCGCACAGAAAATCTGCAGAGCGTATCGCACTGTGTCTCTGACTACCGCGTTGGCATTGGCAGACTTGCTTCCTCTGGACATCCGGGCAGGAGAGGTACACAAGCTGTACCGTATAAAGCGTGGGGATCTTCTGGACGAGATCGCGGTCGGCCGTGGGTTGGAACGCCCCGTACGCTACACTGAGTATCCGCATCCGACCCAGTGCGAGGGCGAAGTGTACGAGTGCCTGGAAGCCCTTTCTGAACCGATCTCAGGCGGCTCCGGCATCTACACAGATGGCTCAAAGATAGCCGGTGGAGTAGGAGCCGCTCTGACCTGGTGGAAGGAAGGGCGTGAATACAGGTACTCCACATTTCGCCTTGAACCCTTCTGCACGGTCTTCCAGGCGGAGATGCTGGCGCTGCTGAGGGCTATCCAGATGGTCCAATAGGCTGGAACCTTGGATGCCAGCATTTTCAGCGATTCAAGATCTTCGCTGGAGATGCTGGCAAACCCGAATCCGCCTCACCGTCTGGCCTTAGCGGCCCAGCGGTCTCTTAGGGAGATTCGTGCAGCAGGAGGGAATGTCCGCCTGAACTGGGTGCGGGCTCACGTCGGCACAATCGGCAACGAGCGTGCTGACGAATTAGCGAAGCAGGCCGCACACAAGAAAACTGCAGCTGACTACGATCGGTTTCCGGTGTCGTATGCAAAACGCATGATAAGGGAAGTCTCAGTGAGGACCTGGCAGGAGCGCTACGAGACCTCCGCCACGGGGGAGCTGACGCGGGCGTTCTTCCCGAGTCTGTTGGAAGCCCACAAGCTTCTAGGGAAGATCAGCCTTGCTCCCTCCCACGTGCAGGTGTTAACCGGTCACGGAGGTTTTGCGGCGTACCTACACAGGTTCAAGCTGAAAGACAGTCCCGCATGCGCATGCGACCCGGATATTGCCGAGACAGTCCTCCATCTTCTTATGGACTGTCCTCGATTCGGCTCGTCCAGGTATGATCTTGAAGTCAGGACCGGTTTGAGGCTGAGTGCCTTAAGTCTCCCCGCATTTTTAACACCAGAACATTGTGCAGCCACACTAGAGTTTTTTGCCTATGTTGCAAAAGTGGCTAGCAGTCGAAACAAATAATAGATAAAAATTGATACAAATAAATAAGAACATATAATAATTAGATAAAATAGATAGATAGATTATATAGATAACAATAGATAACAATAAATAAATGAATATAAATAGATAAAAGAAATATATTAAAGGAATTTTTATAAATAAGATTACTAAGGTTTCAAAAGGTCCTGTGACCTTAATAAACTAATTACACATGAATGCGGGGAGACTCACAAAACACGCACCGACACCTGGCAGTCCATTTATACGCGATCTTTTTGTGCTCGCTCTTTTATTTGGCCAAAAATGTAAAACGTAAAAATGCATAATTGGAAACTATTTATAATTACATAATATAGAAATCAAGCAAATAAAAGGAACATTAAATTAAATAAATTGTTTTTAATATTGTATAAAATTTAGATAAATAAGAATACTTTAAAACACCGGAAATTTTAGATATATAAAATAAATAAATAAAAGAAAATTTAAATTGTACAATTAGTGAATGTATATTATGGATTGAGGAAACGGACGGTGACGAAATAATAATAATAAGGGATTGTATGTTGTGAAGTTGAATTTGTTTTTAAATTGTTTTTAATTGTTTAAATTGTTTTTAAATTGTTTTTAAATTGTTTTTAAATTATTTTAGATTGTTTTTAAGAATTTTTAAGAAATGTATTTTAAATTATTATGCTATTGTGTAATTTTAAGAATGTTATGATGATAAGCAATAAATATATTAAATTAAGTAAATTAAATAGAATGTATAAAATAAATATAAGAAACAACTGTGATATCCAATACAAACCATTAATAATAATAAAGTATAAATGTATCGGCAAATAGGTTAAATGACAAGATAAATATTATTATATAATGGAATAGCAGTTAATACGCAGAATTAAAATAAATGAGAATAAAAATAATATATGATAAGTAAACAAAGTCTCGGATAATGTCTGAGGAATGGGGGGACAAAAAAAAAAAAAAAGTATATTACTAATAGTATATATATAGGAGTCTCGGGCGCTGGTGGACGACGCCGGCGCAATTAAATATTTTCAAAATTATTCATCTGGTGCCCTGAAAAATTAAAACTTTTTTGATTATAATCAAAACGAACTCAATAAAAAAGTGAAAAGTGAAAGAAATAAAAAATTTACATAAATTTTTTTAAATACAATAAATTGAACTTTTATGAAAATCCTGGACTTTATGTGCGCGTATTAAATAAATAAACAAATAAATATAAACTAATAATAAATAAATAAAGACACTTTAAACAAATAAACAGTGAAATCTTCGATCGAAATATTATAAAAATCGGTATTGCACTACCGACATATTTTTGAAGTTAAATAAAAAAAAAATTCAGAAAAATAAACTGAATAATCACCTGTATCCGATCCGGATTCCTCGGCGGGTGCCCTCCGTCTCTGTTGAACCGTGCGCGGCCCGATTCCGTCGTCATCTGGAAGAGGGAGAGCCGGTTTTATAAAAACCACAAATCACCGGCATTTTCGCGAACACCAGCGACATACCGGCACAGGAGGCGGCATCGAAAGGAGCGGGACGCCGAGACGCGTCCTAGGACACCTCACTCGCCAGGATCGGGCCGCGGGTTCGGGAGATATTCAAGGAAAACCGCGCGCGAAATTACCGCCCACCCTCCCGGGGTTCTTATCGCTAAGGTGGACCCCATACTTTGGGAAATTTTTTTTTCCCAAAAATTGGGCTTAAACTGTTCCCCGACCCAGAAGGAGTACACCTAAGCTAATTATAAGAACATCATTCTCAACTCGGTGACATACAAGTATCACACAGAACTAGAATTATCAGGAAAATATTAGAAAAAGGAAAAATTTATAAATAAATAAAAATACTCACCTGGAAGGACCGGCCGAAGACTAAGTTAAGAAGAACACCACTCCACCGGTAACGCACCACCCGGGACCTGAAACAAACATAATACAATCAAATTAATAAATGACATTAAATAACCTACCTTGGCGGGGAACTCGCTAACCGCTCAGCAGTGCCTGCAACATAAAAATTATCAATATCACTATCTGAGCACAGACTTAGGCGTGCGGGCTGGTTTCCCAGCCGCCCGGCTAAGCCACATTAACATAACTAATTCCAGCATACATACTTGTCCGAGCGGCTGGGCAACCGACCGCTCGCACCCTCTGGCCGTTCACCAGGAGCCCGACGGCTTCACGGAGTCGAGCAACGTGAGGCGAGACGGCGGGGGACTCTTGCCGCGCGACCACGAGCGCGTTAGGAAGACAAGGACGAGACTGGTTTCGCGTGGACGGAGTCCACCGCCGCGGTGACCAGCCGGTGCGCAGGAGCGTACAGGCGCCCGCAATTGGCGAACCCGTGAAGCCACCCGACCCCTCTGTAAAATCTAGAAATTATTGGAAGGTACTCTGGAGCGGGTGATCCGAAAAATCACCACACACAGCCGGCGGACTACCGGTGCCACCCCGGACTACTGAGCCGCAGGTCTGCACTACGGAGCTCGCCGGAGGTAGTCGGTGGACACCGGCGACCTCCCAGATCATCAAGCTTGAAACAGAGACCGCACAACGGAGCAGGCAGGACTATTTACTGTCAAGTAATAAATAAAAACAAACAAAACCTCTAGTCAACACATTAAAGGATTAAGATATAAACAGTATAATTGAGCAAAACATAATTTATATATTCGATTCTTTCTACTTCACTCGACTTTACTTCAATAAAAATTTAAAATCTTATTATTGTAACACATAACAAACTAACACTGCTCAATTATTCTAAATATACTAAATAATATTAAAATAGATAAAAATATGTAATATAACACATAAAAACCCATAGAATTGACTGGATAATAGATATAAGAATAGAAAATTAAGTAAAATTAGTATAAAATAAACTGACTAAATATTGACTAGAATAAATATTTTAAATAGATAAAATGGAATCATATACACATTAATTAATGACCCTATACAGTCACTAAATTAGACTTAGAATACAATTTCATAGAAGTATAATTATATAATTTTAAAATATATTCAATATTTGGTTTTAAAAACTTAAAATATACATAAGTTACACGCATTGACTTTAAAAATTGACTAGAAAATACATGTGACAAAGCCCCTTTTACACAAGAACAAACACAGACAACCTTCAACTGTACACAAACTACTATACTACACTAAAAATAATATATCACAGATACACTAGGTCAGCCACTATACAAAATGCCGCCTAAAAAGATACCATCCACAAAAGGGGTAAATGGGGGAGAAAGCGGGAGCGACTCAGAGGCTAAGCAAACGAAACCCAAAAAGCCGAAGACCACTTCCCGCCGCCGAGGCGAAGTAGAGGGAAAGCTCCGTAAGGAGGCCTTACATAGAAACGCAGCAGCGGCACTCGAAGTAGGCAACACACCACCAGGCTCGACACCCAAAAAGCCGACGCCAACGACCACTCAATCAAGAAATGAGGACACCGTGATATCGGTGACGTAGGCTGGGGTGCTAGGTCTAAGCCCGTTACACATGGCTGAGCCCCTAAAACAAACAGAGAGTCCACTAAACATTTACTCCCCGGTCCTAGCGCACTCTGAGGCATCCGATGTCAACCTCGGAGACATATCATCGGGGGCTGAGTCGGGCACTGAGGGCAGGATAAGTATGCTCCCGTCTATCATGGACCGTTCCGGCATAGCAATGGATATGGCGAAGAAACGCGCCACTCAGTTTTTCCAGATAGGAAAGATTGCACTGGAGGCCTCCGGTAACATAAGGAAGGAGATCAAAAAGGAGGTGTCTGCGGCGCTACAGGCAATGTATGACACCATACTGGAGCTGGTGGACTCCCGCGCCCGCCACAAGATTGCGGAGGAGAGGGCGCACTCGCGGGGCGCTCGGGCCCTGGCCCTCGCTGAGCGCGCCCACTCCCGCCAGCTCGCGACCCTCGGGGAGGGCCACGAGCGTAGTGTCTCTGCGCTGACCGCGCAGATTGAAAAGCTGGTCAGCGAAGTGGAGACGCTGCGCTCGTGGTTCGACTTCGAGGTGTCCGAGCCTCTGAAGGCGGTGCGAGGGATACGCGAAGGTGTGGAGGAGCTCCGTCGAAAGCCTGCTCCTGACCCTGTCTCTCAGTCGCTAGAGAGATGCCGCCTACACCCAGATGACCTGGAAAAAATAGTCGGCGACGCGGGCCGCCTCCAAAGCACACTGACGCGCCTAGAGGTCGAGCTGGAGGAGCTCCCTCGGCGCGTCGGAGAACAGATGCCGGTCACGTCGAGACTTGATGGGTCTCAATCACCTTCACTACCATCCTTGCCCTGACCAGATCTCGCCCCCAGAATCGAAAAGCTCGAAGGGACCATATACGACCTCAATAACACCATCCTTGAGGCCGTAACACGACAGGGGGTGAAGAAAGAGATAATTTAATTTGGTAAATGTTTTATTGGTAAAATGGTTATTAATATTCAGCCGCTAATGGTAAATAGCGAACAGTGGTGGTGAGTCGCTCGTGGTTGATTGCGAACTGATGTAATACAAATAATTGTCTTAATAGTAAAATGTTAAAGTGCACGCAGTGCACAAATCATATAGAATACTTAAAGAGCAGTTCGGTTGTGTAACTCCGAATATACTCCCAGGCGTGAGATGAAAGAGAGATGAAGTAGTCATCTACTAAATTTCAAATATCTTAATAAGCAATACATTAAAAGCATTATAATTTTGATATGATCGTACTATAAAATTGATCAAATTAAATGGTACAATAAAATTATATAAAAAATAAGTTAATTTTAAGTAACAATTGCTATAATCAAAATGGTAATAAAATTTGTATTATAAATAACACAATGTAAATGGTAAACTAAAATGGTGTAAAAATCTTTAAAAACTTTAAATGATATAACTTAAACTAAAGTATCTTCTAATATAAAAATAGGATTGTCCTTATTATTAGGCACAGTAGCTTGACTACTCTGGCAAGTGTCTCGCCCGCGCCTAACACTGAGCCAGCGTTTGGCCAAAATTTGGTTACGCACATTCACTGCACTAGCACTCGTCTGACTCGGGTCAGCCGTACTCTGCTTTCGCGATGGCACACTACACATCGGTATTTCACTGGTAGAACTTGCCGGTGGCGGTGGGTCCACCGGCCCCTGTCGGGAGCTTCCTCAATGAACAGAAGTCCGTCTTGATCAATAAAAGGATTTAAATTTAAAATATTACTTTTGCAATGTACGTGTTCATAATTTTTCAAATAATGAATATCGTTTGCGAATTCTGATTCTTGCACATATTTAATGATCAGCAACTTTGCACGTCGCAGCTTGTGTAACGTTAGGTATGCCGGTCGATTTTTCTTATAACTTTGTAATCGTAATACCCATGTTAAAATACGAGTTATTTTATTGATTGAACTGAATTTATGTAATAATGTATTTATGATATCCATCTGTTCGTTTTCAATGGTGACGGTATTTGATTTTAATATTGACGATTTGAGTTCTAATTTTGTTTCGTAAATTTCATTTTTATCTTCTGTCTTCCTATATGACGAGAGCCATGACGGACCCTTCCACCATAATTCATTGTTTTTTAATAGTTTGATTGACAATCCACGACTAGCGCAGTCTGCTGGATTTTCATTGGTTTTTATGTAACTCCAATTACACGACGGTATTATTTGAGTAATAAATTTGACTCTATTTGCTACAAATGACTTCCATCTTGCTGGATCTCCCTTTATCCATCCCAACACGGCTGTAGAGTCACTCCAACAAAACGTTTCTGCATTGTACTCTGATAGACAATTGGATATTTTTAGCATCAACTTTGTTAAAAGGTGTGCACCCATTAATTCTAGTCTGGGAATAGATACCTATTTATTTAAGGGGGCTAATCGAGCTTTAGCCGCTACAAGTGTTATGGTTGTTCGTTTATCTCTTATAATTTTGCAATAGATAACGCCTGCGTAAGCTTTTGTCGAAGCATCACAGAATCCGTGAAACTCCACTTTTTCATTGTGATCGCTCATTCCAAGCCATCGCTTTATTTCAATGGTATTTATTTTATCCAAGTGTTGTTTTAAAGTCGTCCACTGGTGGGTAATATGATCAGGAAGTACGTCATCCCAATCTAATGTGGATAACCAAACATTTTGAAAAAGAATTTTCATGGTGGTACTCAAAGGGGTTAACCACCCTAACGGATCAAATAATTTCGATATATCCGATAACAGCGACCTCTTAGTCCGTTGTCGTTGTTGTCGTGGTTCTAATTTTGTTTTAAATATAAATAAATCCTTTTGTGGATTCCAACCAAGGCCTAAGGTTTTGGTTGAATCTGTTTGTTTGAATTCGTATACGTTTTGATTGCACTGGTGAATATTTAAACCTTTTAATAATTTTGGTTCATTGGTAGCCCATTTTCTAAGATTAAATCCACCTTTCCTCAGTATTTCGATTAAATCTGATTTTAACTTATTTGCTTCAGAAATGGAGTGATGTCCACTACAAAAATGCCTCAGATTATATTCAGTGGTCTTGTTATACCGTTTAGTACGGATGTAAAGGACCTTGGTTTATATATTGATGCCAAATTGGATTGGAGAACTCATATTTCCAAGGTTAGCCAGAAAGTGATCGGTACTCTAAAGTCTTTTTATCGCCTGAAAAATTTTCTCCCAGTTAAAACGAAAACCATGCTAGTGCAATCTATAATATTTCCTATAATTGACTATGGTGATGTGTGCTTTTACGATCTGAACGCTGACCTTCTTAACAAACTTGACAGATTACTCAACAATTGCATTCGATTTGTTTTTAATCTTCGTAAGTACGACCATGTATCGAGCCATCGTTCAGAGCTTAATTGGTTGCCCATACGCCAGCGTCGGAATTTGCGGGCTCTGACAACTCTGTATTCTATTCTATTTTCTCCCAACACTCCCTCTTACTTAACTCCACATTTTCAGTTCTTATGCTCTAATCATGACCTTAACCTTCGCTCTTCTAATAATCTTATTCTTTGCTGTCCTGTCCATACTTCCGGTCTAGTACATTCATCTTTCTATATCCAATCTATTCTCCTATGGAACGCGCTTCCTTATGACATCAGGATGTCATCTAACCGTTTCAGTTTTAAAGTCAGGGTACGTCGTCTTTACCAGTGTCATTTAGCAGAATTATCTGGTTAATGCTGTATTTAGTACTTGATGTTGACTAACTATACTTTTCTTTATTGTATTGATATTTATGTATGATGTTGTTATGTGTATGTATTGTATATGTGTAGTATATATGTATTATATATGTAGTATATTGGTGTTGATATTTTATTTATATATTGTAATATTAAATAGGCTAAGCATAATTTCATTGAAACCTCACCTTTTACACCTACCGACATTTATCTCTGCACCACCTAATGGTTGACTGGTAGAGAATGCCTTAGGCATTAAGTCCGCCATTGCGTATTTAACGCATAAAGTGTAAATAAATAAAAAAAAAAAAATCATCCATATAGAAATTTTCCTTTAATGCTTTTGCTGCATCAGGAAAATTTTTGTTTTCGTCATTAGCTAACTGTTTCAAACACATCATGGCTAAAAATAGTGCTGATATTGTACCGTAAGTAACAGTTGTTAGCTGGTATTCTTGAATAGGCTGGTTGGGATTGTCCTTCCATAATATTTTTTGATAAATTTGATCTTCTTCATGTATTTTAATCTGCCTATACATTTTTTCTATATCTGCAGTGTAAACAAATTGGTATTGTCTCCATTTTAAAATTAATTCGAAAAGATCTTGTTGTAAATTAGGACCTTTATACATGGTATCATTCAGGCATAATCCAGAAGTTGATTTTGCTGACGCGTTGAATACTACACGTACCTTAGTGGTAGTTGATTCCGCTCGGGTTACCGCGTGGTGAGGTAAAAAAACACCCGAGTGTCGTTTTTGTATAGCATGGTTTCATATGATTTAAATTACAATATTCATTAATAAATTTATGGTATTCTGTTTTGAGATTCGTGTTTTTCTCTAATTTCTTCTCCAAACTACAAAATTGAACTAACGCTAGCGATCTGGTTGAACCTAGCTTTTCTTTTAGTTCTGGTTTAAATGGTAGTCGGATTTCATATCTTCCATCTTGTAGACGTTTTGTGGTCATCAAAAAATTCTGTAGACATTCCTGCTCATCAGACGTCATTTCACTCTCCTGGTTGATGTCTTCACACTCCCAAAATCTTCTCAAATCTTCTGTATTATGTAAAACTACATTACAATTATACATATTGGTTACCGCGCCACAGAGCAGCCATCCTAACTGCGTTTGCTGGGCTATTGGTTGGTCCTCATTCTCTCCTTTCAAAATACCTCCTAAGATTATTTTGCTATAAATATCTGCTCCTAATAATATGTCTATAGACCGACTATAATAAAATTCTGGGTCTGCTAAATTGATGTTTTGAATATGTAACCATGACGGTTTCGTAAATGTACTGTTTGGTAAGTTTTTAATGAAATGGTTCATAATGAGTACATTCGAACTTAATGTGAACTCATTATACATTGATTGTATTTCTATGTTCATTACACCCTTACAATTATTTTCTTTTGCTCCGACTCCGAAAATCTTTCCTTTATATTATTATGTTTTCCAAGACAATTGCGACATCGTTTTGTTGAATAGCACGGTTTATTGAAATGGTCAATTAAGCAATTTGCGCAATATCGCATATTTTATTGGTAAAATGGTTATTAATTCAGCCGCTAATGGTAAATAGCGAACAGTGGTGGTGAGTCGCTCGTGGTTGATTGCGAACTGATGTAATACAAATAATTGTCTTAATACTAAAATGTTAAAGTGCACGCAGTGCACAAATCATATAGAATACTTAAAGAGCAGTTCGGTTGTGTAACTCCGAACAGGAGGAGAAGAGGGAGTGCGCTGGAGCTCCCGCACTCTGCGCAGTGCGAGGGCGAAACCTTCGAGTGCCTGGAAGCCCCTCCGGAGCCGGGCGGCTCCCAGATCTACACCGACGGCTCGAAGATCTCCGGCGGTGTAGGAGCCGCCCTCACTTGGTTCAAAGAGGGGCAGGAGTACAGGTACTCTACGTTTTGCCTCGAGCCCTTCTGCACGGTCTTCCAGGCGGAAATGCTGGCGCTGCTGAGGGCGATCCAGGCGGTCCAAAAAGCGAGGGCCCGGGACGTCGGCATCTATAGCGACTCAAGGTCATCGCTGGAGATGCTGGCGAACCCGGCCCCGCCCCACCGCCTGGCCCTCGCGGCGCAGCGTACGCTAAGGGAGATCCGAGCGGATGGGGGCTCCGTCCACCTGCATTGGGTGCGGGCGCATGTAGGGACAGCGGGCAACGAGCGAGCCGACGAGCTCGCGAAAAAGGCCGCTCATAAGAAAGCTGCGGCCGACTACGATCGGTATCCCATCTAATTTGCAAAGCGCTATATACGCGGGGATTCAGTAAGGATCTGGCAGGAACGCTATGAGGCCTCCACCACGGGGGAGGTGACGCGGGCGTTCTTCCCGAGTATTGAGGATGCACACCGCATCCTCAGGAAGACTAGCCTTGCGCCCTCCCACGTGCAGGTGTTGACCGGCCATGGGGGCTTCGCGGCGTACCTGCACAGGTTCAAGCTGAAGGAAAACCCCGCGTGCGCTTGCGACCCGGATACCGCCGAGACAGTCTTCCATCTACTCATAGACTGTCCCCGATTCGGCTCGTCCCGTAGTGACCTCAAAGTAAGGACCGGGTTGAGACTCACTACCCAAAATCTCCCCGCCCTCCTGAAAGAAAACGACTCTCGCGATGCTATACTAGCATTCATGGATGGAATAGCGAAAACCGCAAGTGCCAGAAATAAATAAAACAAATAGAAAGGAAATAAAACACCACACAGTACAAAGAGTAATAAATAAATAAAAAGTAAACTAGAAAAATCATAACAAAAATTAGAGTTAAAAATTATTAAATTGTTTTCGCCAAAAAAAAAATTAATTATCGGACAACCATTAGAGTAGTAATTAGGGCCATTATTGAATGAATTAAATTATTGTATGTTGATATGTATACGTATAAATGTGATGTCGTCAGTCTTAAAAGGCAAAGCTGTATAGTTAAATGTAGATATGTGTGTATAGATATAAGATGAGTTATTAGGGATACAATGTATGAAATGTAAATAAATAAGAAAAGAATAATGTAATAAATAGGGTATAAAGAATATGTAATAAATAAATTGGGATAAAATAAAATTAAAGTAAAAGTGAAATATATGTAAAAGTTAGAAATAAGATTATGTATGTATAAAAAGCGTAAGACGCGAGAATAGAATGTAAAACTAATTAAGAAAATGATATGAATAAATGTAAAATAAATAAAAGCCGTAAACGGATATATAAATGCACGATATAATTAAAAATGAAGCTGTAGGTTCGAGCACAAAGAAATAAATAAATGTAAATAAATTAAGTCATAAACGGACAAGCAAAGAAATGTATAATTAAGTAGAATAAGCCGAAATGAAAAATAAAAACGATAGCAAAAGATCATTCACAACGTAAAAAAGGTCTCGGATCATGTCTGAGGAAAGGGGGGACTTAAAAAAAAAAAAAAAAAAAATAGTATATATTGAGTCTGCCTCCGCCGACCTGACCGTATCAACCCCAACCAACAAGAATCCTCTTGTGGAAGTCCGGGACGTCCTGGCAGCTTACACGGACAAGGACGTCCTGGATAACATAAAACATCAAAACGAGGAATTGTTCCGGGACCTGGGTGTTAAAGATCAGTTCATGGTAGTCAGATTTAGGAAACGGGCGCGAAACGTTGGAATGCCACCCAGTGCTAGAGGTTGCTCCTTTACTCTGGCAGTGATTGGTGACAGCGGGCCGTATTTATATCGGCATCAGATACCGCACAGTCAGGGATCAATCACCCTTGGTGCAGTGTTCGCATTGCCTGGGCTTCGGACATCCCAGGAGGTTATGTCCAGAGCCCGAAGAGGCGTGTGCGCACTGCACCAAAATACATCGCAGGGGCGAGTGTCCCAGACGTGCGGAAGGTGCCAGGCCCGTGTGCACGAACTGCCATCGAGCAAAGCGGCCTCCCGCGGAGTTAAACCACTCGGCGCTGGACCGAGAGTGTCCAGAGGTGCAGAAGTGGAGCTCGATAGCGCGGTCACGGGTGGCTTACTGTTAAGGGCACCTCAACGCAGAACATCGCGAGAGACACAGAGCGGGAGACCAAGATATCACGCCTAGCGTTTGTGCAAGCAAACTTGCGGCGCTCAAAACTGGCCCTGGCGGAGTTGCAGTGTTGGTCCAGGAACCCTACACAGGGCGGACCGGGACTATGGCACAAGCCCCGAATACTAAGGTGGTCCAGAGCACGTCAGCCAGAGTAGGGCCGGTAAATGCGGCGATTGTAGTCTACAGCGGGTTGGCGAGGGTCACTATTGACCCCCAGCTCGTTGATGATAACATCGCTGCCGTAGTGCTGCAGGTAGGCTGCATGAAGCTGGGAGTTGTCTCGGTCTACTTTGAGCCGGATGAACCCATTTAGTCGTACATTGTAAGACTCGAAAGCGTCTGCGCCGGATTAAACGCGCAGGCCCTGGTAATCGGAGGCGACATCAACGGTAAGAGTTTGTGGTGGGGAGGTCAAACCAGCGACTGAAGAGGGGAGGCGTATGCTTCCTTCCTAGTCTCGGCTGGCCTTGAAATCCTCAACGTCGGAGACAAACCCACCTTTCAGGTAGTTATAGGGGGCCGCCTATGCACCAGCAGTGTTGACGTCACTGCGTGCAGCCCCACTCTCCTCGGCAGGATCGAAGACTGGAAAGTTGAGGAGAATATAACATCATCTGATCATAACGCCTTAACCTTCTCGATACGGCTAGACGAACCTCTGGTTAGCCAGAGACCTTCAACTACCCGTAACTATTATTATTATATGTATTCAAAGAAGGTAGTATGGTCGGAGTTCGAATCAACTCTACGGGAGAAAATGACTGATAAGGGTATAACTGCTTGTAGGATTGGGGAGGTCCGAGAGGATTAGGGACTAGAGGCAGCTGTGTCCGAGTACCTAGCCTGTATTAAGGATACCTCTGCTCCGGTTGTCCCCAAAGCAGGCGGGGGAAGGCTGTGAATCGCCCTCCCTGATGGACGTTGGAACTTGACCAACTCAAATGGGAGGTAGCGCGAAGGAAGCGGAGGCTTCGGTGCGTAGCTCCCGGCCATAGACCCTATGTCGTCGAATATTACCTGATAGCTCTAGAGGATTACAAGAGAAAAGCGGCAGATGCGCAGACTAAGAGCTGGAAGGAGTTTTGCTCTACACAGGACAGGAAAAGTCTCTGGGACTCGTACGATGTGGATTCCGAAACAGATGACCAAAGGGCCACGCGGACGGTGACGTAGGGGACTCCCCTAGCACGGCTTTTAGGACTGTGGGGACTCCCCTAGCACGGCTTTTAGGACTGTCCGGAGAAAATCCTCCCTTCACTCGGGAAGAAGTCCAACGGGTTCTTAAAGACCTTAACCCAAGGAAGGCTCCCGGGGGAGATGGATTGACTTCGGACATATGCGCACATGTGATCAACGGAGGGGGGGGCGGGGTGTTCTAGGCAACTGTTAACAAGTACCTGGAACTAACCCACTTCCCCAAACCCTGGAAAGTCACATGTGCCTGCATAATCCGGAAGCCTGGTAAGGAGGACTACACAACCCCAAAGTCGTATCGACCCATCGGCTTACTCCCGGTATTAGGTAAGATTCTAGAGAAGCTGTTAGTCCGACGTATACGCTGGCATCTGCTGCCAAAACTCAGCGTGCGGCAATATGGGTTCGTTCCACGACTACCCCGACTAACCCAACCCCGGTCCACTGCCTGGCCTTGGCAGCGCAGCATACTCTGTGGGAGATCCGTGCAGGCCTCTATTGGGTGCGGGCGCACGTCGGAACCGCCGGCAACGAACGTGCAGACGAGTTGGCGAAGCGGGCCGCACACAAGAAAACCGCGGCCGATTACGATCGGTATCCACTGTCGTACGCAAAAAAGATCATACGCGAAGGGACTGTCAACCAATGGCAGGCGCGCTACGAATATTATGACACAGGGTCATGAAGGTGAGCTCCGTTCACCGAGTAGTGAAGAAGTTCCGATTGTCGCCGGCTCACGTGCAAGCCCTAACGGGCCAGGGCGGATTCGCAGCGTACCTGCACAGATTTAAGGCCAAGGATAGTCCGGCGTATGCGTGCGACGCGAATACCGTCGAGTGTTTCACATCTTACTACACTGTCCGCGTTTCGGCTCGTCCATATACGACCTGGAGTGTCAAACCGGGGCCTCCATATCGATGGAGAATTTATCGAAGTGGATGGGTGAAGACACAATCAGAACGCACCTTTTAAAATATATTAGCATTGTGGTAGAGATATCCTATAAAAGGAACAAGTAAAACAACATCTAAGACAACCCTAAAAAGCGAAGCTTCAACTTGATGATATGTATACTTTTAGATTAAATTAGATTTTGTAAACGGAGAAGTACACTTACATCAAACACGAAAACAATGCAATATAGGACATAATACTTCCAAATAAAGAAACAGGAAGAAAAAGGCAAGTTGAATAACAAGGACTCGGACCTACGTCAAAGAAAGGGTGGACTCAAAAAAAAATAGAGGCAAGCGTCTTAAGCGTGAATACTTATAAAGCATGTACACGAAGTTATTACCAGAGTAAAATGGAAAGGACTAAACAACATTACATATATGACAATACGGGGAGAAACAGAAACACTCACAGCATACCCTGGCAATTCTCCCCCTGTCAACAAGCCAATCTTGTTAACTCTGTTTTAATTTTTTATTATTCTGTCTATATAGTTCCTAATTAGAATTAGTTTATTTTGTCATCTATTAATGTCATGCATGCCTGTAATTGTAATTATTACACTGTAATTTTATTTTGTAATTTACCATATGTTTTTTTTTTTTTTTTTTATATCATAGGAGGCAAACGAACATGTGGGTCACCTGATGTAAGTGATCACCACCGTCCATAGACACTTGCAACACCAGGGGAGTCGGAAGTGCGTTGCCAGCCTGTGTAGGGAGGGGGGGGAGGAAGGGAAGAGGAAAGTGGAAGGGAGGGAGGTGGGTCTCCGGCGCTCTCACTGACCGAACGAAACACAACAATGTAAGCACTGTTACTTCACGTCGGTTTTCTGTGAGAGGGTGGTACTACCCCGGGCGAGCCGACCCATTTATGCTGAATCCAGTAATAGTTTCAGCGTGGCTCTACCACCTACCAAATGTGATTTTATCTATGTATAATATTTATGTTGGTGTGCTAAATACATAAAATAAAATAAAAATATGCATTTTCATCATATTTATCTTTGTTTCATTTTTTATAAAACATTGAACAAAAATCGACAGATCGTTCATAAACATCGATATTCTCGACAACGGTGTTTTTTATAAACGACGTTGCATCTAGATACAGCTGTACCGAGGTAATGTACAGAACCATCATTGACTTTCATATATTTTTATAATCGTCGTGAGAACTGGTGCTTTTAAATAAAACAAGCATACTTGTTTTGGACTGAAGTGTACAGGAGATGTTTTAAATATGTCGCCACTCGTCTGCTGGAAAAAATATCTTGAAGTAATATCTGTTGCAAGTTCAAAAACAATAATAAATTCGTGTTAATTTTATGAGTATTTCTAGTTCAGTAATTGTACATTTAACCTAGCTTCATCTATAATCGCATTGCAATTCAATTCAATTTTTACATCACCCTGTCTTGTTGTTCTTGTTATCTTTGTTGTTCATCTGTATTATATTATCGTATAGTTGGACATTTAATTTGATATTTTTAATTGCTTCATTCACTTCCTCGTAACCACTTAAAACATACCTAATGGCGATAGGTACGTAAAATGCTTAATGTACGAAGAATAAATAAAAATGTACAGCGGCGTTAATTCAATGCCTTAAGAAACCTTTTGTAGGTGGTAGAGCCACGCTGAAGCTATTACTGGTTTCAGCATGAATGGGTCGGCTCACCCAGGGTAGTACCACCCTCTTATAGAAAACCGACGTAAAGTAACTTCTCCCCTCCCATGAAACACAGGCTGGCAACGCACTTGCGACACTCCCGATGTTGCAAGTGTCTATGGACGGTGGTGATCACTTAACATCAAGTGACCCGCCTGTTCGTTTGCTCCTAAGATATAAAAACAAAAAAAAATAATAAGAGTGAAATATGAAAATCATGAGCTGAAAGCTGACCCTGCTTTAGAAAGGTACAGATTAGAGGGAACAAGCAAAACTCAAACAAAGTTAAGTATATATTAATGGATATGCAGAAAGTGATGCGTTTTTCATGAGTTGTTTGGTTACTTTTAATTTAACATTTGCTCAAATTGAAAAGAACCCAAGCGATTTTGGCTTATGTATCCTTTGGCACGAAACTTAAGCTGAATGAGAGACGAGTGATATTGTGAACGTTATATATGCTCTCACACAAGCTAACAGGATTGAGCGCTTACATTTATGGACTGATAATTGTACAGCCTAAAATAAGAATTGGATCCTTTTTTTTTCTTGAACTGACTACGCTATTGACCTGGCAAGGTCTTCACAGCTTCACCGGACAGACAGAATTGGACCCTTTACACAGCAATAATTATGATAGCCAAAGACTCCTTGAATTGGTAATGATTAGCTATCTAACTTTGAGGAGGCAAAAGAATATATATGATTTTAAAGATACGGAGTGATGCAATCAAGGAAAAATATAAAAACTATTGAAATCACTAGCGGATATTAATGGACGAAAAAAAGATAGCAGCATGTCTTAACGAATAACTAAAACCATTTAATCTAAATTCTGTTGTGCAAGTTGAATTAGTAGCTGGATAAAGCAACCTTTTTTATGAGATACGGCAATAATTACTGAAATACAATGTTAAGTCAGATTCCACTCAAGGAATTAGATTTTCTAATGAAAACATTGATTGCAGTGTATTTTTTAAAAGTATTGTCACTACTCCAAGAGGCATTAAACAAAATACAAAAGAAAATAGAAACGTAACGTCCACTATTATATTAAAAAAGCAGGAATTATTAATAAACTGGTACGTCTGATACCTGGATCAAGAAAATCATTTAGAATAATTTACCAGTGTTTACTTGCTGTCGATTTGACAAATGTCTACCTGAATAGTTTTTTTTTAAATGAATAAACTCTTCTATTCAATGTATCGTTATTTTATTTACATACCTATACAGCAATTACTAGAGGTTGGTCAGTGAGATATACTAACTATCATAAGACATAAACCATAACAAAACCTAACGAATGCTTTTGCTGTTATGAAACTGGTTGCAACACTACGCGTTTTATCTCGTGTCAATTACCAAACTTAGTAAGGGTTTTAAAATATGTAATATACACAAATATTAAAACATTGGTAAGACTACATATGTGTTTAATTTTTTAATATTGTATACAACCAATATATATATTTTTACATAACATAATTACATTTTAAAGGCCCTATTTTGTTTAATCTTTGAAGTTATACTTCTTTAGGCGCGTTATGAAAAAATGATGAGAGTGAAATTTTAAGATGCGCGCGCATCTGTGACACAAAATTAGCAGTATGAAGCTGTCTGCTTAACCGCTCATTAAGTCTCGAAAAACCTGACACCTTGAAGTTAGCTATAGTCAACATTTTGTTTCTTTGTATTTGTTGTTCGTATTTCTTTGTATTAAAACTTTCAATGTATTAAATACCTTTTTTTCTATTGTTAGTGTCGTTTTTTTCTACAAACGTAGATTAAGGCGAAAGATAAAATTTTTGAACAGATTGTTATCTTGTTACGCCAAAGAAGTATAACTTCTAACGCGTGTACATAAGTACACACACACTTTTTTTAATATTGAATACAACCAATATATATTTTTTTACATAACATAAATACATTTTAAAGGCCCTATTTTACGTTTATGCGCTCTCCTGTAAAATGTAGTTTTAACCCCTTAACTAGATTTTGAAATAGGATAGCCGTATAATTACTTCATAGCACTTGCGTGATAACAGTTTTACTGCAACATGTAGCTGTGAATTGGGGGTGGTCCTTAGATATTTTTAATTAGTTATTATGTAGTCTTTATTTATCTTGTAACCATCACGTGTTCATTACTAATAAACTATTTCTCTTTCTTACGTCATACTTTTAACTACTAACCTATTTGTAATTTAAATACTGTGGGGGCGCCGCAAAACACCTTTTCAAGAAGACGGGTTCTTGTTTTTTTGCTATATTTACTGCGACATTTATTTTCATAGTCATAACAATATATGACTACGTAAGACTGCTAATAACAAAGCGTACTAATTAGACCACGGTAAACAACTGGCACTTAACGCGTACTCATTATAAAGTCGAACTCATTAAAATTAAAACATTCAGATTAATATTTGATGTAGTTGAACTACCATTATTTATCTTCAAGGACAAAGACAACGAATTACAATTAATTACCTATCACTTGTTCTGGCTAATTGATGAAAGTCAGAATATCGCCGAACCCTATGATTTTAAGCGATGCTTTCGATAGCTAGTTTTAAAGTTGAGCAGCACCATCTATTGAAAACCTTTTGACTTAAGTTTACATCTTAATTAACACAATATCTAATAACAGAATATAAGAGTAATTAACGTGAATACATAGTTTAAAGTGAAAAAATTCAAAATAAGATAATGTATACTTATGTATAGGTAGCAATTAGGCTAAAATATAAGATTAAATTAATGTTGGATTTAAAATCAAAATTGCTAAAGGTAAAGTTCGATATGACATTCAATTGTGTATTACTAAATATATAAAAATTATACGATAAAAATTCATAAAAAGTATAAGTAATAAATAAATAATAGACATACATATAGACTTAAAACTTTGATTATATACATGCCTAGCTACCGCGTCGCATTGTCAAAAGCGCCATCTATGCGCCAACCCCGGTACTAACCTAGTATGCGCAAAGGCACTTTTCTACAGGCGTCAGCTGTATTTATGTGAATTTTGCTAAGTTAAAACATTAATATGTTTTTTTTTTAATGATTACCCTATTAACCTAGTAAAATCTTAACAGCTTCACCGGACTACAATATTAATTTGATGATGCGTGTTTTTAATAGTTTTGATGATGATGATGAAGGAATGATGGGGATATCATTTCGTTACGCATTGCGGAGATCACATTATAATAAAATTAGCGGATAACCACAGGAATTTTAAAATGCCTCAATATGATATGGCCATATTTATCTCGACGAATAGTTGGATAATGGATAAAGAGGTCTCAATGTCTCATAATAAACTGGAAAGGTGGACCTCCATAATGCTTTAACATACCTAAAGCAGTTAAGGTGTAGGTACCTGGGGTGTTGTTGAAAAAATAATATTACCCCTCAAAACAGTTTTTGTCTTACTCGTTCAAAAGATACTTTTTTTTACATAACATTATTTAAAACCTACCAAATTTGATCACTTTTTTTATTTTTTTACAAAAAAAGGAAATTAAAGACGTTTCAAATTTATATAATAAAGATTTTTGAATTTTAAACTTTAAATCGAGTTCTAAAGTACAAATGTGCCCTTCGATAGTTTTTTTTTTATTTTATACTTTTATTCATTCCTCATATTTTAACCCCAGTCTAATATTGGGGTTCCTCTTATTGCTATTTATTCTCGATTTTTGAAAATTTGAAATCAACAACTTTTGAAAACTGAAGATCTTGTTTATCAAACTTTATAAGTCTTGTATTACAAAACGTTTTCTCTTGTAAATGAGTGCATTTTTACAAATATTCTTTTATCAAAACCACATGTATATTTTATACGTAAAATCACTTGTAATATAAGTCCTGCTTCATACTTGTATTTGTGATTTTGTTTATCATGGATACCTATGTAGTAGGGTGGGCCAAAAAAAACTTTTAATTTTTTGAAGTGAAACTTCTTTATCGGCGTTGGAAAAAATTTACCGTCACATTTTTCCGTTACGCGCCATCTTTTTTGTATTCATGTCTATGATAATAAAATCCTTTTGTTTAAACTTTATCTAATTTAACTTTATTTTTTAATATATTAATGAAATTGTTTGCCATAAAGAAAGAAAGGGTTTTTTTTTTTTTTTTTTTTTTGTTTTTTTTTTGTTTTTTTTTTTTTTTTAACCAATTTCTGGAAAGTTGCATATAGATCATTTTGCGAAAAATAAGCCCTTAAACAAGTTTCACTTCTTACGTGTGTACACTAGTACACGCACACATTTTTTTTTTTTTTAGCTACCACGAAATTATCGTCCAAGATGACGAAAAAAAAATTCTGGTAAAGTTTGAGCTCTTAATATTAATTTTCAGAGGTGTCACATCGTGATTTTCGATTTCCCATTTAAATTACACGGGAAATATTTTTTTTTTTTCGAATTTTGTTGTATCTCAACGAGTTATTCTGTGGTAAAAGTAAATACATAATTTTGTAGGAAATTGAACGGCCTACAAAAAAGGTCTGATATAATTTTTCGCTAAGTCAACTCGGTTAAAAGTTATTCGCAGTTAAAGTTCAACCTAAAATAATATATGATGACTTTCACAATCGTTTATAGTTTTTTTACAAAAAAATGCCTTAAAGACGTAAAACAATATATTGTTCGTGATTTTTATCATTTTTACTTCCCAAATTTATTGAGAAAAACTTATGTTATGTAGCACGATTCGAATGAAAGCGTTGAAACCTGATTTCAATGTAGTCGGAAGTACTGTAAATATTTTTGATGTGATTATGTCTATTATTTTTTTATTTCTTATCAGAAATCAAGTTTTACCGCTAAAATTACTGTAGATGGTGATTCAAGCGCCACCTTTTCTGCATTATTTACATGTAAATACTGCCTTAAGCGACGTTCATCATCAACTTTGTTTACCGTGCAAAATCTTGTGTAATTTGTTTTCTTTTTAATTTTCTTCTTCGATTACGGAGAAGTTTATTGTTTTTCAATTTCAACTCTTCAATTGTTGCAAATTTACGCTATTATTTAAAAATGATAAAAATCACGAACAATATGTTGTTTTATGTCTTTAAGGCATTTTTTTCTAAAAAAAACTATAAAAGATTGTGAAAGTCATCATATATTATTTTAGGTTGAACTTTAACTGCGAATAACTTTTAACCGAGTTGACTTAGAGAAAAATTATATCAGACCTTTTTTGTAGGCCGTTCAATTTCCTACAAAATTATGTATTAACTTTTACCACAGAATAACTCGTTGAGATACATCAAAATTCGAAAAAAAAAATCCCGTCTAATTTAAATGGGAAATCGAAAATCACGATGTGACACCTCTGAAAATTATTATTAAGAGCTCAAACTTTACCAGAATTTTTTTTTCGTCATCTTGGACGATAATTTCGTGGTAGCTGAAAAAAAAAATTAAAAGTTTTTTTTGGCCCACCCTACTATGTAGCACAGTATACTAATAAGAGATAGTACGGAACCTATAAACGTTCGTACCGGCATACTCACACAAACACGCTCACCGACGAGACTTCTATACGCTTTTCGCGGTGCTGTCCATTTTAAAACCTCGCGTCGACGCACGTGTTTGTGTGAGTGTTTTCGAGCGTTTGTAGGTAGTTTCCGTACTGTCTCTCATATTTATACTGTGTATGTAGCTTGTAGCTTGTGACAAAAAAGATGGAGAGCTTCCGTTGACTGTAAAATTGGTTATTAACGCATATAGTAAAATTATTACAGAACACTTTTATTTTTAACATTAACTTGGCTAGTCATTGTACCTTGTTTTCCATCTTATCGACATATAATCAGTACACAAATCAGTTTTGCAATATAGCAAAAACTTATTCTTGTAAATTAAAAATACAAGTTTACAAATAATCTTGTATATAAAGTTCTTGTAACTTGTTTTACAAACATAGATTAAGATCGCAGAGCGACCAGAGAAATTATTTTTAAATATATGAAACTTTAAGTTTTAAGTTGTTTTTCATGTACTTAGAACGCACTCACGAGTTTGAGTCTGGGACCAATGTATACATACCAGATGAGAAAGCTGACTAACAATAAGAGTTACTTTACTTAAATTTAATTGACTGATTTTTATATAAATATGTCTTGTATTACATCACTTTAAAGTAATATCCTGTATCGCCAGACACTTTTCGATGATCACAACTTCAGGCAGACTAGCAGTCAGAAAAATGAATGAACGTTACACACTTTTAAATGCTTGATTTTTATGTATGTATATTATTCACACAACTATAATATTACGAAACTATATTGCATCAACCAGACACATTGTAAGGGCCAGACATCGCGCCAGACGTGAAAAATAGTAAAAAAAAGTAAGCGAACAAATTGGTATAACACAGATAAAAATGATCATCAATAATTTCTAATATAATACGTTTAGTTGAAAGATAAACTAATCAGCGTTAATATACCATAGAAAAAATTAACTAATTCTTATTAGGTTTTGATTATTTTTCATAAACGAGGTCAACGGTGTATGCATACTCTTGGAATAGCTGTTCCACAAGAGAACACATAGTAGCCCATAAGTGTACGCGGGGTACCACAAGAGTACATTTATAGTCTAGTTACGTAAATCACACACATACGCTAGATTTTGACTATATGATGTACAATCGTCATGCCACTATCTAATACTTTGCTGCATTAGATCCAATTTTGCATTATTGGCTTCCTATAATCCACATCGTATCCAGGGCATTTAGACAATTCAATTCAAATAACTCAGACTACAATTGATTCGGAAATTCAAAGAAGAATACAGTTATTGCACACTTACGAGTTTTCACTTCTGGCGGCAGTCCTTATGATTGATTCGACTTTTTTGTGTATTTTTGACGGATTTGTCGGTCGTCTATTAGTTTTCTCTGGTTTCTGTGTTTAGTTAGTTACCTTCTTCTTTTTAGTATTTTTTTCTTACTCCTTCCTCTAATTCTCTCTTATATGGAGAACTTGTTATAACTTTTAACAGCATACAAGAGTGTGTGGTATCCCTAAGAATAGATATGCGTGCGCACTCTTGCTGTGCGTACTCTTCAGGAAGGCTTGATACAAAAGTATTATACAATCACTTACGCCGTCTTTGGAAATACAGTTGTAATAGTACCAATCTACAGATAGATTGTAAATAATTTTAGATATATTAATATTAAAAAAGAACCTTTTCACTAAAACTAAGATATTACAATACTTTGAAACTGTGAAAATATTTTAACAAAACCGTCTAAAACAAATAACCTTATCTCTTACCATTAAAATCAGTTTACTTTGCCCTAATTTCCTTGACGCACGTTTGTCGATTACTGAAGTTTAAAATACAATTAATCTTCATACGGATTGTTTGCAATTGTGGCCAATATCAGCCCTGCGTACTCTTATGGATCCCTAATCCTTTATTTTGAATTTTTTTTAAATCAAAATACACTGATGTTACAAATAAAGAACTTTTGTGCAAAATTTCATACATCCAACTTCACTGTTTTAAAATGTACGCTACTGGCCGCTCAATCATAACAATTTTCTTTAATACGTAAACGACAAACATCAGGTATCTATACAACTGTATATATTATATATAAATTTAACTTAAACAACACATGCGGGGAGAGATAAAAAGTTCCTAAACAAACAAAGAACTCCATTTCACATCCGATTAGATATCTATTACCATGTATTTGTGTTCACAAAGCGTTCCCTCGCGCTCTGATCGATATTCGATCGGCACGCGTATACCTCCAGGGCGCGCAGGGCTCCCATTCGTAAGGGAACATCGAGGAATTTCCGATATCTTATAAGAAAAATGGAAAATTACCTTTACACCGTTTTGCATCAGTACCTTCTCTTGTATAATAACCTTTTGCACTCTTTTAAGCTTTGCTGGTGCCTTATTTTCTTACAATTAGCAAATAGGTATATATATGAATACCATTCAAAACGAATTAAATGTCCCGATGCTCAGGCGATACATGCTCGCTGCGCCAATTGCAGTGACTGGTTTTTTAATACATTACAGGCTTTAAAAAGTCGTGGTAGTCTAGAGGTTTGGCTGATGGAATATCAATTCGATGTTTTCAGACTCGAACCCCGACATGTACCCACAATTTTTTCGGAATACGCGTACATTTACTAATTTAAATTTGTAATACTATCTGTTAAGGTTGAAGGAAAACATCGTGAGGAAACTTCAACCTGAGTAATATTCTTGTAGTACTTCTACAACACTTCTACTTTTGTGTGTGGAAAAACATAGAACTGTGGATTTCTCAGAGTTAGAAATCACCAATACGCCGTGGGCTGGCGTAGTGGATATGCCCATAACTTTCTTCGGGAAGAAGTCTATGGCCCTGCAGTGGGTTTCTTACATAATAATAATGATGATGATAGAGGTTTTAGCATTTGATCACGATTTCATCTACCGGTATGTGAAGATGAAGATCCAGTATAATATCGTAAGACCTAATACACAATTTATTACACAAACTAACGCGTGGCGTTTCATGACCAAATTTGAAAAAAATAAAATCTCCTAGAAGCCCAGTATATGATATGGTTTACATTAAAGTTTTATGAATTCTGCTTTTAAATTTTCGCGATAATTGGAATCTTACTTAATATTGTGATTAATGCCATATCATTACATAGTATAAAACAAAGTCCCCTATCGCGTCTGTCTGTATGTATGTTCGCGATAAACTCAGAAACTACTAAACAGATCTTTATGCGGTTTTCACCAGTGGATACAGTGATGCACGAGGAACGTTTTGGTATATAATTTGTCCAAGTTTTTTTATAATCATGGCGGGACAACGTCTGCCGTGCCCGCTAGTTATTCAACAAAAGATTGTCAGTTTTCTTTCATTTAAAATTCAGAATCATCTAAACCCCCAATGTGCATTTAAATGAACAAGAGATAAAAAATATTGGTTAAGTTTTTCATAAAAAAGACTAATTCGTGGATCGGAACATGTAAAAACATATTGACTACTAGTTTTTTAACTCATCTCTATCATTATAATTTGGGCCTTAGGAAGCTACGATGGAAAACATGCTAAAACAAGAAAGGAACTGCCTCTCAAGTACAAGTGGCGGAATACACCAACATGTGCTTGGCGATAGATTTTCAAATTAACTGTGGATAGCACAAATATGTTATCTATTTAACATTAAGTTACCACTGTATTTTTCGAACTGACTAACGCTATAGGCCTGACCTTCACCGGACTACTAAGGCGAGCGCTAAGAACACTCAGCTGATGGGTAAAAAGCCCAAGATTACTATCAGATTTAGTTAGAATTGCAGTTTTAAAAACTTATTTTGTATACTTTCAAATCTCTTGTTATGTGTATCAAAAATTTTGTAATTGATTGCTGTTCTTGAAGTATAAAAAGACGGTAGTGCTTCCACTGTTGTTTCTACACAGTTACTGCCGCCTATGAAAAATCCATTACGAACTTAAGCTGTGAACCTGTGGTGCTTTCCAAGTCTCCTGTACTCACCCACATCAGCCTGCTGAGTCTTTGATTATATACCTATCTAGTCTATTTCTTTTATAAATAATACCTAAGTCGTTATATTCAAATATCGTCACGTCCCAAGTGTATCAAATTTCAAATACTTTTATCTCCATGTATTTCAAAATATTCTATACAATATAATATCGGTACATCAAAGATCGTATCGCATGCCTGGATGGTACACAAAGGGTTTCGAATATCTAGAAGAATAGTTATTTGAAATTGAATTCTATTCCCGACGAGTATTCCTTGGAGGGTCATCGTTTACAAGCATATTATGTGAGGTGGGTTTATAAAATCTTTAAAACCCGTATCCACTTGCATGAGCTTTTCGCTGCAATTTCTAAAGTATCTACTAAGGTTCTGCATTTATTCTGTTCAGTATTTTATGATATTTGCTTTCAAACGGGGCCATTTCTGAAAACCGTATGCGATTACAGTTAGTACATCTAAATATAAAAAAATCCAGTGGCAAATATTTGTCCACGATAAACACCGAAACTACTCAACCTATCTTCATGAAAGATGACATTTATGTATAATTTGGTTCAACTTGAGAGATAGGATAATTTATATTTGGAATAACGTCATCAATATTTTTTAATTACAAATTAATTGATTGTCAATGTTGATTATTATTATTAATTGTAAGTTGCATCTGTTTTGAACAGATGGCGCTTTAGATTAGTTTATTAACAGAAAACTATGGGACCGGCTGTTATATAGTACCTATATCTGACATAGATGTCGCCATGATTTAATTTTGAGTTTTTTTTTTCAATAACTGAGCTACAAGCAATGCGTCGCCGAGTTAGCTAGTATGTTATGCAACATTTTCTTTAGATATATTCCCTTCTATATTGTTCATAAGTACATTTAGGCTCCATTAAGTTTTCCATTCATTTCCTATTCTTTAAAACTGATTGCTAAAACGTTTTGTATTGCCGTCAATAGTACATTCAAGGTTTGAATAGAATAACCGCCAGTTTACTAAGACCCTATCTGATATACGAAACGATTCCCTGTTTGATAATAGCAGTAATTATCTTCTATAAAAAAGGTTGATTGTTAGAATAAACGAGAAAGATATTTTTCGTGAGAACTGTTAATTATATATTTGTGTATACGAAAATGTTTTTTTTTTCTTCAACTTTGTGTCTATAAAAGGAATAATTGCAATAAAAGGAATAATTTGAATGTGTTAATATTTTAGCGGGGTTTACTTGAAACGAGAAAGATATTTTTCGTGAGAACTGTTAATTATATAGTTGTGTATACGAAAATGTTTTTTTTTTCTTCAACTTTGTGTCTATAAAAGAAATAATTGCAATAAAAGGAATAATTTGAAAGTGTTAATATTTTAGCGGGGTTTACTTGAAACGAGAAAGATATTTTTCGTGAGAACTGTTAATTATATAGTTGTGTATACGAAAATGTTTTTTTTTTCTTCAACTTTGTGTCTATAAAAGGAATAATTGCAATAAAAGGAATAATTTGAATGTGTTAATATTTTAGCGGGGTTTACTTGAAACGAGAAAGATATTTTTCGTGAGAACTGTTAATTATATAGTTGTGTATACGAAAATGTTTTTTTTTTTCTTCAACTTTGTGTCTATAAAAGAAATAATTGCAATAAAAGGAATAATTTGAATGTGTTAATATTTTAGCGGGGTTTACTTGAAACGAGAAAGATATTTTTCGTGAGAACTGTTAATTATATAGTTGTGTATACGAAAATGTTTTTTTTTTCTTCAACTTTGTGTCTATAAAAGGAATAATTGCAATAAAAGGAATAATTTGAATGTGTTAATATTTTAGCGGGGTTTACTTGAAACGAGAAAGATATTTTTCGTGAGAACTGTTAATTATATAGTTGTGTATACGAAAATGTTTTTTTTTTTCTTCAACTTTGTGTCTATAAAAGGAATAATTGCAATAAAAGGAATAATTTGAATGTGTTAATATTTTAGCGGGGTTTACTTGAAACGAGAAAGATATTTTTCGTGAGAACTGTTAATTATATAGTTGTGTATACGAAAATGTTTTTTTTTCTTCAACTTTGTGTCTATAAAAGAAATAATTGCAATAAAAGGAATAATTTGAAAGTGTTAATATTTTAGCGGGGTTTACTTGAAACGAGAAAGATATTTTTCGTGAGAACTGTTAATTATATAGTTGTGTATACGAAAATGTTTTTTTTTTTTCTTCAACTTTGTGTCTATAAAAGGAATAATTGCAATAAAAGGAATAATTTGAATGTGTTAATATTTTAGCGGGGTTTACTTGAAACGAGAAAGATATTTTTCGTGAGAACTGTTAATTATATAGTTGTGTATACGAAAATGTTTTTTTTTTCTTCAACTTTGTGTCTATAAAAGGAATAATTGCAATAAAAGGAATAATTTGAATGTGTTAATATTTTAGCGGGGTTTACTTGAATCAAGTATAATTGGTGTTGTTCTTCAAATTTTGGTTAAATTACATCACTTAACTTCAAAAACGACTTGAAAAATGTGCATATAATAACACTGTCAATTTTGCGTATCTGTACTTTTAGACTTTTGAGAGAAAAATTGTTGCAGGTGTCTAGTAATCTATACTAATATTATAAAAAGGTAAAGTTTGTGAGTTTGTGACGTTGTGACGTTGTGGCGTTGTAAGGGGTAATCTCAGGAACTACTGGTCCGATTTGAAAAATTCTTTCTTTCAGTGCTTTCGTGAGTGACGCACATGGTAGCCGCTGCTGGCTTGATCATTGTGTAGTGACAGAGGCCGCGAGGCGTCTGCTTGTTAGTATAACTGTATTGTATGATACGTATTAGTCTGATCACATGCCTATACAGTTACAGTGTAATTTTAATATGATAAGACCTATAATTGTAACTTGCAATCTGAGGAAAAATGTTGTAATATGGGGTGAACGGGACGCTAGTCAAATAAGTAAATACAAAGTAAGATGTCACGCTAAGTTAAGGGAAATTGATTTCCCTACTGAATTTACAGAATGCGCAAGAGGCTTTTGTAGAGATGTTAATCACAAACTAGTATTAGACAAGATGTATAAAAGCATTGTATGTATTCTTAAAGAGGCAGCCCAATGTTCCAGTAAAGCGACTGCGGGATTGGGTAGAAGGAGTAAAAAGGTTATCGGGTGGAATAGGCATGTTAAGCAGGCTCATGCGGACGCCCGACTTGCATTTCAAATCTGGAGTATATCTGGTAAACCGACTGCTGGTTCTGTGTATGAACATATGTACTTAACGAGAAAAGCTTTTAAATCAAAATTACGATGGTGTCAGAATAATCAAAAGCAAATAAAAATGGATATAATAGCTGAAAACCATAAATGTAAAGATTTTTCAAGGTTCTGGAAAAATACTAATAAATTAAATCCGAAGTCGGGCATCCCCGTGAACGTAGCAGGTCAATATGAGCCTACTGCTATAGCTAACTTGTTCGTAAAACATTTTAAAGTAGAGTCCCCTCTTGGTTTACCATCCCAGGTGGTTGATATTAAGGATTGTAGGACGGAGTTAAACGTCAGGTTCTCAGCAAAACAGATAACCGATGTTATAAAAAGTATGGTTAAGGGTAAATCACCGGGGCATGACTACCTCAGTGTCGAGCACTTGCAGCATGCAGGAGTTCACTTGCCTAGGGTGTTGGCGATGTTTTACTCGCTCTGCCTGAGTCATGGTTATTTGCCTAGTGATCTGATGGAAACGGTGGTTGTGCCTGTTGTAAAAGACAAGACTGGGGACACATCAGATCTTTCGAACTACAGGCCCATATCCCTTGCTACTGTCATTGCTAAGGTGCTGGATGGTTTGCTTGATAGGCATATGGCGACCCGCATCCAATTACATGATGCGCAGTTTGGGTTCAGACCGGGTCTCTCCACCGAAAGTGCCATATTATCTCTCAAGCATACTGCTCCGTATTATACGTCTAGGAAAACACCCGTTATCGCGTGTTTCTTAGACCTTTCCAAAGCGTTTGACCTCGTGTCATACGATTTATTGTGGCAGAAATTGATAAAAGATACCTCAGTGGATATGGAAGTTATATCAATATTACAGTATTGGTATAGCAATCAGACCAACAGTGTTAGATGGGCAGGATCATTATCAAATAATTATAAGCTGGAGTGCGGAGTGAGGCAGGGTGGCCTGACTTCTCCGCGCCTCTTTAGTTTGTATATAAACCGCTTGATCGCTGAGCTCAGCAATACTTTTCAAGGTTGTTATATAGACGGGGTATGCGTAAATAATATTAGTTATGCTGATGATATGGTGTTGATGAGTCCTTCGATCAATGCTATGTTGAGCCTACTCACAATTTGTGAAAGATACGCGGAGGCACATGGACTCAAATATAATGTTAAGAAGAGTGAGGTACTAGTCTTTAAGGCAGGCACTAAGACCTATCCAATTACACATCAGTTGAAACTGTGCGGGTGCCCCTTAAAGCAAGTTACTGATTTCAAGTATCTGGGTCACTGGGTATCCGATGAATTGAAATATAGCCTGGACATTGAGCGTGAGCGCAGGTCGTTGGCTGTCCGCTGTAACATGTTGGCTCGCAGATTTGCTAAATGCTCGACTGAAGTGAAGGCTACGCTGTTTACAGCGTACTGCCAGTCATTTTATACATGCAGTCTGTGGATCAACTATACGCAGAGGGCATACAACGCTCTGCGCGTACAATATAATAACGCATTCAGGATGCTGATGGGCTTGCCGCGCCATTGCAGCGCCTCAGGCATGTTCGCGGAGGCGAGAATTGATGGCTTTCATGCCATCTTGCGCAAGCGATCTGCCTCAATGATGCGTAGGGTACGTGGCAGCACCAACAGTATCCTGAATACTGTAGCAGACAGGTGGGACAGCCTCATACTGGGACATTGGGTACGCCTACACACTGTGGCGTTATAATAAATTATTATTCAATGTGCATTGTAGATGTAAGTACTAACAATATCTTCTAAGTTGTGTGTATACTAACCAAATGGACTTTTTTGTCTGCAATAAAACATTTTGATTTGATTTGATATATAGCTCATTTATGGAGGAAGGCTATATCATCACGCTAAGTTCAATAGGAGCGGAGCACCAATGAAGAATATTTCAAAATCGGGGTGTTATTCCTCTTGAAAACTTCCGCTGCGTGTTAGCGTTAGTCCAAAGTAACCATTCCACGCGAACGAAGTCGCGAGCAGAGGCTAGTAAGTAATAAATATGCATCACTGCCAAAGTATAACAATATAAATCGTATAAAGTGGAGCAAGCAGTGTGTATGCATGCGCAGGAGTGATGAAGTAAACGAAGAACATTGTTTATAATGTATGCACTGTATGAATATAATGTAAGCACTCAGCTGGGCTACGAAAGAGATGGATAAAAGAAAACTACATCTGGCACAGACACGTATATTAAGATGGATGTATAGTGTAACTGGATTGGATAAGATTAAAAATGAGTATGTCAGTGGAAGTTTGATAATAGCACCAGTGACTGAGAAGTTGAGGAGTAATAACTTAACATGGTACTGGCATGATTGAGAAGAGATGATGATTATGTAAATAGAAAGGTTTTGAGTATGATGGTGGATAGATGTAGGAGTAAAAGAAGGCCGAAAAAGGTATGGATGGATTGTGTGAAAAATGACATGTGTAAAGCTGTGAATACTGAGATGACACCTGACAGGGGAGAGGGTAAAAGGAAAATATGTAGTGCCGATACTACTTAGGCGAGATAAGGGTATGATGATAATGATGAATAAACAACAAAAAACGAAGTCGCAGATCTATCAGTTAGTTACTAATAAAGTTTGCAAAACCAACATATTATTGGTATCCCTTCAAGCTATCATAAATACCGCCTCGCCTATCATAATTACGCTAGTACTATGAAATGTACCTAAATCATTTTATACTAGCTTTTGCCCGCTGTTCCGCTCGCCTTAATGTAGATTTGACCTATCCTTCTGGAATAGTTTTTTTCTGCATAAAAGGTACCCTATGTCCTTTTCTGTATCTGTATTAAAATGTATACAACATTTCATAATAATCGTAAGGGGTAAAAGTGTGAGGGACAAACAGCACGTCTAGTATTAGTTGTATATATAAGTTATACATAAATAAAACAATAGGTACGTCTCAATTACTTGTAAGTAATTGTAATGCACAAACATGTAACATAGATATACGATGAGAGAATTACTAGAATAAGATTTATTATGTAAAAAAAGCACCAAGAAGAACAAAAAACAAAAAAATAAAACTAAAAACAAAAAGAAAACAAAAGAGGAAAAAAAACAGAAATACTACATAACCCTGTACTCAATTTACACACATAATATCGCCGCTGACACACCCTCGGATATAAATTCTGTTGCATTAAAAAAATAGACGCGATGTATTTTAAATCCTAGATCAAATTAAACAGTAACACGTCGCCACGCCGTTGACTATCAATATAAAGTCTCTGACATCATGTCAGAGGAATAGTTTTAGAAAACACAAAAAAAAAAAAATGAGTTAGTATGCTGTAAAAGTCTTTGAAAAGTTATATCCTCGAACTCTTATATAATATTGCTCCTGGATAAAATCTTTTCTATGTAAGAAGTTTTATTAGAAAATGGAATTATGTGTAAAAACGGAACTTTCTTTTACAAGTCCATTCAAAACTATTACCGCATAGTTAGTTTAAAAAAAAACCTCAAAGCGTTCTTGCTACATCGGCGAGTTTTAATGAATTTCACAAAACTCCGAGCGAGGGAAGCGAAATAATATTTTTCTCTTAAAGTATTTTAAAATGTTAGAATTTCATAGCGTAGTTTTAAACGAATGATATAAAACGAAAGCTTATTACGGCTTTTTGAGAGGTTTCTTTGTTGTTAGAAATGGGAAGCAAATGAAAAACTGTATATTCACTGTCTAGGATTATATACCAGTGCATTATGATGGTCATCTAACTAGATTAACGCATTGATTCTAAAGATCAATAACGTAAATGGCTTGATAATTTGGCATAATATAATTGGTATAATAGCATAACAGTTCAGCTATAATACGAAAGGTTTAGTAAAAAAAATGCATATCTGTGTGTATTCGCGGAGGAAGTGAAACTTCTTAGGCTTATATGTATTAAATTATATATATGAGAATGCTCATAAACTATATACTATACGAAGTCCCGTAGTATAAATACTTAACTATACATTTACTCATTTTGGTATACTACTAGACCCAGACATACACTTATACATACTTACACTTACACTCAAATACATACCCACTAGGGTGTTTCAAAAAAAGATGATTTTTTTTTTCTTTCTTTTGGTGTCTAAAAATTGATAGTATACCTAAAAACAAAAATTTTGGCGCCCATGTGAGCTCTTAATATCAATAGTAAGATTTGCCTGTATCCATTTCTTTATTTTCCATTTAAATAATACGGGAAAAAAAAAATTTAATTTTTTAATTTTTATTACTTTGGAACGGTTCATCGTAACAACAATCTAAAAAATGATATTTGTAGGAAATTTTACGCTCTACAAAAAACGTCTGAAGACCAAAGTTCCTCAGATTAACGGCTTCAAAGATATCCGCGGTCAAAGATAACACTAATAAAAAATTTCAAATATTTTCCAATAAAACTACAAAAAAAATATCATATGCTATATTTTTATTATTTTTTATGTAAAATTACTTTAATTCCGTTAACCTGAGACTGTAAACTTTTTTTTTTACTAATTAATTCAATACTTAACTCACGAAATGCACTAATATATAAATATAAACGTTAAAAATGTCACATAAATGATTTTTTGGTCTTTCTTATAACATTTTTGTTTCTTATAACTTATAAAATTTTGGTTTTTAGGTATACTATCAATTTTTAGACACCAAAAGAAAAAAAGAAAATCGTCTTTTTTTGAAACACCCTAATACCCACCTTACGTTTGACGCGTAAATTTTTTTCCCTACCGTGCCATAAAAAGTTTCAGCACAATAAACAAATATCATAAATAACTTTAAACTAATTCAATAGTCCTCGAGGCAACCGTAACATTACCGAACGCTTTTTTCGCTAATTTCGCTCTTACGTTTTACGATCTCATTTTGCAAATAGAGAACGTAATAAAAAATCTCGTAAAGGTGTCGACAGAGTACACTAGAAGCGCGATAATTAAAATTTATTGAACCAAAATAAGCTTTGAGATAGGTCACCCTTTTAGAACTTTATTTATGAGTCCTAGAATCTAAATCATATGAATTAGACGCCGAGTACGATAAATACTGTTGTGTTTATGAATCGTAAATCAAACTACACTGTGTGGCTTCTATAATACAACTGGTTTATTTAGATATACCTACATACTAATTGACTATCATATACAACAAATACCATATAAATATTAAATTAAATGAATGCTAAACTGATTTGTTAGTTTTACTAACATAGCTTTGTCAACCAGACGAAGTATCTAAAATGGAAAAGAATAATTAAATAAATAATTTAAAAAAAATTGTTGGTCACTTAGAGTGGCTTATTATATTTTTGACTATCTGTGCCCGCAACTGCGTCCGCGTGGAACCTAATGTAAGAAAACGGTGACTAATAAAATCTTCTAAATATATTAAGTCCATTTATTTATCTACTTTTCTCGCGTAGTTAAGACGCTCCGTCATTAAAATAACAATAACTTTTGATAGAGTGAACAGATTTTAATGAAACCAAGATTAAATATTACTCGAAAACATACTTCATGATTTTTTACTTGGTTACGCGGTACTTTAGTAGTGATGCATGTTCAAACAAACAGACAGACATTTCACTAATATCTAAAAAGTACAGACACGTTAGATTTCGATTCTTATTATACGTATAGATAAGAATACCAAAATAATCACGTAGTCCGCAACCTTAGCTCTCTTTCTTTGGGAGTATTAGCCGTCGATGCACGCATTAAATAAGATTTATAGAGGTTGCTCGTAAAAGCGACTTGAGCTCTTAAGGGCGAGTTATCGGGACTTGTACTCTCAACTACTACAGAGTGTACAAATTGAAGCAATGGTAGTAAAAATGATTGCTAGCTTTGATGTTATCGAAAACTCAATGAAGGAGATGAAAGTGACCAAGCTATAGTGAGGCCATTTTCTTGTGGACATCTTGGTAGTAATAACCCTCAAGTCTCCAACCACTTGTCGGTCAGTTTCGCCAGCTGCGTTTAAGGTTAAATTATATACTTGTACCTTTGAGTAGACGGTCACTTTGAGTACCAGAGCGATTATGGCCGTATTGTAACTTATATTCAGTTTCTGGCGAGAAAGTAATCTATTATACCTTGGGTTTTATTTTAATGAAGTAATTTGTAAGTTTAGACTCTTATGTGTTATATTAACAATATGTTGCGTATAATTGTTTGATTGTTATAGATAACTGAAGTTTTTTCATATTCTATATATCTCTAGCATTTAACCACAGTTTTATCTGATGTTAAATGTCGATTTGGTATAAAATGGTAAACACGCCAAACCTAGAAGAGACTGCAACGTGCTTGGCTTCAGATTTTCAGCTTGAGAGGTTGCTCTAGTCACTAGTTATATGGACTTAGAAAAAACCCTACCACCAGGCTATGGTTTTCAATGTTTTCCTTCACCAGGCGCTTTTATAGGTGGTAGAACCACGCTGACGCTATTACTGGTTTCAGCCCACCACCACCACCCTCTCGCAGAAAACCGACGTGAAGTAAAAGTGCTTGTATTGTTGCGTTTCGTTCGGTCAGTGAGAGCACCGGAGGACCACCTCCCTTCCCCCAAACACAAGCTAGTAACGCACTTGCGGCTCTTCTGATGTTGCAAGTGTCTATGGACGGCGGTGATCACTTAACATAACGTGACTCATCAGTTCGTTTGACTCCTATGATATAAAAAAAATCCGACCCAGTTGCAAGGATTCGAACCTACGTCCGTTTACGTTGTGTTCAAAAATGCTATCAAGTAAGCCATCATCGCTTCAATTCTTCTTCATAAATATTTTAACAAAAATGAACATAAATTAAGAAGATATGAATTATAAGTTGCCAAAAAACTCGAGAATAAATTAGCAAACTGGCCAATATTTCACTAGAGTGTCGCCTGGAGATTGAAAAAATATTCAATCGACGTGGCAGTGTCACAGTAATAGAATTAAGCACTAATTAATTACTAAAATAAGGAAAAAAACCTTACATACTAGTAGAAGAGTTCGCGGCTCTTTCACATATGTTACAAAAATATTTTTGAATGTTTGTAAACGTTATATGCTTTTATATGTCGATATACATATCGCAGATCTTGTTATACACAATATCTGTACCTAAAGAGGATTATGGTACTGCTTTATTTTTTAAAGAATTTCTTTTCTCCTACATTGTATTGGTTAACATTTAATGTGGTAGGTGAGATATTACAACAGACTGTATTAATAGCATTTTGTTTCAACTAAGTTTACTTGTAATATAACTTATTCTATACAACAAATAACTGACCAGACAATACACTTATAATTAAAGACTTTTAACGAACAGACGGTTGATAACTTAGACCACTACTGTTATGAAGCTGTAAAGCATTAATCTTAAACATATTGCATACTACCCTCTGCCCGCGACTGCGTCCGCGTGGAATAGTTACTTTCGGCTAATTCTAACTCAGAACGGAAGCTCTCAAGAGGGAAAAAACCCCGATTTTGAAACATTCTTCATCGGTGTTCCGTTTCTATTGATCTTAACGATATATGATATATAGCCTTTAACCTTTCTCAATAAATGAGCTATATAACACTGAAAGAACTTTTGAAATCGGACCAGTAGTTGTTGAGATTACCTCCTATAACGTCACAAATTCATAAACTTTACCCCTTTATAATATTAATATAGATCAAATGTGGAATTACCACAACCCATTTTTATGAGTATAAATGACACGTGTTTACGGAAAATTTGTCGATCTGTAAAACATTTTCTTCTGACCAACACGACTAAGACGACGGAATTTCAACAAGGTTATGATTTAGACTAACGTTCAACGTTGGATCGTCAGCCGCTTGTCACCCAAAAACAATGATAAAATAAAAGCGCGAGCTATCTAGACTATAGCCCCATCTCTTAACGATAAACATAACCATCATACGTAAGTGAATGATTGAATATAATGCAAAAGTCAGTTTTATTGCGAAGATTCAGCGTTTTTATAATGTAAATGAATTTTTATAGTGGTGTTTTTATTTGTTATTAATTTCTGCCCACGACTTCGTCTGCATAGCATAGTTACTTTGGTAATAATAGTGAAAATATTTATTAATAATACGTACGTTAACCCCAATTTTCAAACATTGTTTATTTGTGCTCCACTCCTATTAGTCTTAGTGTGATGAGATATAGCCAATAGCTTTCTTCGATAAAAATGCTATCTAACATTGATATATTTTTTTTTTTTAATCAGACCAGTAGTTCTTGAGATTCAGAGAGCACGTTCAAGTAAACAAACTCTTTACCTTTATAATATTAACTATAGTTTTGAACGTTTTTCTAACTCCCACCCCGTCGTATGTCCGGAGGGTCGATCTCCATAGGGACCTAGAGATACCTTCTATCTGGACGTACGTAAAATCACTTACGATAAGTTCTTTTGAAAAAGCCGTTATTATTATGTGATACGAAATATATATAAAAGTTGTTGAGGTATGTAAGCTTGGTACACATATATGTTTCAACAATTCATATAAGTATGAATAATTAGCTTAGCGTAGGTTAACTCAGATAGGTCGCGAATTGCATGTATCAGGCAACAGCCCTAGCCAAGGTGTGCCGTGCACCCTTGAGCTAGTTGTCAAATAAAATCGGCTGAGTGCCTTAACCGCTCCGCTTAATAGTCCGGTGAAGCTGTTAAGACCTTGCTAGATCAATAGAGTAGTCAGTTCGAAAGAAAAAAATCTAACTCCCATATATAAGGAATATAAATAAAAAACTCCACGGGAATTCGTTTGAACATTATTACATCGTTAACTCCTCGTAAATTGTATTGCCTCGTAAAGTATCAATTAACTCCAATTTTTTTTATTAGGCCGCTGGTTTATGACGCCATTTTATGTTTTAATACCTCTTACTATTGAACAGTGTAGATTAAGAGTGATTTAGTAACTTTGAATTTAGTACAGTTTTTATACTCCCGAATATTGGTTCCATCGTGTTTCTGTTCGAACTTTGTTAGTAACGTTGAAACAAAATCACAAATATTGATCGTATTTAAAAACTGTAGAAACCAGAGCCGCATTGCTCCTTATCTCCAAGCACCTAACCCAAATAAAAACTCTTATTCAAATGTATTGGGTAACAGATGCGACAAATTGATGGAGATGTTAAATTCTTATACTTTTTTCGGTCTTTTCCCAAAGTTTCTATCTCTTCCAAATTGACTAAACTTCAACAAACTGACAAAAAATGAATCTAAATCGTTTAGACACTAATTTGTACATTGCCTCCAAGCAAAGCGTGAATGGAACGCAAGTATATATTACGTATGTATTATTTTGTTTGTATACATAGTTATTAGAATGTTTTCACCGTTTGCAGCAATTTTAATTGAATCGCCTTTGAAAGTGCTCGCGAAGACGGCCGGATTCCTTTTAACGTTTCAAGCCTTTTGATTAAATCCTCTTGTACAGTAAAGTTCTTTAACTGTAGCTGCACTTCAAAGAATTTCTTATTGGAAACGGCGAATTTATTTTGACTCGATTTTGTTTTGTATCGTATTGTTTTAATTGGCTTAAACCAATGATATTATAACTAAACTAAATTACATCATAAGCACTTCGACAGCGCCTTGTTAAAACTTGGCTAGCTAGCTTATTTTTTTTTATTTTTGACGACTGCCCCATCAATTCGCCCGTATCTAAGCAACATATAACTATTTCTTTTTCACCACCGATATTGAGAGTATGCCCTCTTACTTCCACATTTTATCTAAGACAGTGTGGCGTTACAATATCACTTTATGTATGTGTGCGTTATCGTGTCATTTGTTTTGTCAAAATATCATGTAAGGAACGTATCTACAGCTTTTTAGTTGTAATATCATAAACTTAAACATATAAAATCACTATTTTCACGAAGCAGCAAATAAAGTTTTCAGTTTTTGGTGTGAAGGCAGTCCCCCGGCATTGATTCTCTCTAAAACAAGTCGACACTGAATTAAGGATGATTGATATTCATCTATGGTGAATAAACTTCGATATTTAGCTGGAAAATATCGATGTTTTGATTTCGATAACATTAACTCATCGATGTTATGAGAATAAAATATCGTAATGTCAAGATATCCTTTAGGGCCATCTAGCGTTGGGTGTACTAGCTAGCGACTAAATAATCATCAAGTTCAACTGTTTTACATTAGATGACACTGATCAACGTAATCGAAGTAAGCCGTACGAATAGTTATTTCGTTGTATATTCTAAGGGGAAAAAAGGAAAGGGACAGCTTCAGAAAGGCTTTTATCTCAAGCTAGCCAATTTCTGTACCAGCAACGGAAGACTAACGGGAAAACACCTGACAAAGTATTTTTTTATAGAGTGTGCCCAAAAAATACTGGTAATGTTAAATTTCTTGTATTTTTAATAACAATAAACACATTTAATAAGCAGAATAGACAGTTTTATTTGCTACCTAACACATCGATGTTTATCGTACATCGATACTTTTACGTCGATGTTTTTTTTTTTAAATAACGATCATCTCTACACAGAATGTTAGGACTTATTTTGTTAATTTTAACATTATTTTGATTTCTTTGGAATCAATTTTTAAGACTATTTAACCATGTCGACCAGGCGATAGAAACCCTTAGCAAGTAAGTGCAGAAACTCTAACGAAACGAGTACAAAAACCAAAGTTATTGAACCAGTAATTCGCTAACCAATTATTTAAAGATATGATACAGTGCCATCTATTGACACAATATATGCGACTTAACACTCAGTTTACTATGAGACACATCAGCTAAGCAGTTCCAGCGCTTTCACTGGCCGACCGAAACGCAACAATGCAAGCACTATTACTTCACGTCGGTTTTGTGTAATAGGGTGGTACCACCCCGGGCGAGCCGGCCCATTCATGCTAACACCTGTAATAGCTTCAGCGTGGCTCTATCACCTACCAAAGTAATCTTTAAAAAGGGACCTAGTGAAACAATAAAGGCTAAGTTTCAGGAACTCAGTAAATCTGCCTTCACTATATATCCTTCAAAATTTAACATACGTTCGCAAAAACTTAGGTGACCTAGATTTTGTGAAAAATTGCCATGATTTTAGTACCAGAAATATTAACAAAATACCCATAACATGTCAGCTACTATGCAAGACCGATAAATTTTAATAAAAAAAAAAGTTTAAAGAAAGGTAACCCAGTTTCTAGCCGGTTCTTCTCGATGACTGGGATTTTACTATACTAGTGGTAGTCTTTTAACGTTCATAAATGCTTTTGAAAGAACTAATATCAATGGAATATTAATAATTTTGTTGGGACCGCAAAAATTGGCGCTGTTTTCGATGTACCAATACTTTGGGACGAAAACCATTCTCCAGAACCTTCCTTATGTATACGCTAGCGTTGTGGAATGGGTTACCAAGTGCGATTATTCCTCAGGGCTATGACATGGGGTTCTTTAAGAATGGACTGAAACGCGCTCTTTAAGGTCGACAACACAACAGTAATGCCCTTTGTGTTGCAGTTGTCCATAGGTGACGGTAACCATTTAGTCAGATGGGCCGCCTCCCTGTTAGCTGGCTGTTGGCATTAAAAAACGAGATATGAAGTGCTGAAAGCACATGAAATAGTAGAAAGTCGGTGATATGAAAAAGGAAATATATGTAAACAACATCTGTTTCTTTATATTAATTCCTATAAACAAAAAAAACAAATAAGATTATCAAAACACTCGTCTATTTTCTCAATTAAAGAAACCTACAACTTATAATTTCTATTTTTCTCTTCTTTTCCGATAAGTTCTAATTGCTTTGTATTACTTAACCGATGAAGCTTCATTGGCTTTTGTATTAGCTTTGTGCCCTAAGACTTTAAAACCCTATTAAGTATTAACTGATGCTAGCAAATACGTTCTTGTGAAAATAGTTTTCCTTTCTGAAAAGTAATTGTTTCATCTGGATTAACTTTTTAATTTAATTTTTCTCGTTACAACTTTGTTATTTCAGTGATTTTAAGTGATATCTTTTTTCGAACTGACTATGCTATTGACCTGGCAAGGTCTTTTCAGCTTCACCGGACTACATTAAGTGATATCTGTTATATTTTTTATAATTATTGTTTAAGCACTATAGAAACGTGTTAACGTATAGCTTGAGTTATGCCATAAAAAGTCGACTCTTATCAAAATCGATTTAGTTCAGCTCAAAATAAGAAACACTACTATTTTATATACCTCGTACTTAATCTTTATTTTAAAATACTCTCAATGTATTGGGAGACTATTTTTTTTATCTGGTTTAATAAATTATATTAGCAAGGCCTACGAAATATACGAATGAAACAACAACACGTTACTTTGAATGCACATGAACAAATAAAACAAAAGGCGAACAACAATTTGTAAATTCCTCTAAAACGTAAAGACAATATACTTTAAAGAAATTCTAAAGCGAATATTGGATAAATTCCAATACGAGGTTATACTAGAAATATGTCCCCGAGTTTTCAAAGCAGATATCCGCCATAACGCGGAAGCAATATTCAAAGATTACCCACATCTGTGGAAGGTAATACTGGAACACGAAAGCTTAAAATAAAATTATTAACAGTCCAAGTGTACATAAAACTAACATGTATAGCTGTTTCTGATTTTAGTCTTCGAAATTTCTATTTCGGGTTAATGAGAAAATCGTACGGTCAAACGAGCCCCCATCAGGAACGCAATTGTTTGACGTAAAGTAAGGAATGAAATCAAACATCTTAGGTAAAAGTATGAATTTATATAAAAACATGGCATAAGAATAATTAATTACGTTGTATGAGAATTTTGTAGACCTGACACCTTGTTTTCGATCAACACGACAAAGACTACGAGTAGGCAAGACTACGAAACGACAAAACAACGAACAGACTAGAGGACAATTATTTATTTGGGGCATCTGGCTAATTGATTATAACGGATCGAGAGCCGCATGTCATTAAAAGACAGCGACCATATGAAAGCGCGGGCTAACTGTACTGTGGCGCCATCTCTTAACGACAAACAAAATCTTGTATGATTAAATGAAATGCAAAGTCAGTTTTATCTCAAACAAATTGTATTAAAAAGTGATAAATTTAAAAAAAATAAAATGCTTGCAAGCACATACACACTCGTCCACAATAGAAAAATACAATGAAAGAGAGAGAATATTAAGGATGAAACATAACGCTTTTTTCTTACAAGAGAACTGCGTTAAGGAACTTCATTCCAAAAGTACAATGTTAATAGTCCAAAAGGTTCAAGTGACAACGTGCGGTAACATTGAAGGTATTCCAAGTCTGCCCTAACAGCCATCAGTCATTGTCATCATTTGAAACTGCGGTCGTATTTGATGTTGGTTACACATAATTTATTAATTAATTAGTCGTTCTCGTACAAAAATCACAAAATGGCAAACTTTAATCAAAGATAGAAATTCAAATTCAAATTCAAATTCAAAACACTTTACTCAATTTAGGCCCTAAGAAGGCACTCATGAACGTCAAAACTACCACCGGTTCGGAAAACAACCAAGTCATCGAGAAGAACCGGCAAGAAACTCGATCTGGTTCATCTTTTTAACAAATATATATAATATTTAGAATAATAATATATTCTATATAATAGTAAATTTCACAAACGTTTTTAATGGATGCACAGAGATGAGTCAATTCCAGACATCACCATCGTTCACATATTGATCCACTCTATAATAGCCTTTTGACACCAAAACCCGCTTGACATGGCGCTTAAATTCACAATCCGGCAAATCGGTAATATCCTTTGGGACTTTGTTGTAAAATCTAACACTATTTCCCAAAAAACTGTTACTGGTTTTACTAAGTCTAAAACGTGGGACAACCAGTTTGTCACAGTTTCTAGTATTTAGATTGTGCCGGTATTTTACGAAATCTAGCTTTTCTAGGTTCTTACGGACATACATTAAATTGTCAAGAATGTATTGGGAGGGCAGAGTTAAGATACCGTACTCCTTGAACTTGGTCTTTAAGGATTCGCGAGGTCTCATATTGTAGATTGCTCGAACTGCTCGTTTTTGTAATAAAAATATGGTGTCTACCTCAGCTGCTGTCCCCCACAACAGAATGCCATAAGACATTAGGCTATGGAAGTAGGCGAAGTAGACTAACCTAGCAGTGGCAATATCAGTTAGCTGGCGAATCTTACGTACTGCAAATGCAGCAGAACTTAATTTGCTTGCCAATTGTTTAATTTGAGGACCCCATTGTAATTTTGAATCTAGTGTGATACCCAAAAATACAGTATTATCAACTAACCCTACAAAATTCCCTTCGATCTTAATGCTACTATCAATCTGTGGCACGTTAGGCAAAATAAATCTCATACATTTTGTTTTACCTGTATTAAGTACTAAGTTATTTAATGCAAACCAATGAGAAATTTCGTTTAAAGTATTATTTACGTGCCCAACCTCTGAATCTGTCCTTTTTACTTTAAATATAATTGAAGTATCGTCTGCAAAAAGCACCATGTCAGCACAGTTATTGACCTGCAATTGAAAAATAGTGAATGCAGCTGCTGAACTGCGTCAGGTAATGGATTGGCAAGTATTGGAAAAGTGTAAACAAGATGGTGGTTGTATTACCCTATTTTCTAATACCAAATGGTAAGAGTCATTCTGTAATTACACATAGCGTTATCATTCAATACAAATTACACTGATCATAAACGTAATAACCAAACAATGAACAACAACGAATGTGACAATGAATACTTTTCTGACATTTTAACATTTCAAAATGAGTGAAATCCAATTTTAGCCGTTTCTAATATTTTACGTTATTTTTCAAGATAACTTCAAATTTTATAAACATAATGATCATAAAAATACTAAAAACCCCATGAACGGAAAAATCTAAATTTCGTTCTTGGTATACTAAACCTGGAAATTAAAAAAAAAATAATCATGACATTTGTCATGTCATCAAATTGGATTTACCTGATTTCGAAATGTCACGACACATTTAAAAATTCTACCTATGGGAATAGAACAATACGGATAATTTAAAAAGTACGGCAGTACCACAGTCGTAATACTATTTTTATAGTCTTTTTTTTTGTATAATACCTAAGGTATCCGTAAGTCCTCGAAATATATGACTTGAACATTGCTCAGCACAGTCTAAGGGAATGCTAAGCTTGCAGCCATAAATTTAAATTCTAGACTTAAGGGTAAAGTCCGAGTGTGCTCTATAGATTCACCCGTAGATTCAATGAATGCTATTCATACAATCAAGAGGTTTTTGGTAGAATCCAGAGAGTTTGCATGACGTGATATGCAAGCGATATGTTTATTGTAAAAGCCTTTGGAATACTTGTTTAAATCGATTTAAGTGGGAAATATTGGCTGAGCCTGCGACTTCACACATGTTTAGTTTATTTATTACAATAAATCGTTTAGTTGTAAAAGACTGAATATTAAAGTGTAAATATAAAAGGTTCAGGGTTATACAGTTTTTTAAATAATAGCAAAGTCTCAAAGTACATTACCGATTTGCTAGATAGTAAATTCAAATACCATGTCAAGCGGGTCAAAAAACATAAATACTATTATAGGGTGGTTCAATATGTTAACGATGGTGATGTCCGGAAATGACGCCCCTCTCTGTAATTCCACCACAAACGAATGTAACTTTATATATCTGTAGGCATACAAGTATTTCCCCGGCGCTCTCACTGACCGAACGAAACGCAACAATGCAAGCACTGTTACTTTACGTCGGTTTACTGTGAGAGGGTGGTACTCCCCGGATGAGCCAACCCATTCATGCTGAAACCGGTAATAGCTTCAGCGTGGCTCTACCACCTATAGGCTATATATCATCATGCAAAGACCAATAAGAGCGGAGCACTAATGAAGAATGTTCCAAAATCGTTTTTGTTTTCCTTTTGAGAGCTTTCGCTGCGTGTTAGCGTTAGCCCAACAGTAACTATTTCACGCGAACGAAGTCGCTGGCAGAAGCGTTTATAAAGTTTTTAAACGTTTATAAACTTTATAAAGTTACAAATACAGACAAAATCGCCAATGACTGCCGGTATTTGATATACTAATAGAGAATGACAAAAATCGGTTGAATATCTTCAAAAAAAATGGTACACAATGTATTGTGTATACATTCTAGTGAAAAATAAAACCTATTTTTCTTTGAAAGTGGTTAACTACAATCTACGCCATAGTTATCAAGCCAGCAAACAAGAAGAACAAATGAGAAATTTGCGTTAAAACTTTGTGAATTGCACACTAAAGATTTCCTTATTAAAACTCGCTAGGAATAAAGTTGAAGAAAACTGCATCTAAATTCTTACTTTGTAACCGACCGACGAATAAACTTAAATAAAGATGGAGTGCTACTGTTAGGGGATAGTACAATACAAACGATTTATATTCATATATCTTTATATTAATATTTAACATTTTATTTATTTACGGTACCGAAGACAATAACAAAGTATATAAAAAAATACGATTAAGGAAGGCCGACTATAAACATAAAATTAAATAGAATAAAGCAAACTCAACACAACCAAACAAAAAACAACCAACAATTGTAACTCTTCTCACTTGTTTAAGTAAAATCAAAGAAATATCTCAGACATGGGAAAATCAAGGCGTTATTGTTAATTTTTAATATGAAAATAAGAAAAAGTTAAAATAAAAAAAAAAAGAAAAGGTTCACTGACTAAAAACTACAGTTAGTTAGCTCCTTAGTTGCTTGTCGCTGGGTTGATGACTGGAACACTGAGCTCTGCAGAACCGAGGTGGAGAATCAGAGATTCAAACTAAATGTAGGTCGAGCCGCTGGCTGTAACAGGGACCGACGGGTCAGCAGAGCACCACAGTGCTCGCTGCGGTCGGTCAGCTATCAGCCTCAGCAAGCTTGGGTACTCCCGAGGAGAAAGTGGACTGCTGCAATGGCAGCCAATGAAGGTATATAATAAATAGTGTGATGAGGCGGTGAAATAAAATTACAGCGACTCGGCCCACCTTACAAGAAAAATTGTGCAAACTAAATTTAAAATTACTATTATGATATTTTGCTGACCATGTTTAATTAATATTCTATAAATATATAAAGAATTGTTAATCTAAAATAAAGAGATGTGTTTTACATGTTTGTTTAATTTAATGTTAAAGGATTTTCAAAACTAATTATAAATATACACAATTCTAGTCACAGATAACTCAAGAATGATTACCAGGTAAAAGTTTAATACAAATATGAGAAAAGTACGTATAGTCAGCCGATAACTTCTACCAATAGCGTTTGAGTCAATAGCGCGGTATCACAGGTCAATAGTCGCTCCCCAGATATATATTTAATATGGTGGCGCTGGTAAAGTTCCGGTGGCGTTGTAGTCTCGCCTCTCGGTTGTGTCGTAGCGGTACCGGACGTAGTCATTAACACTAAGATGGAATCATCGGATACACATCCCGTTTGAATTTACAACGTGACACAATTCTTATTACCAGTTACAACAGTGTTCCTATAAAAATACTAATAATGAATTACATTTTTGCTAAACATTTATATAAAAATAGCTACGACTCACCTACACCTACACCACAACAGTTTTAGTTATCAAAGTAGAAGAAAAATATAAGTAATCTCACCTTTTTTTAAACAAAACTATAACTCGAGGATTGATCTATCTATCTATTCATTCGCCATAACTAGAGATCCGTAGATCAAATTATGGGTCTAACTTATTAATACGATTATATAATCCTCTTTTTCCATTGACGAATATGTCGCAACGGCTGTAAATTCAACCCACGGAATATACCCAAGAATAAGTTGAAGATCAAAAAGAAACCTCATCCTTGGAGTTCTTAAGTAGAATGTAATGATAAGGCATATTGTTCAATTGGTATTAAGTGATCACTGTAAGCTATATCTATAAGCAGCTTCCATTGAAGCTGAGTTTTTCTCTAGCACCAGGCTCTGATATATTACCATTTGTGAAGTGAAAACTTTTTTAGGCGCGTTGAGTGGTATTTTTGGCAGCAGATAAATTTATCATTTCGTGTCATCACATGCTAGTAAGCGTGACCGGCCGTATTGTGTTTGCGCGGTTTCAATTGGACTAGCGACGCGTCGCATAGGGGCCTGTATACATGTAATATTATGTAATACATACATGTAATACATGTAATATTATGTAATACATATATGTAATACATGTAATGATATTTTGCAACTCATCATACGTTTGATTGATTAATAGACTGTATAAAATGTATATAATTATTGCTCCAAGTGCCAATAGATATGAAAACCACAACAATTTCAATAAACAAATTCTGAAATTTAAATATTGTAATGCGTATAATTGTAATTAAAAGAGTACACATTTATTTCATTATAACGAATGTTCACTTCTGTCGGCAGTCCTTATTGCTGCCTCGACATTTTTTTTACCTGAATAATCAAAATCAACATACTATTTTCACATTACTTTTCGATTATTTTATTGGACTAGCAAACATGCACAAAGGTCGTTAATTAATCATCACTTAACCGATTGATCGCAACCATGGCAACCTTCAGGCAAGTCAGGTTGCTACTTCTATGGATTCGTTTGAAAAGCTTTGTGTACCAATACGATTTAGCAATCACACTATTCATCAACACACAATATAAACACATAAATAAGTTTAGTAAGTGTGCTCCTGCAATTAAAGCTTACACAGGTTTTGTCACCCTTTATTAACTGCGAGCGTATCCACTTTAAACTTATTTCTTGAATTATTAATATAATGAATGTTCTGACGCGTAAAATGATAAAAATTAATACTACTAAGCTTATTTACCAAAGCTTCAAAATTTGTACAAATCGGATTACTGATTTTATGAAAAAATTGTTTATATTCTGTAGTAGAATTCAGACTTTACCTACTAGTATATAAGGTAGCATTTTGTGCGTCATATTAAATTAAACCAAGGTTAGTAAAATGTGTAAGCATTTTTATAAATGTTACTTTACATGTTACAGTGATAGCTCAGTGAATGCAGCAAATCGTCATGAGTTTGAATCTTAATATGAAGCTAAGTTTTTGATCAAGGAATAATTTGATAGGCTCAGAATGATGTCATGATGTTCCACACTTTTTGATTTTTCCAAATTGTCTGCCGACACTTTGAAAGCACGCGTGAATATAATTCAAGGGGAAACGAACGCGCTCCATCATCGTAGAATCAAAACGACTAGGGCGTGTAATCCATGAAAACCGCCCGCCCCCGATATGAATCATTTTGAGTTACGGGCGGGCCAGCCCTAGCACCGGACGCAATTGTCAGGTTTTCCGAGATAAAATTACGCTTTCGTCGACACGGGGTTGGCAGTAATAATTCATTCGTTTACTACGTTCTTTTTTACACTGAAAAAGATTGCATAAGCAGAAAAGTTTTAAAATAAGAAAAAAAAAACAAATTTTCAGTATTTTTATTTATTTTACGCTTAATCGTATGTATGCAGGTTAATTATTATTGTAATTATTGATTGCATCATTGAATTTAAAAAATTGAATATCGAAACAAAAATTTAACCTTGTTTTTCCGCGTCAATCTTCGAAGCGCCCAAAACGATTTAGATAAAATTTTAATGGCAGATTAAAATATGTTCAGAGTAACTTCATATAATTAGGTATTTCCATAGGACCTAAACGGTAATGGTAAAATTTTACAGAGGTAAATAGAAAGCAATAAAAGGATTACAGAGACTTGGTTAATTAGTAATTTTCCTAAAATTTGCTAACCAAAACTGAAAAAATTACGTAGAAAGTCTTAGTGTGTATGCACGTGTGTGGGGTAGAATGTGTCGTAAATGATGAGCTAGTGAATGTAATGTTACTGTATGGCCTTAACAGCGTGTTCGGGGGTTGCATTCCAAGGGGTCGAAAAAGCTTGAGACGCTATCGCGGTGGCCACAGCGAGTGTGTGGGAGCGAAATTAATCGCCAGATGACGGCGATGTGAACTGCGGTCTACAAGATATTTTCTATTCACTCCGTTCCTACGTATTGCAGTGCATTGTTATTTAACCTATTATTTATTTATTTAGGTAAAAATATTAGGTAACCACAGAGTCAATATCAATGCATTGTTATTAGATTAATGTGTACAGTTCAACGTTTTGCTACATATGATTCTATTTACTGGTAACAAGTGCATGCGTATCCAATATTATTGATGTATAATCTAATTCAAATAATTAAAATATGAAATAAAAATTACAAAGGAACGCGTGCAATGTTGAGATATTATATTGTTAAAAAATATCCAGAAACGTGTTTACTGAAAATCATAACCTTTTCCATATTTTAATTGCTATGAGCATATTAAGAAATAATTAATAGTCATAATAGTTTCTAAAAAAATATCAAACTTGTATTACTCTCAGATGCAACGTTATATAGTCTCATTAATCGATTTATCGTTCTTTATAAACAATCTTTAAATTCAAAAACATTTATTCAAAATATGATTATGCCGCCAGAGACCAGGGCGTTCAAATAAATAAAACAAAATATCTTTTAGCTTTGTAATATTGCTATGAATATTAGACATACCTTTTACGAATAAAAGTACTTTTTAATTAAATCTTACAAAGATTACAATGAAAACATTAATTTATATTTTATTAAGAACTTCTACTCAAAAAATTCTGAAACTTATTATTTGCCCGAAGACAATCACTTTGAAGTCCCTATTGAATCCATTTTAGTCCTGTAAATAATGAACGAATTAATCAACACGGCATTATGTAAAGTATAAAGCAAAGACCACTACCACGATATCCTTTTATTTGATAGTAGATTTATAAGTGAGATAAAATCGAGAACAGAGTGAAAAAATATTTTATCCGAGTAATCCGCCACGGCTTCGCATAGAGACAATGTACCAATGTGACGTTAAAACTATAAAATCAAATTCAAATCGCATCAAAAATATTTTATTTCATTAAGCCCTAAAAGGAGCTTTTGTGTTGATTTTGTAACAAAATATAAAACAATGTACTACTAGCGCCATCCATGTTCACTCATGTGTAACTTACTCTAATAAAGTTCTATTGTCTATAACCTACGACTGCGTATTATTAACAGGTTATGTGCCCAGACAAACAAAATTAATAAAAAATAGTTTAAACCGTGTAGTACTGTGTGGTTTCATGTTAAAAATGTCGTTCAATTACATCGCTAACATACCAAAGTTGAAAGGGCGCGAGAACTATGAAGATTGGTGCTTTGCAGTACAAAATATGTTGGTGCTAGAAAACATGGCGTCCGCCATTACGGAGAGGTTACCGGGTTCACCTACGGCAAGTCAAATAAATGAAGATGCCAAAGCAAAGGCGAAACTAGTGCTAACTATCGATCCAGCGCTTTACGTACACATAAAGCACGCAGCAACAATCTACGATTTATGGATCAAGTTGAAGAATATGTTCGATGACACCGGCTATACAAGAAAAATTGGTTTGTTACGTAAACTCATCAACATTCGACTTGAAAATTGTAATTCGATGACCCAATATGTCACTCAAATCGTAGAAACCAGTCAAAGACTTCAAGGTACGGGTTTCAAAATAACTGATGAGTGAATTGGAGCATTAATGTTAGCTGGATTATCTGAAAAGTTTGGTCCCATGATAATGGCCATTGAACATTCAGGTATAGATGTCAGTGCCGACGTGATAAAAACGAAATTGATGGACATGTGTGGTACTGAAAATGGATCTGTTTCCGGTTCGGAGAGCGCTTTTGCCGCAAAAAGTATGCAACGCACGAAATATAATTATGGCAACACTAAAAATGACCAAAAACAGGGGTCAAAAGAAACGTTAAAATCTGTGAAAGTCATAAAATGCTACAAATGTAAGCAAACGGGATATTACAAAAATCAATGTCCCAGTTCCGAATCAAGTAAAAAGAAACAATCCAATGCCTTTAGTGCTATTTTTTTGAGCGGAAAGTTCAATTGTGATAATTTGTATATCGATAGCGGGGCCAGTAAACACATGACAGCGAAACAAGAATCTGCTGTGAATCCATCACATGAACATGAAACCAAAGAGATTGTTGTAGCGAACAAAGCATGCGTGCCGGTGCTGTGTTCTGGTGATGTAAACATTGTTACAGTTGTTGAGTATGATATCACAGGTTCAGAAGTATTGTGCATTCCAAGTTTAACCACAAACTTGCTTTCAGTGAGTCAGTTGATTAAGAACGGCAATAACGTAATCTTCAAAAAGAATGTTTGCTATATATATAATCAACAGAGAACTCTAGTTGGAATAGCAAAATTAGTAGAAGGAGTGTACATGTTGAATACTAAGACAACAGAACAGTTATTGGCAGCGACAGCTAAGGTATCAAGTGAAACCTGGCATCGGCGTTTGGGACACATCAACAGTACAAGTTTTAAAAAAATGAAAGATGGAGCCGCAGAAGGTATTTCATACACAGAAAAAACAGACATAGACAAATCAAAGTGTGCAGTTTGCTGTCAAAATCAAAATCAAAATACTCTTTATTCAATTTAGGCCCTGAGAAGGCACTTATGAACGTCAAAACTACCACCGGTTCGGAAAACAACCCAGTCATCGAGAAGAACCGGCAAGAAACTCGATCTGGTTTATCTTTTCATAATAACTAACATATTTTTTTTTTTATTATTACACCAGTAGACACATAAAGCTACATTCGTTTTTAGTGGTTGCACAGAGAGAGGCGTCACTTCCAGACGTCGCTATCGTTCACATACTGATCCACCCTGTAATAACCTTTATGTATTAAGACCCGCTTGACATAACACTTGAACCTACTATCCGGCAAATCGGTAATGTGTTAAAGCTTAAATGCTGTAAAGGGAAGCAGGCTAGACAACCATTCCAGCCTTTTTTTTTTTTGTTCTTCTTGCACCATTTAGCCGGGTGGGCAGGAAAAGCCTCTGCAGTACTTCTACCCGACCCGGCAGATGTTGACCCCTCATCAGGGCCCCGACTGGTAGTCTGGAAAGGGAAGACCTTGACCCTCTCTGACGAACTGATGGGAGGCGCACTGAACACTAATGCGCCTTAACCACGTGGGCCTGTGTTAGAGTTGCCAGGGCGACAAACATGCCCGTGTCCATCGCCCGCAGCAGGCCCTCACTACGGCGGCCGGAGGTCGTCACCGACCCGACGCCGCCATGTGGTTCGTCGACTACGGGAGGGGAGCAGAGTGGTCTGTTCCCTCTCTCTCTCCGCTGCCTCCTTAGCGAGCATTACTCTCTCACAGTAGGAAGCGACGGAGTTCCATCCGGTCTCGTTCTCAATCATCTTGTGAAAGACGATTGAGAGCGAGAGATCCGAACCAATGGCCGTGATGAGCTCGTGGCGTGGCTCATCCCAGGCGGGACATTCAGCAAGCGTGTGCTGAGCAGTGTCCCTAGCGCATCCACAGTGATGGCACTCTGCCATTTGCTCCCGGCCTATGCGACACAGGTAGCTCCCGAAACAGCCATGTCCCGAGAGCACCTGCGTCAGCCGGAAGCTTAAGGTTCCGTGTCGCCGGGTGAGCCAATCAACCATAACTGGCCGTATGGCTTCTATCGTTGCCACACCCGAGCTCGGTCGCTCAAGTCGCCGGCACCATTCATCGACCACTAAGACCTGGTGGAGATGGGATCTCAGTGCCTCGATTTCCCGAGTTGCGAGACTCCGTCCTTGTTCCAGCGCCTCCACGCGTCGTCGGTATAGGGACGCGTGGGCTCTCGCTTTCAGGTCCCAGGGTGATGATCCAGCTAGTAGGCAGGCCGCCTCGTAAGAGATCGTGCGGTATCCGCGTATGACTCTGACGGCCATCACCCTTTGCGGTTTACGTAGTTGAGCGATGTTATTGGTCGTCAGATCATGCGCCCATATAGGGGCCCCATAGAGAGCCATTGATCGCACGATCCCCAGGTACAGCTTCCGGCAGGTGGAGTTAGGTCCTCTCAAGTTGGGCAGTAGGCGGGTGAGCGCGTTTGTTGTGCCCATTAAACGGGGGACCAGCTGCCGGAAGTGTTC
>AP028449.1:13065260-13121208 GCA_036509395.1 Antheraea yamamai | reverse complement strand
AATACATTGGGATGATTTTATGAGTAACTGTTTTCTTAACATTAGATTCCACGCGGTCGGAGTCGCGTGCACAGCTAACCTTATAGTATGTATCTCGTTCCCTCTTTACTAAATACTATAATGTGAGCAATACCATCGATTATTATAAATTACTCGTCCAATAGGAAAATAACGAAATAATTGTAATTGCAAAAATATTTTCCCGTCGACGTCTAACATTTTCATATCGTATATTGACCGCTTCCGTTACATCTATATGGCGTTCCACAAAACTAATTACACGTACAGAAGGACCGCAACATTGAAACTTAACCATTAGTTAACTATGTTATGTCAGTTTGACAGTTAAGCGATAAGGAAGGGGACCCTTGTTTCGTGGTATGTGTTTCGTGTACATACGTACGATATAAGATATTCGTAATAGATGTCCTGGGATGTGAAACAATTTAATCAGATATAATAAAAACATTTATACCAAATGTTATGATCGGACGACTACTTAAAGCGGAAAACCGTAACAAATAACTCACACTCGCATCTATTATATCACTAGCTTCTGCCCGCGACTTCGTCCGCGTGGAATAACTACCTTGCGCTGACACTAACACGAAGCGGAAGCTCTCAAAAAGAAAAAAAAACGATTTGGAAACATTCTTCATTGGTGCTCCGCTCCTATTCGTCTTAGCGTGATGATGTATAGCCTATAGCCTTCCTTGATAAATGAGTTATCTAACACTGGAATAAATTTTCAAATCGGACTAATAGTTCCTGAAATTAGCGCTTTTAAACAAACACACCCTCCACATTTATAATAATAGTATAGATTTCGGATTTTGTATAACCGTAAATCTTTGTTATAATTTAATTTTAATACCACAATTTGGTAATATAAAACGATTTTGAACAGGTATACCTACAGGGTGAGTTGATGATAGACCCATCTCAACGAATATTCGACGTCTAGACCTATTTAACCAAGGACGGTCGACCGTATGGCGTAATTAAATAATAAATTACAAGGGTTCCGTGTAAACGTACGCACTGAACGGGAGATATTCAAGGGTTCTTCACGTGAAGTGTTGGGATCGCTTATGATTATTAATTATTTACAACTTCAAATAATATTAACATCATATAAGTATTTCATACCATACTATTACTCGCCCGTGACTTTATTCACATCTTATTTATTTTTTCTGCAGACTCTTCGTTCGCACGAGTTTACACGAGTTTACACGAAAATCATATAATAAGAATGTAAATCTTACGTGCACGTACTTTTTAGATATTTGTGATTTTTTTTTTATTGCAGGTGCCTTAAAATAATTAATAAAATATATTTCATCATTTTTAGAAATGTCTATATCTATGTCTGTTTGTATGAACACGCATAACTGCCAAAGTACTCCGTTCACGACAAAATCTCACCAAGAAAATCATAAAGCATATCCTTGAGTAACGCTTAGTCTTAGTTTAATTAAAATCAGTCCACTTTATCAAAAGTTATTGTGACTTTTATGACGACACGACTTAAGTACAAGAGAAAAGTAGATAAGTAAATGGACTTAATAGTTGATTTTATTAGTCACGGTTTTTTTACATTAGGTTCCATGCGGACGGCGTCGCGGGCACAGCTTGTAAAGAAGTAAATGTAGAAGAAGTTGCGAGCGGCCATGTTTAATCTATATTTATAACTGATATCAGTTATAAAGAAACCGAACATAAATTAACATTTTTGTCTGTATTTATCTAAAACTAACTGTGCCCGCCACTTTGTCTGCGTGGAACCCTATAAGAAACCAGTAATTAATAATAATATGATCTGAATGTATTAAATCCATTTACTTATCTACTTTTCTCTCGTACTTAACTCGAGCCGCCATTTAAATTACAATAACTTTTGATAGACTGGACCGATTTTAATGAAACAAAGACTAAGCTATTTTCGATAACATACTTTATGATTTTTTTGATGAGGTTTAATTGTAAACCCAGTACTTTAGCAGTAAAACGTGTTCATACAAACAAACAGACAGACATTTCTAAAAATGATTGAAATATATTTTATTATTTATTCGCAGACACCTAAAGCGTTTTTTTTTACGAAAATAGAAAAGTACAGACAAATTAAATTTACATTCTTATTATATGTATAGATATAGATATGTTTCAATTTAAATCAAAAATATCTTGTTCAACTTTTATGTTTACGGTGAATGCAATTGAACTATGAAAAATATTAAAAGTGATAATATACGGTGGTAGAGCTACGCTAAAGCTATTATTGGTTTCAGCATGAATGGGCCGGCTCGACCGGGGTAGTACCACCCTCTCACCGAAAACCGACGTGAAGTAACAGTGCTTGCATTGTTGCGTTTCGTTCGGTCAGTGAAAGCGCCGAAAGACCACCTCCCCTCCCCTTCCCCCTTCCCTTACTCCCCCTCTCACTCAAGACAGGTTGGCAACGCAATTGCGACTCCCCTGGTGTTGCAAGTGTCTATGGACGGTGGTGATCGCTTAACATCAGGTGACCCACCTGTCCGCTTGCCTCCTATGATATAAAAAAAAAATATATATATATACGAGTGAAAATAATATTATAATACAAAAGTTATACACTCATTGTTAACTACCTCAAATAATGGAGGTAAAGAGACAAAATAATCTTGCTTCTTGAATCACTCCTTCCACCACTCTTTGCATCTCATTTTAAGCTCTCATGTGCCCCTCCGCGAAATTACAAAATCAAATATTCTCTTATGTTTATTATACATAATAGTTTAGACTTATTATTGTGCGGTAACATTCATTTCGATGAATAAGACCCAGTTCATGAAATTTAATTCAAACAAATAATTAATCCAGTCAAATGGCACAAATTAATCGGCAATTCAATGACGTCAGGAATGAATGGGTTTTATTACGGAACCGCGCAACCCTAACAATTAACCGCGCCAACGAACGTTTAAATAATTAATTTCCAGTTAATTAAAGACAATTAATTTAAAGATATCAGCTTAAGGTTAATTGATTAACGTTAACTGTGATAGGGGAAGTAATTAAGCGTATGCGATGAAGGATCAGTGTTAGCTTATGTGTAGGTTCAAATCTTATGTCAGAGGATTTTACAATAAAACCCCAAAACACATTACCAATTTGCCGTGTAATAAGGAACCGTTAAAATATTGTGTAAAAAATAAATTTTGTAATTTCTGACCGCACCTCCCCCTTGTCAGCAAAAGTAAGCAATATTTTTACCTCCCCCCTCCCTATACTGACGCAAACATTTATATAAATATTTTTTAAATCTATTCTAGTTGCCTTATTGGTCCATGGTCAGCGCTTAACAAGTCTGGAAATATGGAATGTATAGTCTATAAGGGAGTTAACTTGTAGTACTTCGATACTAGGACGATGGTAGCCCAGTGGATAAGACCTCGCTCCTCACATATCGGACCTATATATCCAGTTCGCTCACTCCTAATGTCATAAAAAATAAGCAAATCAAGAAACCTCCACCCCCCTTAAATGCTTACATAATTATGTACTTGAATGACCCCATCAGCTAATTTGTAATATAAAAGCTTGATCGACTAAAACTCTTGTAACTGAGTAAGTATACTCGATGCTAAGTTAACCGAATACACATTTATCTCATAAAAATGGTGATAAATGAATCTAATTTACTTCGTAAGCTGCGTGACTCGAAATTTATGTCTGTGGAAGTCGTCTGATAGTACCGAGCACCGTTATGAACTACTACTCCTTAGATTATAATGTCACGAATATTATTATGAGTACGTACAGAGCGTTCCAAATAAGAAGATAACTGTCGTAACGCTATATTGTTTCGTATTTCGCAAACATATTTCGTAAAAAGTGTATCCGACTTTTTGGGCGGGATCTTGGAATGTCATGTAGTGGATTTTATATTTTATTCATAATTTTGTGTTATTTGGCTCTATCTATACATACAATAAAAATGAAGTGTCTGTATGTAATTTACTTTACAAATTTACTGATTGGGTACGAAAGTATACACGCTAATGGTAACAAAAATGCAATTTTTAAAATTTTTGTCGGTCTGTCTGTCTGTTTGTTCCGGGTAATCTCTGAAACGGCTCTACCGATTTTGACGGGAATTTCACTGGCAGATAGCTGAAATTACAGCGGGTTACTTAGGCTACTCTAAATTAGACTAGGAATTACCCGCGGCTTCGTCAGCAATGCTATCTCCAAAACGGTTAGACAGATTTTCAGGGGATTTTCACTAGCAGATAGCGGACATCATAAAAAGTAATTTAGTCTATTTTACTTTAAACTAACTGTTAACCGTAGCTTTGCCCGCAGTACTATTTTCAAAACGGTTTGACCGATCTTCACGAAACTTTCATCTACAGATATTTATCATTATAAAAAGTAATTTAGATAATTTTAATTTATGCTAGCTGCTAACCGTGGCTTCGCCCGCAGTGTTATCTCCAAAACGGTTAGACCGATTTTTACAGGACTTTCACCGGCAGATAGCGGACATTATAAAAAGTAATTTCGCTTATTTTAATTTAGACTAGCTGTTATCCGTGGCTTCGCCCGCAGTACTATCTCCAAAATGGTTTGACCGATTTTCACGGAACTTTCACTGGCAGATAGCTGACCTTATAGGAAGTAATTCAGGTTATTCTATTTTAGACCAGCTATTACTCGTGACTTCATGCTCATGAAATTTAGCAAAAATATGTTGTTCACTGTAAAGATGTGCATAAAATATGCGTTGTACTGGACTCCAATATATATATATGTACCTATGTTTGCAATTTGAATTAAATGTCTTTTCAATCATTTTGGCAGCCATTTTGTTTTATTTACCTCGCTTCCATCTACATAACTCAGCAACCATAGTAACATATAAGAATATTGTATCGAGTTCAATGAGCACTATTTAAATTGTCGAATATGAAAAACTGCCTTTTATATCTTGATTTATGTTTATGCAATATTTCAAGATGTTAGCTCATTCATTGTGTACAATTCAATATTATAATTATTAATAGTTATTTTGAAGATAGAAGGGGTCTTTCTAAAGAGATATTAGACCATAAACGTATTACTTATCGTCAATATGGTCATATTATGTCATCATAAGAACATATTTAAATCATTGTTTCATTAGTTCCGTATACTGAGGTAGTTATATGGTGGGTTAAGGTTCCAAATATGTTGCTGATGATAAGCCTCATTTGACACACTGTTAGTATTTATATATCTAATGTATACGATACATGTTGTAAGTGGTGTGCGTGTCGTACTTACAGTTGTCTTTAAAGGACATTTCTATAATTGTAGATGGTCACACAATTTTATATTCCTTTAATACAATTTTAAAAACGCGTGCGGAGCAGCGGTTACGTCTAGTATAACATATAATAAGGATGTAACGTGACTGTGCTTTTTAGATTTTTGAGAAAAAAATTGTTGCGGGTGTCTTGGAATAAGTAATAATATATATTCCAATCATTTTTAGAAATGTCTGTCTGTTTGTATGAATATGCATTACTGCTAAATTACTGCGTTTATGAAAAAACCTCTTCAAAAAAAAGGTAAAAACATTTTTGTTTCGTTACAATTTCGAAGCGACTTAACTACGACTACCAGTACATCAGACTAAGCCCCCCTCGGCTGCGGCTCAAGCTTAGGTCCGTTCCTTCGGTGTGGAACCCTTGAGTACGCTGCTCTCGCGAATACAGTGACACAAAATCTTTCATCAGTGCAACAACATCACACATTCTTACACATGAATTAGTTCAGACAAAAAAATAATACGACACGAAATACAAATAACAATTATTGAGGTATATATACTTGGTACAGTTAGGTCGCGAATTGCATTAACTAGGCAACAGCCCAAGCCAAGCTGTGCTGTGCACCCTAGAGCTAGTTCTAAAAATTAAATCGGCTGAGTGCCTTAAGCGCTCGCCTTAGTAGCCCGGTGAAGATGTTAAGGCCTTACTAAACCGATAGCCTATAGTAGTACGAAAAACAACAAAAAACCTTAAGTACGAGAGAAAAGTAAATAAGTAAATGGACTTAGTACATTCAGATGACTTTATTAATCACTGTTTTTTTTATATAAAGTTCCATGCGGATGAAGTCACGGGCACAGCTAGTCTGAAAATATTGTGCTTTACATTAAAAAAAATCTAGCCATGTAAAAAACAAAGCAGAAATGATGTAAAATGACCTTGTTTCGCGACATGGAAAATGTTTTACAACAACATAATCATAACACTACCAATAAATTAGACTTCAATGTTAACGACATAATGTCTGACCTCACCCGACAAATGTATATAACATTCATCTATAACGGCCTAATATAAAGTCCAATTTGTTACACTAATAACAGCTTTGATACGTCTGCCACACGAACACGACATAGTGTCACGAGAATAATTATATTTTATGTCACATCTGCGTGACGTAGAAAATTAATGAAAGCATACAAATAAAACCAGTCAAATTCACAACACTAACACAAAATCATGATCAAAGTTTAGTTGCCAATTGTCAACTGGTCACCTATACAAAATGGCTGTCGGTACAAACGTTTGGTCGTTAAAGTTGTTACACCCACAGAGTATGTTATATGCATAGTATATAGAGATATCATTTATTTAAACCAGAATCTCTACTAAATGTATTTATTTTAAAAATAGATGAACATTTACTTAAAAATAACTGGGGTATAAAACCAACACAATTAACTTGTTTAACTTCTAGAATAATTAATTAATTTATTACCTATCACCATTAAGCACAGTTGTGACATCTCGACAATATTGCCTGTCGAAAAAACAGAAAACAAATTCAAAATTACTGAACAGTAACATCTAGTAACAGGACTCTCTAAATCTTTTTTCATGCAGAATTTTTTTATGTTATTTTTTATAACTCGTAACTAAATTGAATTTATTATTGTTAATATATATTTTATTGTTGTTCAGTTTTATGGAAGTTCTATGTGGTTCATATTAGTTGTTACGTCATTTAAGTGTATACAGCAACTAAAATAAAGTTGTTTAACTTAAGTACGTTTTTAATTTTTGATATAAAATATCTAACGAGGCATTATTTACGTCAGATTTGTTTACAGCGTCATCTATCCGCTCATTCTTTGTACTACATTATTAATTATACCTGTATTTAATATTTGATATTTTGTATGATACTAACAAAATTGATTTTAACCCCATCTAGTTTATAGGGTATCGAAAAATTTTACTTCAAATAGTAGGACTTCAAATCTATAAAACCAATTCATTTAAGTGACTTTCGTAGACATTAAATTGACGATTATTATGTATGAAGCTCAGTTTTAGCAAATTAAACGATTTATGATTATTTTGTTGTTTTAAGTGTAATTGAAATACAATAAATATTGCTTTAAGACTTAAGTCATTACAAGTATTCCACGTTGGTACACTTTTGTGTGATGCGCTGAGCGGTATTTTTTGGCCGAAAATAAACTTATAGTTTCGCATCAGCCACATGCTACTAGCGTGACCGACCGTATAGCGTTTGCGCTGCTTGCATCAGACTAGCGGTGCGTATTATAGCGACCCGCGCACATTTAATACTGATATTTTGTATTGAAACTGGGCAGCCTACCATATGTTTGATTAATAAATAAATATAATAGATATAATTATTGTTCGAAGTGCCAATAGATGTGAAAACCAGACTAATGATAATAATTTCAATTTAAAAATTATGAAATTTAAACAAATAATTTTATAATTAATTTAAAAATTCAAAAGGGAACACAGTGTTTCTATTCCTTTGAGATGTCAGTTTTGTCTGCAGTCCTTATGATTGCCTCGATTTCTTTTTCTAGCCGTTTTTTTAAATCTGCCAGAGTATCGCGTCATTGCCTATCTGTTAGTATCATCTGCGTAGGGTAATGAAACGTTCTGAGCATTAACATATTAAACCGTGGCAGGTGCGTCTCTCCGAGCGGCTGGGAAATCATGGAGGGCGGAACATAAAGCGGCGCGCACACTGGGTATCATTGTCGGAGCGTTCTTACTATGTTGGTTACCGTTTTTTCTGTGGTAAGTTTATTTATTTTTAAATTCAATGCAGCATTTCGTACTCCAAAAGGCTATATTTACTTAAAAAATAGTTAAAATATAGTCAAAATTACTGTATGTATCTTGTAAATAAACAAGAACACCATCCTCAGTGGTAATTACTGCAAGAACTAGTCATTTTTTAAATACAAGTCGAGGTGGTCGAGCGGTTTGACAGGTGGAATATCAATTTGATGGCATATACCAATGAATTTCTTGGTATTCACGTACATTTACTAATTTCAAGGAGGAGTGAGGAAACCTAAACCTGAGAAATATTCTTGTAGTACTACCATATGTGGGAAAACATAGAACTGTGGATTTCTCAGAATTTGAAATCACCAATACGTCGTTGGCTGGCGTGGTGACGATCCCTATACCTTCCTTTGGGAAGAGGCTTATAGCCATTTTACAGGCTGATGAAGATGAATTCATTAATAAATGATTAAAATATCATTATTCTGCTGTTATTATTATTGACAACGACAAATGTTGGACGACGTTATTCCAACGTATGAGTAAATAAGACATTGCAATAATCGGTAGATGTGAAAGAGAGAAACTTCACATGGTTTACATTTAAAGTCACGTTATGAAAAACGTATTTTTATTTGATTGCCATTTCATTCATCAATAATTACCAACAATCAAACCATTATTGGTATATTCGCACTATTGCTACCTATCCCCAATCGGGTGACTAACTTTAAGAATACGGTATATTTCGAGATTCGTTACAAATAGTTTTAGTTGTACTACAAGGTCTCGTGCTACTTTCGTAAACTTTCAAGGCTTGCGGTGACGTATATTAAATAACTCGAGCGTACTGAACCAGGGTTAATTTGATACTATCTCAAAATTGTACTTCCCGGATACCTTACGCTACCCACATAAAAGCAAAATAACGAGCGTGTTCTGAATTACCGAAAGTAACTTACAGAACTGTTTAATTTACACACTTGATTCAACCTTAACATTTATCCCCACTTGATATAAAAGGATTGTAGAAGAATCATTTCACGGAAATCCTACTAAGCTGGGATAAACGTTAAATGATAATGTTGACGAAAAGATCCCATTCAAAGACAGCTTATTTCTTATAATGTACTGGGAATATAGAAAATTTGAGACGTGCGTATCTCTTTCTTCGCTAATGCATTCCCAAAAGTGTTTTTTAAATAAATCGTAACTTATACCTCATCTTAATTCCCCTAGAGCCTGAAGTTTCACGTTCATTGTATTTTATGATAGTTGTTACAATGTATTCTCCTTACACGGGAGTAGGGTGACCGTCTTGTAAGTTGTGAATTTAAGACATTATAGTTTTGATTTATTAAGGCTTATCAAAGAGATCTCTGGAGTGAGAGATAAACATGTCGTACATGTAAATTATAAAGATCATAAAAAAATACTAAAAACCTTATGGATGGCACAATTTGAACTTCGTTCTCAGTGTATAAAAACTAGAAATCTTCTACAAATAAAACACGATTAAAATTGCATTTAGCTAACTTTGAAAGGTAACGGGCACAAATAAACCAGTGAAATGATTTGGTCATGAACTGTCAATGATAGTGATTATAAATTATTAGTAGAAATTAAAGATATAAGCAAAAATAATTTCTTAAAATATATAAAACTAGCGGGATGGCGGACGTTACCCCGCCCTGATAATAAATCTTGTCAAATGATATACCTAAAATTTTCTCATGAATCAGTTTATCTCCTGATGAAAACAGCGGGAAAATCCATTAAGTAGTTTTTGAGTTTACGCGAACAAACAGATAGACAAACGTGACAGAGGACTTTGATTTATACTATATAATGATAATACATTTAACGTGTCAATCTACTGTCAGTTCAAAATTTATATTTAAAACTGATATTTATTCCCTTTATTTATATTTATAATTTATTATTAACCAATCAATTTGACACCACATTCTATGTGATAAAAATAATAAAAAGTGTTTAAAACTTTTGAACTTCGCAGTATACTCTAGACACATCTGAGAACTTCTGAAATCATGGTAACTCTACAGGGCAGCCACAAAGGTGTAATCGTATACCTTTTCCCGGTGATTTATAGAATGCCGTGGTTTCATAGACATTTATACTGTACAAAGGGAAACACAACCTGTCTTCAATAGCATTATAATATTTCCGTTATTTATAATAAAAGATTTATCGATTGTGTCAACTGCCACAATGCCTCTATGTTAGACTACAGCTAGGAACTCATCTACACACTTAAATAACGTTGAAATGTTTTTTTTGTCCTGCACAGACTCTGATATGAATAAAGCAATTTAACAAGACTTTTACTCACAGACAGAAGACTTTTCAGTATATTATATATACTCAATTCATTACGATCTTTCATAGGGAAAAGCAGTAATGATAAAATTCAACAGAGATAATTGATAACAGTAAATTTTAATAAGTAATGAAAAAACATACAATATATGTCATCAATTAATCAACATAAATACATAGCAAAGAGACCAGTCGTACCCTGTAGTCCGGTGAAGCTGTTAAGACCTTGCTAGGTCAATAGAGTAGTCAGTTCGAAAAAAAAAAAAAAAGACAGTCGTACCTGAAACAGTCGTAAATTGAACAAACTGGTTTCATCAATGTGATCTGTGAGTTAATGTGCAGTCTTTTGAAAGTGTTTTGATAGGTAGGGCCACGCTGAAGCCATTACATATTTCAGCATGAAGGGGTCGGCTCGCCCCCGATACTACCACCCTCTCATAGAAAACCGACGTAAAGTAACAGTGCTTGCATTGTCGCGTTACGTTTGGTCAGTGAGAGCGCCGGAGGCCCACCTCTCCCCTCCCCTCTCCCTTTCCCCCAAACCCAGGTTGGCGACACACTTACGTCTCCCCTAGTATTGTTAGTGTGTATGGACGGTGGTGATCACTCAACATCAGGTGACCTACCAGTTCGTTTGCCTGCTATGACATAAAAAGAAAAGTGTTATGTAATTCCGGAATGACGTGAAATGCAACACGTATTTTTGTATATATATATACATATACTAATTTGAAATTGCCGTGTAAGTTCGTTCGCTTGTTTGAAATTTCATCCATGTGTTTGTATAGGTTTTGTATGAACTTCAGCGCTGCAACCCTTACACTTGCAAACTAGCAGGTTATGCTGAGGCAAAGATATTTTTCATTCCATTTAACACGTATCTCACTTGATTTTTTATTTATATACCTGTAAATATGTGTTGTATGTGCTGAATAAATATTTATTTCTTTCTTTCTCTCTCCCTCTTCCTTCCTTCCTTCAGATCTTTCTTCCTTCCTTTCCTTTCTTTCTTTTTTGCTTAATTTATTACTGCCTCAAAAGTAAATAATTAAATCACATATCATACCTAAGCGCGATGAAGATGAATACATTAATACAAGCATAGCATTTGATAAATTTGATTTGACAAAAAAATAAGAATTATTCAAATAGGTGCAGCCTCTTTGAAGTGATGCGCTTACATACATTCAGCAATTGATTATTAATTATATAGATTTAAATATGCCTACCATACTCAAGATGTAAATCTGTCACTATAGGCCCTGTCTCATTAAGACGCCATGGCGGCGGCACCGATTACGCCACCATGTTGTCTTGAGCTACCAAGCGAAAAACACCAAAACAAACACAGTTACAAAACCTCAGTCATATACACCACAGCCTTTTTTCTTTTTATTTAACTTTCTTTTGAGTCGTATGTATAGTAAGAGAACTTTTAACTCTTCGAAGTCCATTTTGCTCTCGCTTGGTAGCTCAAGACATCACGGTGGTGCGACAGGTGGCGCCTGCACGATATCCTAATAAGATAAGACCCTAAAACCCTATCAATCTGTTGCGGTGTTACATTTTTGAACTTGTCCTTTGCCAAGGGTTACCGTATTACTATCTTAGAACATATAGACTGAGATTTTCTTGTGTTCCGTCTAACATCAAGTAATTTCAATTATTTCAACAGGTATGTAACAACTAACCTTTGCGGGGAACCATGTCAAACGCCGCCCGTTGTCGTCGGCGTTCTCTTTTGGATCGGCTACTTCAACTCAGCGTTAAACCCGCTCATATACGCGTATTTTAACCGTGACTTTCGAGACGCGTTTAAAAACACGCTCATGTGCGCGCTTCCTTGCTGCTTCAGCTGTTGGAAGGACACGGGAACGGCGCAGTTCGTTTAGTAATTACAGACGTGCGACTAAAAATCACTAGGTAATATATTTCTTTTCATAGTTAACATGTTGCATAGTAATAACAAACCTTGAATCTTTGTACATGTACTCTTAGAGAATTTAAATGAATCTTGTAATTGATGTTAGTATAGTCTTCATTGTAAAATATCACTTAAAGATATTTAAATCTATTATATCTGTATATTGTAATCAATAATCTACAGAATTTGTTATATTATATAGCTCTTATTTTTATTATTATTTTGTTATATACGTATTGTTTTAAATATAGCAAAATTGTACCATTAAAATAAAATAAAAAAGTTTCAACATGTACCTACCCATAATCGAGCGGTTTGATGGATAATATATTTATCCGATGTCCGCAGGTTCCAACCTAGGCATGTACCTACAAATTTTTCGGAAATCGTGTATATTCAATAATTTAAATAGATAACACTATCAGCTGACCGTGAAGGAAAACATCACGAGGAAACTTGAAGCTGAGAAATGTTCTTGCAGTACCACCGTATGTGGAAAAATATAGAACAGTGGATTTCTCGGAGTTTGAATTCGCCAGTACGTCGTGAGCTGACTTGGTGATTATGCTCATACCATCCTACAGGAACAGGCCTAAGTCCCTGCAGTGGATCTCTTACAAGATAAGAATGATGATGATTCTTTATTACAAGATTCGTTTATAACAAACATGTATAGCAAATAAAAATGGGGAAAAGTAAAGTAACATTCACGCGATTTTAAAATATCAAAAAATTCTTTACAATAAGAAAATAAAATTATATTGTTCGAGTGGTCAAATACTTCACAATAGTGTACATAGATGAAATTAGATTAATACTAAAATAGCGATTAATTAGTCGCCGCTTAATTATTTTAGTCGCAAGTCTGTAACCGAGTATAATGTACAATTTAGGTATAATTATTAGTATAATCATGTGATGTTACCACGTGTAACTTATATACAAATGTAGCTTCTTTTTTTAATTGAGGCCGCTTCAATGTTAAAGTTTAAGGTTGCATTACAATAGTTGCTCAATATTAATAATTAGTTATGTGAAAATAATCAAATAATTGTCCGTAATATGGCAATAATTTTCGCTTATAATGTTAGTTAATATTTTCGAAACGTCTGTAGTTTTTAAATAGTTAAGAACTCGTGATAGAAATCAAATGTAAAATAGATGTTTAGATTTAGAATATGTATATTATTATAATAGATTTTAATGTGTATTTTAGTTCAAAATTAGTAAGTAGTTTGTGTACTTAATTCTTATATGACGCTAAAGGATTTTTTTCGAAAACACCATTAAACAAATTGGCTCGATTCTCACAAGGATCCTGAGCTTTCCACAAATACAAAAATGTAAACTAGTTTCGCACGAACAACTCAACAATGTCAATCTATCAATTCTGTTAATATTTTAAAAAATCTCTCTCCGGTCTCACTTACTCATTTACTTTTTATATGGAGATTTTTAAAAACAAACGAAGCACGTTTTAAGTGATGTGATTGTCATAGTAACTATTTGTTTAGCGTACGTTGAAGATATAGCGGTATATATCCAGCAGCAGTGACAAGTGGCTTGCACGTGAATTGAACACCCCTCGACGGTTGTTTGAATGCAATATAATTACAATGAAATCCTTGCTAAATTCAATGTTTCTTTCCATACCTGTTATATTATTATAAATTACATTCGTAACGTTACCTGTATTCATTCATATGTTGTTTGTTGCGCTAATTTTTTTTTTTATTTCATGGGAGGCAAACGCACTTGTACGTCACCTGAAGTTAAGTGATCACCACCATCCCTAGACACTGCAACACCAGGGGAGTCGCAAGTAGCCTGTGCCTGGGTGAAGGGAAGTGTGGGAGGGGGGAAGGGGAGTGGAGGTGGGTATCCGGCTCTCTTGCTGACGGAACGAAACGCAACAATGCAAGCACTATTACTTCACATCGGTTTTCTGTGAGAGGGTGGTACTACCCCGGGTGAGCCGACCCATTCATGCTGAAACCAGTAATAGCTTCAGCGTGGCTCTACCACTTACAATTCATACTTTCTTTTTTAGCAAATTCTCAAAAAGTAATATGTAGAAGTATATGTGTAAAAAGTTGGATATTGATACCTATTACGGGCAGTTCGAGCAATATATGATATGGGACTTCGCGAATCATTAAAAACGAAATTCCAGGATTTCGGTATCCTAACCCTGCCCTCCCCAATACATTTTTGATAATTTAATGTATGTGCGTAAAAACTTTGAAAACCTGCATTTTATAAAGGACCGGCATGATCTAAATACTAGAAACTGTAACAAACTGGTCGTCCCATGTTTCGGCTTAGTAAAACCAGCAATAGTTTCTTAGGTAATAGTGTTAGGTTTTACAATGAAGTCCCAAAACATATTACTGATTTGTCGGACTGTAACTTTAAGCGCCATGTCAAGCAGGTTTTCGTGTCGAACGGCTATTATAGAGTGGATCAATATGTGAACGATGGTGATGTCTGGAATTGACTCCTCTCTGTGTCTCCACTAAAAGCATTGTATGATGTATTGGAAATATATGTTACAAAACATGTACCCGATCGAGTTTCTTGCCGGTTCTTCTCGATGACTGGGTTGTTTTCCGAACCGGTGGTAGCTTTGACGTTCATAAGCGTCTTATTAGGGCCTAAACTGAATAAAGTATTTATGATTTGATTTGATTATGTGTAACGGATTGTCATGAAAGTTTTTTTATAAACTTCGTAGGTTTTAGCGTTTGACCACAACCTTATCTGATGTTAAAAGGTGATGTGGTCTACTATGGTAAACACGCTAAACCTAGAGAGACTGGCTCTCCAATTGCAGCTGCCGGAACATAGCAGCCAGTGCTTGGCGACATATTTTCAACTTGGGGGTGGTAACTAGCCAGGCAGACTCACGTCTTTTGACTTACCTAAACGGTTCTTTATACTATTTTTTATGCTGTCTGTTTTATAACAATTCGTCACTAGAGGCGTCGCGGCACATCATGGACCTCGCATACGATCGTCATAAAAGTTGTGTTGATTTCTAAACAAGGATAATGTTCACAGAACATCTAATTTTACATACACGATACTTAGAAGTACGCATAAGACCGCCATTAGAGTGGTTCTGCAATAATTTTATTAATTCACAGTACAAGATTTTTCTAGAATTTAGAATTCGTTCCAATGTTATTACGTAGTACATTGAGAAAAGTTCACGATTATCGAAAAAAATTTTTGACGACAAATAGTATTAAACAGTTTTTTTTTAATAGAGAAGCTCGTTAAATGTCGATTTTGGTAAAAGAATACATAAGAGAAAAAAATACATGAGAGATTGATCACCCACCGGCGCCGCGGCATAGCAATATTCGCGCTTTACCAATACATGCCCGTTTGAGCGTTAAATGCGTTGGAGCGGTGAAAAAAGCGCTAGCTCGCACCGTAACCAGCGACCGGAGGTAATAGCGTGTGAAATTTTAAACGCTGTGTTCGGGCGATTGCAGTTTTTAGAAATAATTGATTTTCATCACGGCATGTCTCAACTAGGGTAAGCAGGAAGAATGGAATAACGCTTAATTAAATATACGTATATATATATATATATATATATATATATATATATATATATTATATTATAATTATAATAATAATATTATTAAGGGGTAAAGTTTGTGAGTTTGTGACGTTGTGACGTTGTAGGGGGTAATCTCAGGAACTACTGGTCTGATTTGAAAAATTCTTTAAGTGTTATAGAGCTCATTTATCGGGGAACGTTATAGGCTATATATCATTACGCTAAGACCCATAGGAGCGGAGCACCAATGAAGAATGTTTCAAAATCGGGGTATTTTTCCTCTTGGAGCTTCCGCTGCGTGTTAGCGTTAACCCAAAGTAACTATTCCACGCGGACGTGGTCGCGGGCAGATGCTAGTATATAATAAATATGAGAATGTAAAAGAGTTAAATAGCTCTATTTCCGTTGTTTCCCAACAGATTTTCTTATTTTTTGCATAGTAACTATGAATAAGCTTTTGTGGTTTCAATTAACATTTTTTTGACAATCGTTTTCATACTATGGACGTGACGAATCCTTATTTAAAGTATTTAAAGTTCTATTAAAATCTTATAAAAACTCCAAAAAAAAAATCAACCACTCTAAACCGCTTCATTGAGCTTGGATCCAAAAGCGTTCCGTTTCACGCACCAATGATTGACGTATCTAGTCTCGACGCTCCGTGACGTATCGACTCGTCGAACGGAATCTGCGCAACGGAACGCATCGAGAGATTTATTGTGCAATCTGTAACAGCCGATTTAGTGCTGTCCGTAAATGGGAAATTCTAGAATTGCAATTATTTTTAACTGTATATTTAACTGTTGTTGTCACTATATATATATATATATATACATTTCCACATATGTATTCCACAAAATTACATAATAACGCCATCTAGTATATATGTATATGCCATAACAAGAAAAATAAGTGCGTGTAACCGTCACACGCGATTGAAGTAAAACTTTTTGATTTTGTCAATAAATAGTTTGTAAATAAATCAATCAAAAAACAAATTAAATTGAATAATAATAAAAATCATACAATAGAATGAATTATGTACAATTATATGGGCGCGCGACCGTGCTGCCATCTGGTTTCAATATAAGTAAGTAACAAATCAAATCAAACCTTCATTATCTGTAGTGCCATCTATAAGCTAATTCGGAACTTAAAAAACACAGGAAATATTATTATCAACTCTTTGTTATAAAGTAAATAAAATATAGAAAGATTACTATGATAAGTAACGAATTAAATTAATTATGATTTAATAGAAGTTTTGGTTATTTTTAATTATTATCTAACCGGATGGTACAGAAACGTGACGCCATATTGCCATAACGGACTTCCGTTGCATTGTCGTCCAGTTACCTCCTAGTCGCGCCAAAAAAAAATTTACTTCAAAAAACTCATACCAAATTACTTTGAGATAGGCATCAGAGAAAGGAAAAGACAGGTATGCTAATAATACCCAATAACAGCTTGATGAAAACCGAACATTATCGAGAAGGGACGAAGTGTGAATAGGCTCTTTTCACTTCTTTAATATCTATTTCGAAGTAATTTATTATACATTTTTTGTTTTAACCTATATCACTAGATGGCGCTATTATATAATTTTGGAGCCTTTGTTATTCTTTCACAATAATAACATTTTGGCGACTAGAAATAAAAGTATACTCTAGTATTATTTCATTGAAATAAATATATCTTGTTCTAACGGTTAAATTATTGATTTGAATTGTTCTTATAGTTATATTTCTTTGTAACTGCCCATTTATTTCTATAATAAACACAGTTAATATTAGAATTATATTAATATATTTTCTTTATGCATTTAAATTATTAACAGCTTGTATAAAACATGTGCTATAGAATTTTATACATATATACTGAGATATATACATGTATAGATCGCAGGTATTAGTTCTAAATCGTATCGCTGGAGGCGCTAGTTAAAAAAAATCGAATGTCACCTATATTTATACAGCTGCTCTATGACTGAATGTCTACGTGAGCAAGGTACAATACTGCGACTCGATGGCGTGTTTGGATTTCTACACAACAGTCGTATTCTCTAAAGAACCTATTAATATTTTACATGTGTTAAGAACCTGTTAATAGGTTCTTGCTTACCTGTGTTATCGGTAAATTAAAAAAATTAAACATTAATATGAATATTTGAAACCAAACCAATATAATGTCGATTGAGGTATAACAGATTATTCGGTCGACATAGAATTAATAATAACTCTTAGCTTATAAGTATATAGTGATTTAAGTTTATTGATAAATTATCGCATAAAAGGGGAAAACGCATACGTAAATAATTAAAGTAATATTTGTATAAAGCTGTTGTATATACGTTCCCTCGTCTCGTAGATAACTCAAAAATGTCGACGCTTACAATAAAATAATTATATTAAAAATAGTTGTTGTTTTTAAACAAAAATGCTTATGTATAGTATAAATAATAAAAAAATAAATTTTGATGGTTTTGTTTACGATTTTGTAAAAACTATTAAAATGTTATGTGGTAAGGGGGCGTCCATAAATTACGTGAGGTGTTTTTTTTTAATTTTCTGTCCCTCCCTCCCCCCCTGGTGAGATGTCGTGAGATTTTATTCAACCCCCTCCCCCAATCCCCCAATCTCACGTGAGATTTTTCAAAATGTTGGATTTCTTACGTAAACGCGTTGGATTGTTATTGTAAAAAGAAAATGAAATTATTTTCTTTTGAACGAATTAGTGAATGATCTTAATCGTATTACGATTACGCTTAATATTAAATCTTAAGCATGTACAATCTGGATTAAATGGACCAAAACAGTATTTTTTTTTTTGTTTTAATCAGAAAAAAAAATGCGTGATATTTGCCGAGACTCCCCCTCTCTCCAACTTAAGATTAGATGAGATTTGACTCGACCCCCTCCCCCCCTTAAACATCTCACGTAATTTATGAACGCCCCCTAATGAATAGATACCTTCAATTTTGTATATGTATTTTATAATATTGTATTCAAATTTGTTCAAAATAATTACCTTTAGTTTAATACTGTATTAAAAATATTGCAATATTTAATTATGTTTTGTTTTTCAATTGTAAATTTTAATAAATAATATAATTGTATAAACTTCAATTTTACCCCAAGTTTACGTTTACGCCAAGTTGGCGCCAAGTTTGTACCAACGTTGGTAGTACTGTCCAGCGCTAAATGTGCTAAGCAACCACATATTGGGAATTATATCAGTCATATTCATATCCAAACCGGTTTAGAAAGTAAAAGCAACGTTCATTTTAAAGTACCTAGGATATGCATAATTTGTATTTATAAAATGCTGTTCCTGTGTTTTTTATTCCCTGCTCCATATTTTTTATCAATATAATAAGCCGGGTAACATTTTGACGACTGAATATAGGTACATACCTGTTGCTGGTAACACTAACATAAGAACATATCGCGAACGTTGGCATATATATTCCTCGTTCAATCTTTTAGCCGTTCTGAATATGTAAGTTCGGACTTGCACATAATATAATCAAGAACTAACAAATATAACATAACAAAAAAATGTTAAAATATTAGAATAGGTTTCGAAAATTGGTATTTATTTATTCTTAAGTTGATATTGTATATAATATAATACATATTTATACTTAAATTTCTGTTCTGCACACATTGATATATAAAAACCCAAGAGGCATTATAGTCAACGTCTTAAAACTATAGTTTTTTTTCGAACAGCTTTACAGCTTCACAGGACTACAACGTCTCAAAACCGTCCGCATAAAATGAGTGCACAATTGAGAACTGGGCGCTCATTTCAAATAGTCTCTCGTTACTCGCGTCTTTGAACTTTTTGTATACTGCTTTGTAAAAACAATTTTAAATAATTCGCGTAAGGTTGAATTTGCAAAAACATCAGTTTATAGTATGGCCATAACTACTTAGGTATATCGGTGAGTTTTTGGGGACGGTTTTGAGCGTTACTTTTATTTGAAACTGTGCATCTATCTTGGGTTTTCATATATCAGTGTCTGCACAGCTATATTTAAAGCAGTCAAAAAGTTTGGCCGAGACTGTACACAATTCTTTAATAAATCCGATACGCGACAACAACCTACCAACACTGGTCCGAACATTGGAGCCAATGTTATTTTCTTGATCAACATATAGAAAATGTAGTGCTAGAGGCCCACATACGGGGCTGGCAGTAGGATAATTTGTCGTGTTAATTTTTACTAATATTATTTTTTAAATGACCTATGTTAATTAATTGTAAATAATGTAAAGAGAAAGATATTAATAAATAGATGACAGCAATAATTAGGAGAATAATTAGATAATTAAGTGACTATCGTAGAGTCAGTATACATTAAGATTTGTTTTCAAAACTAACTACTTGTTGCAATATGTTAAATGTAAACATATAAGTTATGTCTCAAATAAACTATTAAAAAATCATGAGATTCTTTTATTAAGATATTTTACATATGTATATGTCGCAGCTGACGTTAGGGGAGGTAGTTATAAAGATATGACGTCAATAATAGATGACGTCCTCTTTAGAGAAATGAACGGTCCGAAGATCCGGGCGAGACTGAACCCCGTTTCGTATTTCTACGCCTTTTATAAGCTTGCATCGTAACGGAGGGTAGCGCGTAATATTGATGTCAGTACAAATACTTTTAAACGATAAAACGGGCTTTTGCGCCGACATACGAGTATGTATATGATAATGAAGGGGAGTCGCAAGTGCGTTGCCAACCTGTCTTGACGGAGAGGGGGAGTAAGAGAAGGGGAAGGGGGAAAGGGAGTGGAGGTGGGTTTCCGGCGCTCTTACTAACCGAACGAAACGCAACAATGCAAGCACTGTTACTTCACGTCGGTTTTCTGTGTGTCGGGTGGTACTACCCCGGTCGAGCCGACCCATTCATGCTGAAACCATTAATAGCTTCAGCGTAGCTCTACCACCGTTAAAAACCGTTACTATAGTATGATGGTAGGGCTTTTTTTATACCCGCCAGGTTAGTTACTTCCCTTTAGCTGTTAACCTGTCACGAAACACCTATAGATGTGTTCCAGCAGCAAAACCTGAAAGTCAAACCAGTCCTCCTCTAATCAGGTGAGATTATGTTTAAAAGCTGAAAACTATAAAGTATTTAAAAAATCGCAAGTCTCAATTCATCATAATTCACAATCCTTACATCTACTAATCTACAATTGTATACTTTTTAATAAATACATTTCAATAATAGTGAATCTTTAAAATTAATGTATTATGGTCGAATTTCAACAACTCAACAACAACTAGTACTTACTGGTTATAATACAAATTTTTACACTGTGACAAAGACAAGATCCGAACAAAAACTACTGCCCAGACTGTGAATTGAATCAAAAATTAAATAATATTAGTTGACGCAATTAACAGAAACGAATCACAGTTCCATGTCAAGCGGGTTTTATTGTCTAAAGGCTATATATAATGGATTAATATGGGAGTGTCATCTGGTAATGATGCATGGATCTGTGCATCCACCAAAAACGAATGTAACTATCTGTTTTGTAAATATGTTTATTTGTAAAAATATTTACAATGAGAAGATAAACGACAGGTTTTTGTCGGTTCTTCTCGATGGCTAGATTGTTTTCTGACTAGGACCACCTAGTCATAAAACAATCTACCAAGTTTTGGCGTCCATAAATGCCTACTCAGACCTGCATTTAATTATTTTTTTACTTTGATTTTTAAAAATGAATTCAGTACTTTACTAGACACCTAACTACATTCTGAAGAAGCGTCTGTCAAGGTATGAACAATTTTCTTAATTTGAAATCATTGCTGAAACATAAGAATTATAATTTAAAAGAGACATTTTTAATCTAGTTCGGCAAAATGACTGCACAGTACCTGATGGAAAGAATATCAATCGTCGCTATAATGCTGACCAGCAAAAGTGCTTCTTCACGTCTCGTTTGAAGGATCCGATATCGTAAGAGGAAGGGAACAACACACTGCCTTGGAGAAGATTCCACATCTTCGCAGTAGGACAGAGATAAGAATTTTCAAACTTCTTCGTTCTTGCCGGGACGATTACTACTGTGAACCTATGGATACCCGTACCCGCCCGTGTAGTTCTGTAGTGGAAAGAAGATGGGATGATGTTAAACAACTTTAAAACACTCGCCATGATACAGACGATAAAACACGCTCAGTGAGTTTAGCTGGCCGGACGTGAAAAAGAAACATTTTTTACAACATAACATAACATCATAATATATAAAGTAGCTCCCAACTTTATTTCATTTTTTTAACAAAATAATGGCTACCGTTAATATAAGTATGGCTTAATAATTTAATACTTAAAAAAATTAATACTTAGTACTAATACCAAATACAACTCGCCGTTTATATGCAACTTCGTTCACGAAACTCCTTAAATATAAATTCTGTATATAATTAGACTAGCCGACCCGTACCCACTTCGTTGGGCGGTAATAGGCATTATCAAGCTACAACTTTTCTCCAGTACTCAATCATATATATCTCATAATTAAGGCAGCGTTCGTAAGAAACGTTTTCATTCGACAATTTATCTCCGACTCCCCAGATATTACCCCCTACAACCTCACAAACTTTACCTCTTTATAATATTAGTATAGATTATAGATAATATAATTTGTTAATAGCTTCTGCCCACGACTTCGCACGCGTGGAATAGTTATTTTGGGCTAAGACGCAACGGGAGCTCTCAAAAGGAAAAAATACTCCGATTTTAAAACATTTTTCATTGTTGCTCCGCTCCTATTGGCTTAGTGTGATGATATGTAGCCTATGACACTCATAAATAACGTGGCTTTATATTGGTAAAACAATGTTCAAAATCGGTTTAGTAGCTCCTGAGATTACCCCCTACAACGTAACAACGTCACAAACTTTACCTCTTTATAATATTAGTATAGATTATAGATAATATAATTAGTTAATAGCTTCTGCCCGCGACTTCGTACGCGTGGAATAGTTATTTTGGGCTAAGACGCAGCGGAAGCTCTCAAAAGGAAAAAAAGCCCCGATTTTAAAATATTTTTCATTATTGCTCCGCTCCTATTACCCTTAGCATGATGATATATAGCTTATGACACTCACAAATAACGTGGCTTTCTATTGGTAAAAGAATTTTCAAAATCGGTTGAGTAGTTCTTGAGATTACCCCCTACAACGTCATAAACTCACAAACTTTACTTGTTTATACTATTAGTATATAGATTATAGCCCCTGCCCGTGACTTCGTCCGCGTAGTAATAGTTACTACTCTGGGCTAACGCTGACACACAGCAGAAGCTCTCAAAAAAAAAAACATCTCGATTTTGAAACATTTTTCATCTGTGCTCCGCTCCTATTGGCCTTAGCGTGATGATATATAGCCTATAACCATTCTCGATGAATGAGCTATATAACACTGAAAGAATTATTCAAATCGGACAAGTAGTACCTGAGATTACCCCTTACAACGCCACAACGTCACAACGTCAAAAACTCACAAACTTTACCTCTTTATAATATTAGTATAGATGACACATATTTCTTTGCATGTCGAAATAACACCATTTTCAACGTATTCAAGTATTATGTAAGCAGAATTTTTGTAATTTCTGACCCCCCCTGTCAGCAAAAGTAGGCAATGCTCTTACCCAATGCTTACGTAAATATTTCTATAAGTATTTTTGGTATCTGTTCTGGTTTAATTAATTTATATTGCTAACGTAATCACCACCCAGACCGCCCATCCCCTATGTCATCAAAAATAAGCAAATCAAGGATCCCCAACCGCCGTTAGTACTTACATAATACTTGAATTGCCCCAGTCACGCAAATTAGCTAGTCTTTAACTAACAATGACATGAACAGATATAACTATATAGTACTTCTTATTCAATTTTGTTGGTTTCGCACAAAGATATTTGGAATTAGCAATATAAAGGGAGAGAGGGGTGATTGTAATTTGATACGAGTCACTTCTCTTTCGACTTGACGCGTTGCATAAGCATTATATAAAAAATTACGAAGATTTATCACTCATGATTCAGATGCAAGTCAGAGAGTCGTGGTAAATTCAAAGTCCATTGAATGCCTTGAGATTACTGGTCACATGCTTGACCAAATTATCAACCTATTTGAAAGCAGACTCCTTCTCCATCAAGACTAAAAGATCGAATGGGCATATACGAAGATGCAAATGTTCAAAGTTTTGTACAGTTGTGTTATACAGTATATACTATACTAGCGGGCTCTGCGGACGTTATCCTGCCCTGATAATAAAAAAAAACTTTGACAAATTATATACCTAAACCTTCCTCATGTATCACTTATCTACTGATGAAAACCACATTAAAATCCGTTCAGTAGTTTTTGAGTATATTGCGAACAGACAGACAGACGTAGCAGAGAACTGTATTTTTTTAATATGGAATGATTGTATTAACAGCCGTCCGCGACTGCGTCTGCATATTTATCCATATAAAATATTACAACATACATTATCTTCATTTAACTCTAACGGGTTTTGCAGCTCATACCGGGATACCTCTCAAATAGCCTTTTTTTAAAACCTATTTGACACTTATGTCGGTATATCTTGTCCAATAAAAACAATTCTTTTAAAGGTATAGTCTATGTGTTATTCCGATGTATTAGTTATATTTATATAAAGTTTTTCCAGATCCGTTTAGTAATTTTTGCTTTAATGAGCAGCAAACAACAATCCATCCTCAGGTCCTTTCTCATTTGCAATATTAATTAGGATTTAGGCATTAGTACAACCTTATTACTATGATCCTGCATTGTCTTGCAAATTTAATTTACAAAATGTTTCCATATTCATAATGTATGCATATATATTGTAACATAGAAATTATTGAAAATTACTAAGATTAAAAAAAATACAAATCTTAATACAAAACATTCCAAATAAGATTAATAAACGAACAAGTCATCCTTTGTCAGTATTCCAATCTACAATTGCGAGACAAAATGATAGAATTGAAAAGCTAAGTAAACTTCATAGTCGGAGAGATTCAAAGAGGAAAATAGAGAATTACATTTAATTCGAGTAATGGAGTTTGATCTACTTAGGGCTTCGGAGGTACGTATATAAAAGGTTTTTTTTTTTATATTTTTCCACTTCTCCGAGAACAGTTTGAACAAGTAAATTGACAAATGTAATAACGTTTCCAAATGTTAACAGAGCATAAATAATTTATTACTACTTTTATGTAAACTACGTAATACCTGCCAGTTTTTGGGATATTAAAAAATAGTAAATCATTCGATTCCAGACAAAAAGTAGGTAGTCTAGACAATCTACGAAAATGCCGACATCGAAAGGTAATAGTTCTTTACCGATAGGCTTAGTTTGACGTGATTAAACTTCAAAATAGCTTAATTTTCATTAGATATACATACTAGCGGGCCCAACAGACGTTATGTCACCCTGAAAATAATAAAAATCCTAGAATCAGATCGCAGCGCGATCTACTGAGTCCAATTGTGAATGTAAACCATTCCTGAAACTACTGGAACACACACAATTTTTTTTATCAAAATCGGTCCAGTAGTTTAGTAGACGTTAAGTCAGATACACACGCGCGTAAGAATCATAAAGGTATATCTAAACTTATATATCTATACTTCTATATCTATACTATTATTATAAAGCTGAAGAGTTTGTTTGCTTGAACGCGCTAATCTCAGAAAATACTGGTCCGATTTGAAAAACTCTTTCAGTGTTAGGTAGCTTATTTATCGAGGAAGGCTATAGAATCCAATAGAAACGAAGCACCAATGACGAATGTTTTAAAATCGTTTTTTTTTCTTTTGAGAGCTTCCGCTGCGTTTTAGCCTTAGTCTAAATTAACTATTCCACGCTGACGAAGTCGCGAGCAGAAGCTAGTAAAAATATATAGATTATGAATAATTGGTTATTCTAAAAGTTCTTATCTCATTCCTTACCTTATTCTTATTCTCATGAATATTCTTTGTTTCTAGTTGTTCTAAACAACTAGCATATTTAATACTAGAAGTAATCATAAATTAACCATCCTATTTTATTATTACTATTAATACTATTTTATTTAAATTTACACTTAGTAACACCAATTAAAGTTTATGTTGTCCGTCTATCGCATGTTTTTTTTTTTTATGTTATAGGAGGCAAACGAACATGTGGGTCACCTGATGGTAAGTGATCACCACCGTCCATAGACACTTGCAACACCAAGGGAGTCGCAAGTGCGTTGCCAACCTGTGTTTGGGGGAGAGGGGAGTGGGGAAGTGGGGGATGGGGAGGGGAAATTTTACGGGGAAGGGGAGAGGAGGTGGGTATCCGGCGCTCTCACTGACCAAACGAAAAACGCAACAATGCAAGCACTGTTACTTCACGTCGGTTTTCTGTGAGAGGGTGGTACTACCCCGGACGAGCCGACCCATTCATGCTGAAACCAGTAATAGCTTCAACGTGGCTCTACCACCTACAAAACCTACCTACTGCCTACGACCTACCTGTCGTATTGCAGCCGGCCACGGAGTAGAAGTAAAGTGAAAGGCGCTCGGCAGAGCAGCCAAGACCAATATGGCGTCGCCCATGGCTCAAATGAAAATGATTCAATAATTTAAATAAATATTGTGCACGGTTTTTAACATGCGTCTATCATCTGAATGATTGTATTTATTATGTATACCGTACTCTACTAATAAGCAGATGAAAATTAAAATTCATAGTTAGATATCTTGTCTACTATTGATTTCTCATTATCATTCCCATTTTTCGACTATTATGTTAAGATTTAAAACGCGATTTTCATACTCTAAATAGGAATAATTGTTTTCGTTAATAATGTTAGTCTATAGAATAGGATCACAAAAAACATTAACGATCTGTGAGGCAATAAATTCCTCATATCAAGGAAGACATATTGCCAAAAATGTATTATATGGTAGAACATTACTTGTACAATAGTCGAGTATGATAATGATCTCCTCTCTGTGTATTAATTAAAAACAATATTACAAAATTGTGAATAAATAACTTTCTGTGATCTTAATTTAAAAAAAAGACTGTATCGGCAACTGCATTTAGTAGCCAGTATCTATTGGTTTAACGTAATATTATTTTAGACTATATTATCAGACTTATGACGTATTATAACATTATATTACAATTTTTTGTATTTTATAGATGTTAGCGTTTGACCACAATCACATCTCATGTTAAATAACGATGTGGTCCAAGATGATCATCACGCTAAACCCAGAGGGGACTAGCTCTCAAGTGCAGCAGCAGGAATACACCAACAGATGCTTGGCGACAGACTTCCAACTCGAGGGTGGTAGCTAGCCAAGCGGATTTCGAAAAAACCTTACCACCACTTCAGATACCACGAGTGACATCAATCAGTCAAGCCTTGGTTCCTAAACGACCTTCCATTGTTTGCCTTTTTTACTATCTTTTATAAAAACTCAAATAATACTCACATATTAAAAATATTCAAATATATTCCAAAGGAATCCGACACGACGTCTGGCCAGAAAAAGTTCAGCCGAATCCCCGCAATTTCTTATTGTGAGATGTTTGCCGTAAAAAATTGGGAAAACTTTTTATCCGCGTCTTTTAACAATCGCGGTCGATGTTCCATTCCCTTCGAATATATATAAACTTGCATTTACTACTGGCTCTGCCTGTAATAACTTTTAGCTTAAGTAATGAGTCGAAGAAACTATTAATATAGCATTTGTTCATACTTCAGTTGTCACGATTTATTCGGAAAATAATGTGCTAAAAATGACAATGAAGTCCCTTCAAATTTTTACAAAATCCCTCAAACATTACCAACAGCCCACAAGTTTTATAAAAGGGGATGTAGCTGCATACATAATTAATGTCAACCATGTCAAATCTGTATGCGCAAAGTATTAAAATGAGGACGTATTTCAAAATAAACAATCGCGATAATTTTACTTTCACTTAATAAATAATGGGGCCGTTTTCTCTTCCAATATTATCTTAGAACAGTGATATCGCAAATAGTATTACTGCGAAATGTATGTACGCCTTACATCGCAATTTGAACGAGTAATATATTTGAATCAGAATCATGTTATTACATATTTTGTTACACGTGAACTCATTACAAATAAATAAAAAATTACTAAACGATCGTCGGAACAAAAAAGGATTCGAACCGTCTCTATTGATATCAAAACGTTCGAGTAATGACGTCAGGCTTCTAGAGAGATCAACCCTCCTTTATCAAAAGGTATAAAAAGGACAGACACGTTAGATTTACATTTTTTTTATACGTATAAATTATAATAATATATTCAAGTAAATGTTATACATTATGATAGTTATGATTAATCCTAATTCCACGACAGCGGTTTTCATTTTGACTTTGACAGTGGTCAATAATTCCATTTAGGTAACTGAGTTTGATCGATTCAAGTTTTTACTTTAGGTAACATTTTATGAGTATTTTTATTATTAGTTTAGCGAACCAAAATGAAATGAATTGTGACGTTTATTTATGAAGTCAGTAAATTTTGAACTAAAAATGTTCTCACTTATGTTTTTACGACCTTATCTAGATTTTTAAAAATAAAATACAGCCCAATAACAGCTGTCGCTTATTTGTAAAGTAGTTTTAGTGTAACTAAAATGGTTATTTGAAACATTTTTTTTTAATTCAACTAGTTTTCTGCAGCTTACGTATTTCTAATTTAAAAGCAAACAATTAAACTTAAAAAAATTTGAGACGGCAATTGACGATAAAATACTCTGCGATCTACTGCCAGAGCACCACTATATCTAGTAAATTATATGTTTTTTTTTCTTTTTTTTCGAACTGACTACGCTATTGTCCTTGTAAGGCCTTTACAGTTTCACCGGACTATAAATTTTATGAGGTGAAAAGAGATATCTATATAATTTAGAATGAAAAGTTAACAGAGACGGATACACTACTCTTCAAATGACTAATAACAAGTGATTGAATAATATTTAAGTAAATTATAACGACTTTTTTTATTATTACGTAATAGTTTATAATACCGAAATATATATATTGTTGGAAATAAATGAAATGTCGGGAAGTTATATTGCGACGGCCTATTTATGGATCGGCGCTCGCCGTGTTCACTCACTCTTTCAGCGGTTGTCGTAGTGTCTAGTAGCTCTATCCGAACTCGTGTCGGTTATTTAAAAAGTAATTAATTGTTAGGAGTTTATTCTTAACAGTTTATATCTAAATTGACCAGTTCCCTTTATTTTTAATAATCAATAATTGTTTCTATATCTAACAATATATATTTTTATATCATAGGAGGCAAACGAACAGGTGGGTCACGTGATGTTAAGTGATCACCGCCGTCCATAGACACTAGCAACACCAGGAGGGTCTCAAGTGCATTGCCTGTGTTTTGGGGAAGTGGGGAGTGTATGAGAGCAGGACGGACAGGAGGTGGGCCTCCGGCGCTCCCACTGACCGAACGTAACGCAACAATGCAAGTACTGTTACTTCACGTCGGTTTTCTGTTGGTCGGGTGGTACTACTCCCGACGAGTCGAACCATTCATGCTGAAACCAGTAATAGCTACTACCACGTACAAAATATTTATTTTAACTGACGATGCAGCAGAAAATGATACAATAAGTCACGAAACTAACCTATTTTTAGATTATAAATTGTTCAAAATGCTCTCGTAAACGTTATGTATAAATTACTATGTTTATATAGATTCCATATAAACTCTGCGCAACCACAGAGTAACATGCGTTTGACATTGACAGACTTAAATCATCCGCATTTTCTATTTCACTCCAAAGAGGTTTTTTATACAGATAATTGGAGTCAATTTTCTCTTGGAGTAGATTGAATCGAAGAGATTGAATCAATTATAAATCGCCCACTTTATCGCACATCTTTATCCACGTCTTCATTCTGCCAAATTGTATAGTGTATTAGCTGACGCGGTCACACGTTGTTGTGGCTCTGTTATTGAAAAAGAAATTCAAAATTAATACATAACGTCATCTATGAGATATTTTTAACAGTTGGCCCTACAGTTTTCTGTTAACAAACTAATTTAAAGCGCCATCTGTTCGAGACTGATGAAAGTTACAGTTAATAACAATAATAAACATTGACAATGATTTTATTTGTATAGTGTTGAGGCCATTAATCGAAATATAAATTATCCTATCTTTCAAGTCGGACCAAATTATACGTGAATGGAAACGTTACATGGAGATCGATTGAGTAGTTAAAATCCCCATCGTGGACAAACATCATGACACTGGATTTCTATATATTTAGATGAAAGTAAACAATGAATGTTATATATAATTTAATCTTATCTGGTAGTTATTTTATATTAGTATTGTAGTTAGTATTCACGAGGCTAACTTCACTTCCTTTCGCAATTGATATCCGTGCAAGCACACACGTGGATTACCTACCACCAATATGTTAGTGTCTGTATGATACGACGCAGTTATCGTGTCCGCGTTATTATGTAGCCGCTTTAGGCTGAAATCTATAAAGCGAACTCAACCTTATTTCATCCTTAACACAGATTAACTTTGCTAAGTAGTTACTCAGCGCTGTCTTAAATTTCATACTATATGTCGATAGTCTAATTACGCTAAACTTCTGATTAGCTTTGTTTCAATACTGCGTCGAGTCTGTAAAACATCTGTATTTGTAAAAATAAATTGAAGCATGCATGTTGAAAGAATATTGAAAAAATGAAAGAAACAAGTCAACTAATAATGAAACAAACAGTAAAAGCCTTCTTGACATTTCTGCAATGAAGGATCAAGCCAATGACAATCAAGTAGTTATGATAATAAAAAAATATAGAAGTGCCGCTGTTACATTGTCATTTTGTCACACTTTTTCTATTCGCATAAGTCACACCCAAGTTTTTCGTAAGGCGTTGAATTTGATGACTTGAACTTAGCTGCACCACAAGCTAAGTAAATGCTGAGCTTGCGACAGTAAATTTAAATTCTGGACTTAAGGTTGAGATAAGTCTGAGTGCGCTCTATAGATTTTACCCTTACATTTCGTATTCCGTAGTCACTGGAGCTATTTAACAAAGTGGCATCGAGTTGTTCGCGTGTGAAATTAAAGGAGAATGACGCAACGTTAATGCCAAGTACTTGAATATGTTTTTATTTCCATGTAGTTTAACTTTGACACACGTGTCAGCGTCTGTGCAATAGGAGGTGAGGTACGAGCGCTAGTAAGCCCACTTCGCTTTCACCTCTTCCGCGTCCCTCTGATACCTAAATTTGTATTCTGCGCATCTACTTCAGATCGGTCAAAAAATTTGACGCGTTCTATATGTAGGATGATACAATAACTAAATCGAGTTTCTTGCTGGTTCTTCTCGATAAGTAGGTTGTCTTCCGAACTGGTAGTAGTTTTAGTAATCAGAAGCGCATTGTCAGTCCCTAAATTGAATTAAGTAATTCTGACTTCGTGCTTCTAATTTCATCTGATAAATTAATTTAATTAATTAATTTTAATTTCTAGTTTAATATTTATTTATCGTTGGAGCACGCCGTGGTTGTACTGCACGAACCCCGCAGCAGCCGGTGAGTGATCACAACATTTGCAACTACTTCTCGCTGATATTGCATTCGATTCGCATCACTGGTGGTTTCCAATCGAAGGATGCACCACCATTTCTTGAATTGACTATTTACGCGGCCGCAACACAGATATACATACCGTTTTTGCTACTTTAGTAACATAAAAAAGATAATTGGTGAATAAAGGTGTACGATGGACGTGTTACTAAAATATTATAGATCCATAAATACCTAGTCTTTAGAAGTATCATTCTCAAATTCTGTTCGGACATAAATTGGTTGGGAGTAGGCAAAACTATTTTTTGTCACATTGTTTGTCAACGGAAAGTCATCTTGGTCATAATCTTGCTCGAAAAGTAAGCCACTTGTCCATTATCGGTATAAAATAAACGCACTTATACATATCGACTACTTACGCTCAGACACTCACCGACACGGCGGCACGGAGATTCAGCTTTTGTGTGTTGTGGAAGCAAGAGGTATTATGTCAGGTAAAGTGAGTGGACCCCACTTTTTAATCGTATAGTCCTGATATACAAATAGAATGATAACTTTCGGCATACATTTTTCAGGGAATTGAAATACAGTCCACTGCCTAACACGATGGCAGATTTTAGGTACTCCGACCAGTGTGTTCTGGTGTGGTGGTTAACGCCACCTTTAAAAATCCTCGTAAGACCCTTCGGGAATCCTTAAAGACCAGAATGCCATCATAAGGAATATTGGTGGTGTGCATACTACACTACTTCCTCTCTGCTAATACATTCTGTGTTTCAATTTAAAGAGTGTATGTCGCGTAAAAACCTAGCAAAAGCGTTCTAAATTCATCCTTAAATACAGTATTTAGACTGATCTTAGGATTGCGGTCCTTTTAAGAGGTATTATTATAGATAGGTTGTTGCGGCCGCGTAAATAGTCAATTAAGAAAAATAGTGTCAGCGAGGGTGGGAGCGTTTTGTTTGTCGATCGCCCCCGGAGATTGTGACGCCGGACCAGTTCGCTCGCACACATCGTAGGCGAAGGACGCGCGCGCTCATATCGTGCTCCTCGCATCGCCATAACCTATTTGCACCATCACCATTCATCGGCGCCGACCTCCTGCATCGAACTCCGCAGCAGCCGGTGAGTGATCACAACATTTGCTACTACTTCTCGCTGATATCGCATTCGATTCGCATCACCGATGGTTTCCAATCGAAGGATGCACCACCATTTCTTGAATTGACTATTTACGCGGCCGCAACACAGATATACATACCGTTTTTGCTATTTAGTAACATAAAAAAGATATTGGTGAAGAAAGGAACTTCTAATTCTCATCTACCTAGATATCATTCTCAAATTCTGTTCGGACATAAATTGGTTGGGAGTAGGCAAAACTATTTTTTGTCACATTGTTTGTCAACGGAAAATCGGTCACTTGCTCGGTGCCACTTGTTCGGAACGCGCACTTATTCGAACTCGCTCGACACTACCGACACGGCGGCACGGAATTCAGTTTTGTGTTTGTGGGTGTACAGGGTGTGGGAGAAGAGGTATTATGTCAGGTAAATGAGCTTTTACCCTGATTACAAAGTGATACTTTCGGCATACATTTTTCAGGGAATTGAAATACAGTCCACTGCCTAGGCAAGGTACTCCGACCAGTGTGGGTGTGGTGGTTGCCACCTCAAATTCTAAATCTATTGCCAAATACCTATAGTTGTATCCCGACAGCTGTACATAACAGCCTATCCTCTATTGTTATGTCTATTACAATCTTACTCCATGTCATCATTTAACATTAGGCAGGGTTGTGGTCAAACGCTAAAACTACAAACTATTAGATAACTGTAGGGAGACAACAATAAATCACATTAAACTATTACTACCATAGTTGCAGTACTTTTGGATGAATTTGTATGAGAAAAACTCAGTCATAGATTACGCCATGCAAATTTTTGTCGTGTTCGACATTTTTTATTACACTCTTATAGGTTGTGCTTTAGCACAATCTCGCCTGATATTGAATGACGATTGTGGACGAAGATGGTAAACACGCTAAATCTAGAGAAACTGGCCCTCATGTGCAGCTGCCGGAACACACCTAACAGCTACGATACGAGCAAAGGAAACAACAAACGTCAATGATTCAGAGAACCGTCGAGTCTGTAACCAAAATCGTTAATCTATGTCAGATATCGCACAAGCGGTTTCCATCGCTTTAAAACTGCAGCGTAGACTTTGATACAAGTTTAGATTGTTCCACGATATCGCTTCACAACGGCTGACGAGTACTTTCGAAATATTTTTCTACATCGCTGTTAAAAGTTTCTTGGAAGAATTTTGGCGAACACGAGCCTGGATGTTACGAACTTGGACAGATCTTGGTAAATAAATTTGTTTTCCTTTCTTTCATATATAGGTTGCGCTTTTCACCGCAATCTTACGTGATGCTTTTTTTTCGAACTGACTACGCTATTTGCCTAGCAAAGTCTTAACAGCTACACGGGACTACTAAGGCGAGCGTTTAAGGCACTCAGCCAATTTTATTTTCATTAAGCCTAAAACAATGCTTGGCCATGTTCAACGTGAGAGTATTAACTAATCAAGCGAATGTTACCGAAAACTCAGTGTCCTTCTAATGTAAGAATCGTTTATTGTAGCTGATTTTTATGTAACCAATGTTAGATATACATTGAAAACTAAAATAAAATATACAAAAAATATATATAAAGTAAAATATACAAACGTTACATATTAGTTATGACAACGTCTGCTAAATAATTACCGTTTTCACCGTCTCGTCGGTCTGAGGAACGATGTGAGACCTGACGAACTTCTTAGCCTTCCATGGATTCACCGTGCGGGTGCCGAGTCCATCGTGTGGCAGAGGGAGAAACTCAGAGCAATTCCCAGAACTTGCGACCCAGGTGTAGGTTTAAGGAGGCCCCCTTTGAGATGCGCATCAACGCTCACCTTCACTGCTCGAGTTTCCCGCCCTGCGTAGCCAAATTTGGTAGGAACCTGTTAGTGCAGCCTTTGATACTCGTTCTAAAATAGAACTTACTGCAGTTCTCGACAGGCCAAGGTCCTTCAGAAGGTTGTAGAGAGATTTTGCTGGTATACCTCTCGCTCCTACTTCTACCGCGTATAACTTAACCACATAGCCATTTTTACTTAGTTCATTTGTTAGGAATGTTGGTTTCCCACGGTACAGTAAGCTCTACTAGTATTATATGTTTTGTGTGTCTAGAGAAGAGGAATATGTCCGGTCTGGATGACGAAACACCAACATCCTCTGGGATTTTATAGATAATAAAAAACCTATTCTGTAGAATTCTTTTAATATTTTTTTGTTATTAAACTGGTAAGAGTTATCCTATCTTTAATACCAGTGTTATTTTTTATGCTACTTATTTTACGTAGAACCAAGTTTCACGATCTAGTTAATTAAAACTTTCAAGCTTAGCAGAAAGCCGAGTTGACTCACAAAAACTTGAGGAGTGTTGTTAACGAGGCCTGCATTACCTGTAACGTTATGGGTTTTCATCTCTAACAGGTCTCCACTTCGATAAATTGAGTTAATCGAATACGATACGAGAAAAACGCTTAACCCATTGTGTACGAGATAGGGTATAACACACCCCAACGGTTGAAATCTCGTAACATTTCTGAAACAATAAAGACGCACGACGTGATTTACTCAACAGCTGCAAATGAGATATAACCGCTGTGATCAGTGTAATACATTTGGTCCGGCGGCTGCCTCAAGTATGTGATACTTGCATAAAATGCGTTTGGGTATTTCAAATCGCACCAAGTATTTTTTTTTTATCGTAGCTCAGCAAAGTGACTGTACTGTGCCTGATGGTGAGCACAGTATAATCCAAAAACAACGGCGACTACCGAGAGACACGCTATCCCTCATCCCTCACCGGTCGCCGCTGTCATGCCGGCTTGCATAAATGTCTCTTCACGTTACGCTTGAAGGACCCCATATTATAGGAAGGAGGGAACACACTGGCCGGGAGATTGTTCCATAGCTTCACGGTACGGCAGAGATAAGAAGTTGCGAACTTTTTAGTTCGTGCCCAGATAAGATGGTGATGATAGTATGGTGCGTGTATGAAAAAGTATGATTGACTATTTTTGTTTTTTATTTATTCATATAATTACTTACGTGTTTAACTTATAAATATACATTCTTAGGTAACCGTTTCATTAAAGGATGTTTAGAACAATGAAATATGATCGCTTTTTTATGAAGACAATGATTTTCTTTCAGAAAATCAAAAATTTTAAAAAAAGTTTAGAAGTTTGTTTTTTTAATGTCTAATTAAATGTATAAATAAATATGAAACTCATTTTTTGTTAGTTACTCAATATATTTCCTTTTAATAACTGTAAAAAAGTAATAATTTGTTGATATTAACTCATTTTATTTTTGGGTATGTCAAACCCCGTCTAGTATACGGAAGGTTAATTGGTTGCGTTTATTGTTAGCTCATTAAAGCCACGATTAAACCAAATAAAATTAAAAGTCTTAAATAAATATGTTTCTGATAATTTGTTAAAAAATACCAAGAACGTTTCTGAGGAAAAAAATTGATGTATGTTACATTTACATACAAAAACTACTGAACGAATTTTGATAAAACTTAGTAATACAGCTTATACAATGGAATAGGATATATATTGATAAGTGACCATTCATACTAATATTACAAATGAGAAATGTATTCGTTTGTCTGTGACACTTTCCTTTCATAACTCACGATCATCGTGAATTTTTACTTTAACGCGAACGAAGACGAGTGCAAAAATTAGTTATTTAATAAATTCCATGTTATATTATTTATATAGAATATATTAACATATAGTGAGCAAATATTTAATAGCAGTCATGAAGTAATAATGTTGACATTCTACAGCTTCGAACTGAGCAGAAAACATTCCTAATTTATGTATTTAACTGAGAGGCGAGAGAGTGAACTGTGTATAAATTGGTACATGAATCGAGTAAATTCTAGGGAAACGATAAATCATTTCCAGTGCTAATTCAAAGGGACTCAATAGTTTCTATATTTAGTATGAGCACAAACAAACGTTATTATACAGACAATCTTAAGGTGAACTACAAACGTGCGATTATTCACGTACCAATAAAAATAGTAATACTTAACGTGGGACAATTTTTGATAATCGGTTTGGGTACCATTTTTGATGTGATAACGTCTTATAAACCGATAAACGGCCGCTGCACGCACGAAAAAGCATTCATTGTCACGTTCCGCCCGAGCCGGGCGAGAGCGCGGAACATACTATAGAGAGGCGCGATCGGCCTAAGCGTTCTTATGGTAACGTATATAATTCAATTCGTAAGAGTATGCAAATTTTCATTAATATTTTCTTATGACGTCATCACGTAAAACTATCGTCCATAAACCGACTTTACAGACAAACAATTTTTCGTCAATCTATAAAAAGGTAAAGTTTATGAGTTTGGATGTTCGGGGTAATCTCTATTACCACTGATCTGATTTTGAAAATTCTTTCACTGTTTAAAAGGTTTATTTATTTATTTATTCCATATAGGTCCTTCACAGCTGACAATATGTATTAAATAAAAAAAATACAATGTATTCAATACGCCAATTACGAAGTATAACAATTTATCTTTTATCTTTTCGTTTATCTCTTGTTTCAATAATGAATCACAATTAATATTATTAAACTCAGTAATAATTATATAAAACGACGTGCTTTGCTTAAATGGCTTGAAATAAACGAATCAAATCCATCGCACAAAATTTAGTTTTTACTTTATTTTTTTAAAGTCCACGACATTAATCAAGTTTAATATTTCAGCCAAAAAATTGTTTTTATGTCGAAATTAATAACTGATTTGTCGCAGACGAAGTTGCCTTTTTTTTATAGTGGATAAATCCTTCATTGGATACACCTCCCGCTGAGGTAACGAGAGGGTTATGCCAGACTCCTACTGGCTAAAACTCCACTGCCGCCTAGCGCATGTTTGTGGACCAGGGAACAGGGGTGACGGAAGCAAACTCCAGTGCCAGACGAAGTTGCCTAGGTCAACTAGTAATATAATATTCTTACAAACGAAACTGACATCTTATTTGATGTGTCGGCGTTGTCATCTGTCAATAATTAACGGCATGTCTCTGAGATGTCAAAAAAGCATATTTATTAAATTAAATTCTAACACCATTTTCATCTCACAAGAAAAGAGTAATTTTTAATACGAAATAATTAATCATTGATTTTTTTTTCTTACTAATAAGGATCAGTTGCTAGAAATAAAAAAAAAACATCATTAACCAATTAAAAAAATCGCTCGCCAAACGTCTTGTTTTTCTAATGTCTTACATAAATATAATAACCTAAATATAAGCCTTTTATTGCAGAGTGTGCAAAAGAAATAAACATAAATAGATACTTGCACTTGAAAAAGTTACCCTGTTTTTATGCTGTCAAGTAAAAAGAATGCTTATTTAAAAGATGCGTTCAAAAATCGCAACAAACGATTAAAAATCGCAAGTATACGGACAGCCTCATTCCGCGTAAAACTACCGAGCTAAGGAAAGCAAATTCGTGCGATGAATATGTAATTCACCACACTCCTTCAGTCCATCTTTGCATTATACGTTTAATCGAAAACAGTATTTAACACGTCAGAACAAGAGCTACGATTGAGCACACGAAAAACTCAAATAGAGGTAGTAAATCGTACGTGAGTCGGAGAGCTGACAAAGCCATCTGGATTGTTGTTTACTCAGTTCTCTCGTCTCAGATTTCGGAAATTATTACTCTACAGACCGGTAAGGAATCATTGCCGCTTATATCTTATAACTATAAATGAGAAATTAGCATATATAAATAAACTAGTTTCTGTCCGCGACTTTGTCCAAGTGGAATAGTTACTTTGGGCTACCGCTAACAAATGTAAGCGACATCATGATTGTGAATTATCGCGATAATAGATGTGGATAGAAAAGATAGCTACTCACGTGATCCATGTCGTAGTATTGTTCATAAAGTATTGTTCTTCAATACCCCTTTATGTGCGACGCGTTGGTGGTTACACAGTCTTACGTTTCGTATGAGACGAGCGTCCGATACCGAGCGATAGACAGAACTCGAATGTGGCCAAACCAATTATAATATGGGTGGTTGGAGCGGGCGGGATTGAAAGCAGGGATGGGATATTACCTCGTTGATTCCCTAACACGATGTCGACATTTAGGGTCAACAATAGCCTTCCTCGATAAATGGGCTATCTAACTCTGAAAGAATTTTTCAAATCGGACCAGTAGTTCCTGAGATTAATGCGTTCAAGCAAACAAATTTTTCAGCTTTAGAATATTAAGTATTAGTATAGAAGTATAGATAAACGTGTATAAAACAGTTGTATATATTTTCCTCCTCTGTTTATCAACCGTTATTCATTATTATTGATTAGTACAAGTTATTACGGAAATTTAGAAGTCGCGGTGGCCTAGTGGTTTGACCGTTGGAATATTATTTCGATATCCGCAGGTTCGAACCACGGCATGTACCAACGAATTTTTCAGAATATGCGTGCATTTGCAAATATAAATTGGTAACAGTATCGACTGACGGTGAAGGAAGACATGGTGAGGAAACTTGGACCTGAGAAATGTTCTTGTAGCACTACTGTATGTGGGAAAAATATAGAACTATGGATTTCTCAGAGATTTAAATCCCCAATACGTCGTGTGCTGGCGTGGTGATCACGTCCATACCTTCCTTCGGGAAGAGGCCCATGGCCCTGCAGTGGATCTCTTACACGCTGATGATGATGATTACGGAAATTTCGTCAACTCGACACTCTTTGTTGATAACCAAGACGAAACAAAAACAAGACAGTGAACAGACAGACAAAAGCACAATTGATAATTTGGGATACCTATCTAATTTAATTATATTGGATCGATAGCCGCATGCCATTCAAAGACAGCGACCACAAGCGCGAGCTATTTGAACTGTGGCGTCATCTCTAAACAAAAAACTTATTCTTGTGTGACTCAATGTACATTAACATTGTGAAGAAGTTAGTTTTGTCTCAAACAAGGTACTGACGAACTTTAGTGTTATGAAAAATAAATCGAGGTAGTACTTTTTTGAAATTTGATATCAATTATAGTCTGAATGATGTAAATTTCATAATTTTTAATTTGAAATTATTATTATTTGTCTAGTTTTCGCATTTATTGGCACTCGGAACTATAATTATATACAGTTTATAACATCCCAGAGGATGTTGGTGTTTCGTCATCCAGACCGGACATATTCCTCTTCTCTAGACACATAAAACATATAATACTAGTAGAGCTTACTGTACCGTGGGAAACCAACATTCCTAAAGACCACACAATCAAATTAAATAAATATTACGAACTAACAAATGAACTAAATAAAAATGGCTATGTGGTTAAGTTATACGTGGTAGAAGTAGGAGCGAGAGGTATACCAGCAAAATCTCTCTACAACTTTCTGAAGGACCTTGGCCTGTCGAGAACTGCAGTAAGTTCTATTTTAGAACGAGTATCAAAGGCTGCACTAACAGGTTCCTACCAAATTTGGCTAGACAGGGCGGGAAACTCGAGCAGTGAAGGTGAGCGTTGATGCGCATCTCAAAGGGGGCCTCCTTAAACCTACACCTGGGTCGCAAGTCCTGGGAACTGCTCTGAGTTTCTCCCTCTGCCACACGATGGACCCGGCACCCGCACGGTGAATCCATGGAAGGCTAAGAAGTTCGTCTCTCATTAATTAATCAAAGGTATGAAAGACTGCACAAACTGAATACAAAATATCAATATTACACGTACACAGGCCGCTATACTACGCATTGATAGTCTGACGCAAGCGTAATACGTTACGGTTAGTGTTACGAAATCACAAGATTTTACTCATACAAAAATTCAAAGACACATATGATACAGTCGAATATATACAATGTCTAACACAAGCACAATACGTCACGAGCATATAGAAGTCATCGCTAACGCGAAACCAATCAGCTCTTCCCTTACCAAATAAATCTTTCGATTTACTTTTTTTTTAAAAAAAGAATTTTTCAAAAATTTATAAAGTGTTGTTTTCACCCTCGACGAGTCATTTTTTTTATTTCTAGAGGTCTATATTCATTACTTCACGATCCTCGCGTCTATTAATCTTTTCTATTTGTATACTTTTTGCCAAAGATACCTCAATAGTATTGAAACTTTAAAAAGTTTAATTATGGTCGAAAATTCACCAGACGACAACTAATATATAGTTATATAAATTCCTTTCGTGAATCGAATATTTTGATTTAAATAAATTTTTGCTTTTAAGTGAATCTGTATAGGTATTTTCCTTGAAAATACACAATTTTATATAGAAATTCTTTTTTCTAATTATTACAGTTTATATTTTTTATTATCGCTATATTAAAGCGTCATCTCGTTAATTTTAGTGGTACTTTCATTGTCGCTAATGGATGATAATTGGTACCGCAAAATTTATTAGATGGCGCTATATGACATTTTCCGAATAGAAACGCGTTCGAATTACACCCAATAGTGAAAATATTCTTATTATATTAACCAACCGAGACCACCTCGGTCGTCCAGGTTCTTTAATTAATTTAAGAGTACACTACGATCTAACTTAAAAACAAAACATAATAATATAGATGCAGGCCAATTAAAAATTGTAACATGCCTTCAAAAGTAACAACGATCTTCTACGAATATTTCTCCCCATTTTGAGGTTTGATTTTTCTTGGAACTTTTTAAAAATACAATAATACATATAATAAAAAAAATTTTTTTCCCTATCCCCCCAACCCCCAGGAACCCTTTTTTTTTTATATATATTTTTTTTTTTTTTTTCCACAATAAATATATTTTTTTTTTTGTTTCCAAGAGGCCTTCCACCCCTTCTTCCTCTTTCCCCCCTTATTACCTTTTTTTTTAAACCCCTTACATAACCTTAACCTCTTTCCAATCGTATTTGTTTTGGCTTTTTTTTAAAATCTAACACTATTCCTAAAAACTTTTCTGGTCTTAGTAAGCCTAACATGGAGTGCCAGTTTGTTATGTTTCTGGTATTTCATTATTCGTCTTTTCTAAATCTAGATTTTCTAAGTTTTTCCGACGTACATCAAATTCTCAAGAATATATTAGAGGGCAGAGTTAAAATACCGAATTCCTGAAACTTAGTCTTTAATGATTCACGAGGTCCCAAATCATAGATTGCTCGAACTGCCCGTTTTTGTAGTAGGAATATGGTGGTAATACTTGTAGAGCTTACTGTACCGTGGGAAACCAACATTCCTAAAGACCGCACAACCAAATTAAATAAATATTATGAACTAACAAATGAACTAAGTAAAAATGGCTATGTGGTTAAGTTATACGCGGTAGAAGTAGGAGCGAGAGGTATACCAGCAAAATCTCTCTACAACCTTCTGAAGGACCTGGGCCTGTCGAGAACTGCAGTAAGTTCTATTTTAGAACGAGTATCAAAGGCTGCACTAACAGGTTCCTACCAAATTTGGCTAGGAAGGGCGAGAAACTCGAGCAGTGAAGGTGAGCGTTGATGTGCATCTCAAAGGGGGCCTCCTTAAACCTACACCTGGGTCGCAAGTCCTGGGAACTGCTCTGAGTTTCTCCCTCTGCCACACGATGGACCCGGCACCCGCACGGTGAATCCATGGATGGCTAAGAAGTTCGTCTCTCTCTCTAATGTCTCGTCACTATATACACTACGCGGTTTTACTCGCCTTTATTATAAAAACTATCCACGAAGTTGAATTTAAAAAAATCTTTATCTACAACAGCTTTTGTGTAATTTGACAGCGCCACTGACCCGCGTAGTATAGTACTTCGTCAGGTTTATAAAAAATTAAAGATATTCTTATTGAATTCAAAACTTCTTTAAGTGCGTTGAACCGTGAACAAAAGTGAACTATCACGCTCGGGTCAGTGACGTTGAATCGAGGTTGCTCGGCTCCACTCGACATAAAGCGCTTTCGAATCGCAACGAACTGTATTGTATATACTCTTAGGTTCATTACACTAGTTTATATATATGCATCAAATACACATTTAAAATACTACTAGCTGACCCGCGCAACTTTGTCTGCGCCAAATCGGTTATTATCGTATCCAATTTTATTTACAAACACAAAAGATCTTGAAAAACCTAAAACCCGATTGTAGCGACACTTACCGGTCCAATTGAGAATACAAACTATCCTATATATTAGCAAGAAATGTCTTCCCAGTATCCCCTGGGTTGCTCCTGCGGCCCTCACCTCTACGCCCCACTTACTATTCTCGCAAAAACGCAATAATTTTAAAAACTGTCGGGGTTAAGAACGGAAACGTGGCGCCATTTATGAGAAAGCTGTAATAGTCGGTCCTATAGTTTTCTGTTAACAAACTAATTTAAAGCGCCATCTATTTGAGACTGATTGAACTTAAAATTAATAATCAACATTGCAAATCATTTAATTTTTAATTTAAAAATATTGAGGCCATCAATCGAAATATGAATTATCATATATCTCGAGATGGAACAAATTATACATAAATGCCAACTTTCTTGAAGATCGGCTGAGTAGTTTCGGAGTTCAACGTGGACAAACATCATGACACTGGATTTTTATATATATAGATAAATAATACACTTCTATCATAATAAAACAGTGGACATGAACCACTCAGCGGGTTCAGTTGTTTCATTACGCTAATTCGTCTATCAATTTAATAATCATTTTTTTAATTACTTATCATTTATCAAACAATAAGTATCAAAACATTATAGACATAACACCTACAGATAGATCAAATCTACATTACAAAAGCTAGTGTTTTTATAAGTTTTCACTTCTATCGTGTGTTCATAAGGATACACCGACTTTTTTTATATTATAGATAGATATTGTTTGTGAATATATACTTACACTTTATAGGTAATAAATAACAATTTACAACTTGCGACAAATTATATATGTCATAGCCACGTATCTTATAATTGTATTGAGTTGTTAAAAGGCTAAAAGTTTATTTGGCAATATCAAGTTTATGAGGGTCAGGGATGTCACTGAGCCGTTCTTTCGGCATTTATTAAGTAGTAACCCGCTTTTATTAGTGTATTTTACCTCCGTTTTGTTTTTAATTTTGATAGTGACCTTCTTGTTACAAATAGCAAACTCCCAAATGATATTTATTCGAGCATGTTATTGGTTAACTAGCAGATTAATAAGTTGTTTTTTTATATAATAAAATTTAAAAACTAGATCTCAACAACAGTGCCATCTATTGACTGGAACATTAAATAAAAAACGTCGAGGTGATACTATAAGTACTAAAAGAAAATTCATCATAAACGGTCAAGCTGTTCAGAAGTAGAAAAATTACGAACTCACGTACACCGGATTTTTATATTATATGCGTCGTTACATTTCAAAATGAGGTAAATGTAATTTAATCTTTCATGTTTATTTTTTTTAAGATTTACAGTTTTTAAACACCGAGAACGAAGTTCAACTTTTGCCGTCCTAAAGGTTTTTAGTTTTTTTTTTATGACCTTCATATTTTACATGTACGAAATCTAAATGTTAAAAACTAACGTTCAATATTAGGAAAGACTAAATTTAGATTTAGTTCATTTTGAAATCTAACGACACATATCTATAGTAATATTATAGAGAGGTAAAGTTTGCGACTTTCGATGTTCGGGGTAATCCCCGGACTATTGATCCAATTTTGAAAAAAAATCTTTTACTGTTAGTACGATATACTTTTGCTGAGTGCTATAGAGTTTTTTTTTTGGTAGATATATATTTTCAATAATTAATCATACTAAATGTAATTGAAGGCGGCAAAATTTCTATAATATGGCGTCCGATGCCAGAACGGTTTGAAATAAAGGCACAAATTCTATTACAATAACATTTATTACCTTTAGTTTTACAAGAAAGTCCGGGACACTGGATATGTAACTTTAACATCTCATTCAAACATATGGTTTTTAAGTTAAAAATAACATAAATTTCACAAGATTAATTCTGCATACAGGCTTCACGTATAATTCACAATTTCTTAATAAATAAAAATGGAAATTTTATGAATATAAAGTTTACTTCTTACAGCATGTTAATTGATAGAGTTAGTCAGAAGATAATGCGAAGTCATAACAATAAGCTGATAAAATTATTGTTTTGTCACTGCCGCTGGCCGTGCAAGAATAGTAAGCAAAGCGTGGCTCTATCGCGCGATGGTTTTTATCTCAATTGAATCCGATTGAAGGTGCTACAATCCGCTTTTAGGTTTATTTAAGAAGATTTTTCATACTAATTAGGTTTGTGTTTGAGTGATTGCCTGTATAGTTTAGAAATACATTTGGATTCGGTAGGTAGGGTTCTAATCGGGTTTCAGGTATTATAAAGATTTTTCGCGTTTAAAAATACATTTAGAACTGGTGCAGGGCAGCTAGTAAATATATAAAACTAGAAGGACATAAAGTAGTTTAATTAGCACTTTTGGACATTCACAGACGTCTTCATTAGTGTTCCAAGACACTGAATAAGACAGGACATAGCTTAAATGGGTTTAGCTTTATTTATGTAGTGTCCCAATTTGCCATTACATAATCCGCTTTGTTTCTGACCCATATATATATAAAATGGATGTCAGTATGTGGGTACATACGAGATTGATAAATTACAACAACTTCGAGCAGTCGTCAAAAAATTTTAGGCACTTTTTTTCAGTAAAAAAATGTATACAATCCATTATATTACAATTGGTCGCTAGATAACAATGCGACACTTACATTTTTGTATCGTTTAGCCGAACCTCATGCAAATTTGTTTGAGTACATTTTTTAACAAATAAAAACAAAGCTATGGAGAGCATAAAAAATGCATACACAAGTATCCAAACGCCTAATACCAAGTATTGATTGTGAACAGAGACCTTAAATCAAAACAATAAGTTTTAATATTCAATAATAACGTAGTAAAGAATCCTATAATCAATATTGCGACTATATTAAATTAAGTTTACACAAAAAGTTATCAATTCGTTTGTGCATCACCATTATCTTTATCTTCTTACCGTTATCCCACTTAAGTAGGGTTGGCACAACATGTTTTCCTTTTCCACTCTCCCCTGTCAGATGTCATCTCACTACTTACACCCTGTATACACATATCATTTTTCGCACAATCCATCCACATCTTTTTCGGTCTTCCTTCATTCCTATATCCGTCCACAGTCATACTCATAACATTTCTTGTTACATGACTTTCATCTCTTTACATAATATGCTTGTATCATGCTAACCTACTACTCCTAAACATCTCTATCACTGATGCTATTTACAAACTTCCTTTAATACAAATCTTAAAAATGTTATCCATTACAATTACACCACATATCCGTCTTAACATTGGAAGCTCTGCCACATGTTGTCTTTTCTCATTCGTCTCTTTCGTAGCCCAGCACTGGGATCCATATAATACGACTGGTCTTATTATTGTTTTATACACCTTCCTCTTGAGTTTCAAAATTAATAACCCTAAATATTTTCCGTCCGAGATCTTTGAGCCATTCAATGATACTTTGGATCGTTTCCAAACTCGGTTTTCATTTGTTTATAAGGTGGAACTTGTTTCCGTCGACTCAATTTTTTTCGTCCATCTATCGCATGTCGAATTACAGCCGGCGCGCAGCTGCGGAGTAGGTGTAAAGTGAAAGGCGCTCGGCAGAGCAGCCAAGGCCAATATAAGCTCATGGCTCATCTACACGATTTAAATGAACATTGTGTTAATTTTTTAACATGTGACTACCATCTGAATGATTGTATTTATTATGTATTCCGAAGGTACTCTAGGTACTAATATGTAGATTGCAATTAAAATGTATAGTTGGATATCTTGTCTACTATTAATTTCTCATTCTTATTCCCATTTCCCAATTATTAAGTTAAGATTAATTCTCCGAAAACTTTCAGTTAAATACCTACGACCCAAAAAAAGTTTCACTTGCATCATGGTTTTATAATTCATTTCTAATGTAAATTAATATATTGCATTAATGCCAAGCCTTCAGGTCACAAATAAAGCTAGGCTATAGCCACTGAATATTTCTATGTCTATATATACTAGCGGGCCCCGCAAATGTTGTCCCGACCTGATAATTAAAAAATATAGACAAATTATACACCAAAATCTTCCTCATGAGTCACTCTATCTACTGCTGAAACACGCGTTAATTCGTTCGTTCAGTAGTTTTTGAGCTTATCGCGATCAGACAGACAGACGCGGCAGTGAACTTTAAGTTATACTATGTAATTATATACATATATGTATACATATATATGTGTATATATATATATATATATAGTTAGCCATCCATTTCAATAATTCTTCACGCATAAATAATATTAAGGTGCCCCTTGTTCACCCGCGCTTATCTCTGAAACGGGTGAACGGGTTTCTCAAGAACTTAACTGGTAAATAGAAGATTTTCAGTGTTTAACATTGGACTGTGTATCGTTACGCTTTTTCATAAACTAGTGCTTATGAAAGACAGTGAGTATGTTATCTATATATATAATAAGAATGAAAATGTAACGTGTTTGTACTTTTTTGATTTTCATGAAAAAATGGTTGCAGGTATCTAGGAATAAGTAATAGACTACATTTCAATCATTTTTGAAAATGTCTGTCTGTTTGTATGAACACGCATCACTGCTAAAGCATATCTTCGGGAGTAATTTAGTCTTTGTTTTATTAAAATCGGTCCACTCTATCAAAAGTTATTGTAATTTGAATGACGACTCGAGGTAAGTACGAGAGAAGAGTAGTAATCTATACTAATATTATAAAGCTTGTTTGTTTGGGTGTAGTCCGGTGAAGCTGTTAAGACCTTGCTTTTGGTCAATTAAAAGCGTAGATGTCAGTATTGATATCGAGAAAAAAAAAAAACATCTTAACAAAACGTTTGTTTGGGTAGTCCGGTGAAGCTGTTAAGACCTTGCTTGGTCGATAGCGTAGTCAGTTCGAAGAAAAAAAAAAATTGTTTGTTTGGTTGAACGCGCTAATCTTAGGAACTACTGCTCCGATTTGGTAAATTCTAAAAGTGTTAGATATATCATTTATCGAGAAAGGTTATATAAGCTAAGACCAATAGGAACAGAGCGCCAATGAAGTATGTTTCAAAATCGGGCATTTTTTTCCCTCTCGAGAGCTTCCGCTGCGTGTTAGCGTTAGCCCAAAGTAACTATTCCACGCGGACGAAGTCGCGGGCAGAAGCTAGTTATAAATAAACGAGAAAGTTTGTAAGGATCGCTGGATATTTGTCACTAATTCACGCAGAAACTACTCAACGGATTTTTTAAAATACTTCATAGGTTTTATCATTTGAGAACAATCTCATCCGATTTTAAATGACGATGTGCTCTAGGATGGTAAATACGCTAAATGTAGATGGACTGGCTCTCAAGTGCAGCTGCCGGAACACACCAGCAGGTGCTCGGCGACAGACTTTTAACTTGAGGGTGGTAGCTAGCTAGGCTGACTTAGAAAAAGCCTTATCATCAGGTTTCATCGCGGTGTTTACGTTTACCCAAAGCTCCAACTTAGTTGCCAGGACTCGAAAATACGTCCATCATCGCGGTGTCAGAATACGCTATTAACTAAGCCACCATCGCTTCATTTAATGCGATTACAGTGATATGGCTTACACAACAGAATATTACATATATACCTCTATTATAAAGGGAACAACACATTTTTTTAACAGATAAATTCAAAAAAAAAAACCGATTTAAAAAAAATCTATTGCTTATAGGTGTCTACGTTCATTCATCATTATCAAACTGTAAGTGATCCAGTAAAGGACAAAAGACCTCTTCCTGAAGAAAGGTATGTACATAAATACTTAACTATATATTTACTCATGTTTGTATACCACTAGACCCAGACAGACACTTATATATACTTACACATACACACAAATACATACCTACCTCACATTTAAAGCGTAACGCGTAACGAAATGTTTTGCCCACAGTGCCATAGATAGTTTCACTTCAAAATTATAATTTACTACACTAACGTAAGCAAAGATGCGAGTAAAAGCTAGTTATATATAGAAACTAGCTATCCCCCGCGGCTCCGCATGCGTTTTTTTTAAATATATTAAAGAAATGTAAAATTGTAAGTAGGTGTGTACATGACAGAAATACTTTTTTAATAACTTTGTTACTACGACACGCACGCCAACTGTAACATGTAACGTGTATATTAGATATGTGAATACGAATAGTATATCGAATGGGATGGGATTTATCATCAGTAACATACCTTTAACCTGCTATATACCACCCTCAGTACGCACTAACACTATATAAGAAAGTAATAAAAATTTTAAACTATAGATTATCGAACAATATGTGTTAATTTTTTTATTATATGAATATAACATGCCCATATTGTCGATATAATTGTGTTATTCTTCTACGTTGCTATAATCACTGAGTTACGTAGATGCAAACGCGGTAAATAAAACAAAATGGCCGCCAAATTGACCAAAATGATAACATAATCCAAATTATATACATTTATTTATTCTTGGTGTCCAGTACAGCGCACGTCTCGCGCGCTTGTTTACAGTAAAGAAATTATTTTTGATCAATTTCCCACGAACGAATGCACAGGTAGCAGTTCATCACTACATAGTATAAAACAAAGTCCTTTGATCTATCTGTTTATCTGTTCGCGATAAAGTCAAAAATTACAGAACGGATCTTCATACCGTTTTCACCAGTAGGTGGAACGGTTCATGGGGAAGGTTTATGTATAATTTGTCAAGGTTTTCTTTTTATTATCAGGGCAGGACAACGTCTGCCGAGCCCGCTAGCTTAAAATAAAATAGCTCATTAGTTAGTTATCTGCCAGTGTAAGTCCCGTAAAAATCAGTTTAAGCATTTCGGGTATTCCACTGCGGCCGAAGGCGAATAAAAAACCTAAATTACTTTTTATGAGGTCTGCAATTTTGGTAGATAGAAGCAGACCAGTAAATATCCCGTGAAAATCGGTCCAACCATTTTGGAAATAGCAATGCGGACGAAGCCGCGGACAAATAAAATAGAATATGTCAACCGCTATAATTTCGGCTATGGGCCAGTAAAATTCCCGTTTAAATAGGTCCAGCCGTTTTGGAGATTACCCGGAACAAACAAACAAACAGACAAAATATAATAATATAAAAATATCGATCGAATATAAAAACATTTTTTTTGTTATTTGTAGCTCCATTTTTGTAGTATTCCAGTATTTGTAGCTGAATATCCATTCACCAAAAAGTTATTATTTATTTTTACAAACACACACTTTATTTTTATAATACGTAATAGATTGCAAATAAAAAAATGGAAACAAAACTAACGTAGAATAAACTTTTTGAATAGGAACACAAAATAATCTTTGAAAATGTTTGCGATAGAAACTTACCACGTTACCGTGGCAATCTATATAATACTAACGAAGTGAAACCAATCAAAACGAAAAAAGTGCCTAATTTTGAAACATTCTTCTCTGGCGCTCCACTCCTACTGATTTTAGCGTGATAATATATACCCTAAAGCCTTCCTCGGTAAATGAGTTACCTAAAACCGAAAGATTTTTTCAAATCGGACTACTAGTTCTTGAGATTAGCGCGTTCAACCAAACAAACAAACAAACTCTTCAGTTTTATATATTAGTATAGATATATACATAGACGTAGTTCCGTTTATCTATAAGTAAATAATTAATACAAAGATCCAGTAAATTAGCGAGATAAGTCACGTAACATAGTCCCAGCAAGTAAACTCTGATAACAAACTAAGAATAATTGCGTTTGTCGAAGTATTTAGTCATTACGATGTTTGAAGAATTGTATGTGTTCGAGTAATTAGTGACCCACGCTATCTGCATTTAAATGTAATCGTAGAAGAGAAGTCGTTACTATTTGTATGGACGGATGAACTTTGAATATCACAATTCGTGATTGTGAGTTAAATAATTAATTTGTGAGTGATATCTTACAAGCTAAGTGTAGATTGTATTATGACAAAAAATATACATTGAAACAACATCAAACAGATCGACATCCAAGTGACGTATGAGCGTAAGAACGAATTATTTCAAAACAGCAGCAATCTCCATCAATTAACATGCTGTAAAAAGTAAACTTTATCTCAATTAAATTTCCATTTTGATTTAGCTATTTGGTTTTATAAGAATTTGCAAAGTATACGGGAAACCTGTATCTAAACTTAAAACAGTAAGATTTATTTTACTTTTGACATAAAAATCATCTTCTTGGCTGAGATATTAAACTTAGATAAATTGTGTCGAGTACTTTTTTGTAAAGCTAAAAGTAATGAATATTTTTGCTATAGATTTCATTCCTATATTTCAAACTGTTCAAGTAGAGCACGGCATATTATAAATTTTTGGCCGATTTTAATTTAAACAATCAACTGAAATCCCCATAGTGACCCTGGAAATCAGTAGCAAAGTGCAGCCGCAGAGAAGACTTGGCTGGTGCTAGTTCAAATTTTAACCGAAGGTAAAAGCTAGCGAACGAGAAAATATATTAATACTTCACGCTTTAACAATAAAATGTTTGTTCACTTAACGCGTTTAAATTGGATTTCTACAGATTCTTGAATGTATCCGAACGCAATAAATCTCAATTTCTTGTTACTCAAAGTAGTATACGGGTGTGAAAGCAATCAATTCCAAATTAATGAACACATTTCTAATCTCAAATAATTATTAAGCAATGAATACATCAATCAGTCGAAATATTCACTCATTAAAGCGGAGTTAATTACGTGAAATCCATTCATGTATATAATAACCTCCCTATATATAATAGAATGTAATTCGGAACAAAAACTCTTTTGAAAATTGATGGCAGCTTACATACACTAGGCGTATCACTTATAAGTAGAGTGACGTAATTATAAAAACAATTGAAATAGTTTGACTGTAATCGTGGGGATGCGGGCTACGTATTGTTCACTAAATAGCGGAACTGCTCATAATAACATAATGACATTGAAAAGTAAGCAAAGACAGAAATATTGTATTGCCACTGTATTCTTGTTCACGAATGACATTTGAATGACTAAAATAAAAATAAATAAATCGCCCACTCCAGTAAATAACAGCAACAAAATGGCCGCCTAGAGACAAACCGCGATATGAGATGAATTGCCGTTAAAACAGCGGTGCTTGCGTCGTCCACGTGTTACTCTTCACTATTTGTCTCGCTCACCCACGTAGAATTTCTTAAACTCCACATCACTCTCACACGTTTTACCCTTGCCATCTACAATGTTTTACACCATCGTTATTTTTTATTGTAATAATCATACTTCCTTTTGTTATCAACAAGCAAATTCTGGATTTCACACAAAAACAACTCATTTATGTAACTCGTCCACTGTTTGACAATCGCGACAGTAATGCGACATATAGCAGCAAAGATCTATAACTTACCACTTATATTTTCTTCTCGAAATGACCAGTTACATTAAATTATATTTTGTGGAATTGAATTGAACATTGTAGAATTATTTGCTAGGTTTTTATTAAAAATATCTTAATTAAAGTCACAGAAAGGTAAATAGCTTAAGGCGCAGGCACATTATTTACCACAGAATACGTCATATTTCTCTTTAACATACACAATTACAAAACTATAATAATTTTTATGGACATGTTTCCATTATTCCATGTTTACTAATCTCCAACAAAGGTTACCGCAACTTTGTTTATATAAAAATGGTATAACCTTTATGGTAGAAGCCGGCACCGTATATAAAAGATACTGCATCAAAATTACAAAAACCATAACCGAATTGCGATATTTTTCAGCTAGTTACCATAGTATTCTACGCAAGTATAAATAATGCAACATAATAAAATATGAAAGTTAAAATACAAAAATAAATTCAACATTGCACGTACCTATTCTTTATTACTAACATCATTCAGTCTAACATATTTTTGAAATAAGTAATAAAAGAATATTATGAATAAAATATAAATTTATTATAAGCACGTATTTCAAATAAGAAAACAAAGAGCTTTCAGCTAGGAGCTGGTATTATAAGAAATCCATGAGAAAATCCAAACAAGACTTCACTTGATCCGTTAATCGCTCTCACCTCAGTGTCAAACAAGGGTGCTATTCACGAATCTTCGAGATTTGTCATATTTATGTTACGTAAATTGTTTTATTTGTAGAAGTTGTCGCATGATAATTCATCTTCATCTTTTTGCCCGTATCTCACCTAAGTAGAGCCGGCACAACGTGTTTTCCTTTTCGAATCTCCTCTGCCAAATGTCATCTCAGTATTCCCAACTTTCTACATACATTATTCTTAACACAAATCATTCCACATCTGTTTCGGTCTTCCTCTATTTCAAAAACCGTTCGCCATCATACTTTAAACTTTTCTGGTTACATGGCTTTCATCTCTCTTCACCTTTTACTTCTCTATCACTGGTGATATTTTCTAACTTCCTTTGATATACACTTTTTCTTAAATTTATCCATTCTGGTTACACCACACATCTATCTTAACATTCGCGTCACGGATCCTGTAATAGTTTTATACAATTTTCCCTTTAGTTTCAAAATTATCCGAGGGTCGCAAACGATAGTTGAGAAAAAAATATGCAACTTTGTATATCACAATCATCACATCAGCCTATAAATAGACCCAATCAAAATCAAAACACTTTTTATTCAGTTTAGGCCCTGAGAAGGCACTTATGAACGTCAAAGCTAACACCAGTTCGAAAAACAACCCAGTTATCGAGAAGAACCGGCAAGAATCACGATCTAGTTTATATTTTCATAATACATAACATATTTTTTGATTATTACAACATAATAGACATATAAAGCCACATTCGTTTTTGGTGGATGCACAGAGGGAGACGTCACTTCCAGACGTCGCCATCGTTCACATATTGATCCTTCCTGTAATAGCCTTTATGTATTAAGACCCGCTTGGCATAATACTTGAACTTAGCTTGAATCTAGAAAGAACACTTGAATCTAACAAATCGGTAATGCGTTTTGGGACTTTGTTATAAACTCTAACACTATTGCCTAAAAAACTGTTACTGGTCTTAGTGACCCTGAAACATGGAGTGACCAGTTTGTTATTGTTTCTAGTATTTACATTATGTCAGTCCTTGACTAAATCCAAATTATGTAAGTTTTTGCAGACGTACATCAAATTCTCAAGAATATATTGGGAGGTTAGAGTTAAAATACTGAATTCCTGAAACTTAGTATTTAATGATTCGCGAGGCCCCAAATTATAGATTGCTCGAACTACCCATTCGACCCAATATAGGGCCATAGGCCTCTTTCCGAAGGAAGGTATGTGCATAATCACTACGCCAACCCACGTAGTATTGGTGATTTCGAACTCTGAGAAATCCACAGTACTATATTTTCCCACATACGGTAGTACTACGACAATATTTCTCAGGTAATGGTTTCCTCAAAAATGTTATCTTCTTTTTTTTTTTTTTCCATTCGGATAAAAACCCCACTTTCTCTCTCCCCCCCCCCCCCCCCCTCCCCCTTTAATTTCCTCCCCTTTCCCCAGCCCCTATTATAAAAGGAGGGAACACCTCCGGAATTTTCTTACCATCAATCCATAATATTACCAATTTACGTTAGTAAATGTACACGAATTGCGAAAAAATTGTTAGCGCTTACCGAGGTTTGATTTTGCGGACATCGACTTGACATTACTACGGCCAAATGACACGAACACCATGACTATCATGGAAATCTTTAAATATACATAATAAAACGCATTACGGCAAGACGAATATGACCTTGTCAGATATAATAATTGTGCTGTATTCATCGGCGGTAAACGATATTTTGTAGGAAGAAATTACTCACGTTTCAATATGTACTATCAAGTTAAATATGTGTCCATACACCGTTGGACTATAATTGATTCCAAGCATTTTGACATAATACAAAGCCAGTTTAATACTCACAAACTTTAATATAGCTTCTTCTACACATATAATGAGTAGATACGTAAATGTAGCCTTTGGAATTTTGGGGATAAAATTGTTTCAGTTGTCTTGGAATAAGTACATTTAAATCAGTTTTAGAAATGTCTGTCTGTCTCTGTGTTTGTCTGAACACGCATCACTGCTAAAGTACCGCGTCCACGTTAACATCTCACAAATCATAAAGCATATCCTCGAGAAACATTTAGTCATAGTTTCATTAAAATCGCTTCACTCTATCAAAAGTAATTTTAATGATGACACGACTTAAGTATGTGAGCAAAGTAGATAAGTAAATGGACTAATACCTATAGAATAATACCTTCAGATGATTTTATTAGACACTGCTTTTTTACATTAGGTTCCACGCAGACGGAGTCGCGGGCAGAGCTATTACTATCTAAAATATCATAATCAATACTCGAACGATCTCAGAATAACGTACCAATATATATATAATCCGTGGTCTAACCTTAAACCGGGGTTAAATCTAAACAATTAAATTGGAGAACATCTTACAGGAATAATTTATTGATATCATTAGACTCCCTCCATAAATAAATTTATTGCAACCGCTTAATACGAGAAGACATCGTATAAATTTTGAAGGTCGTAGAACTTATTCAAGTTTGGAGGTTTCCGTCAAATATTGGATACATATGGAAAATTTGGTATAATTACGATGATTATTAATTACTATATCGTGAGTTTTTTTTAAGTAAAAACTGATTTAGGTGTATTGAGCAGTATTTTTGGCAGAACAAAAACTTATGATTTCCCATGAGTGATATCCTAGTAAGCGTGACCGACCGTATTGCGTCAGACTAGCGACGTAAGTATATCAGTCTTTGTACATCTGTTATTGATCTTTTGTATTGAGATGGTGCAGCCTATCATAAATATAATTAATTAATGAACTATATAAAATGTATATAATTAGTGTTCGGAGTGCCAATAGATGTGAAAACCATAATAATGTTTGTAATTGCAATTCATAAATTACGAAACATAAATAATTCACGTTGTAATTTATTTAAAAAAAGTGTGTGCGTACTTATGTACACGCGTTAGAAGTTATACTTCTTTGGTGTAACAAGATAAATATCTTTTGCAAAAAAAATATCTTTTGCCTTATTCTACGTTTATAGAAAAAACGACACTAACAATAGAAAAAAGGTATTTAATACATTGTACAAAAATGTTGACTATAGCTAACTTCAGGGTGTCAGTTTTT
>AP028449.1:12903749-13021717 GCA_036509395.1 Antheraea yamamai | reverse complement strand
GTTTATTTATAGCGCGATCCATTTACGGACCAATAGATACGTATTGCAGCGCATTGTTGAGTCACCACGTTACCGCGAGCTTATTTGCAATGTTCATAAAATATTGCTTGCTTCAGATATTTTTCTCTTGCATTCATTAATTTTCAAAATGAGCCAAATCAAATTTTAGCCGTTCATAAGATTTAATGTTTTTTCATAAAACTTTAATCATGTAAAATTTGAATATCATAGAATAAACAAAAACTTATGAACAGCAAAGTTTGAACTTCGTTGACATTGAATATAGACTGATAATCTCTAAAAATTAAAGATCTCGTATGAGTAATTAATATTAATCGGATTTGACTCATTTGGAATGTAAAGACTGAATGATTTATACAGGTCGTAACAACATTAATCTTTATAAACCTAGTTCCACGAACCGTGGACATGAACTTAAGCCGTAGTAGTCGCTTTTCCTTGATAATTAAATTACCATAAAAGAATACACTATATCCAATAACATTAATTAATATTCTCTATTTCTTACCCTGCACTATTAATATCGAGACTGTATTTAATCCAACGTCATCGGGGTCGAGTATTTAATATCTGTCATTTTTTTTAATTAAAGGATTATATTTCGATTTAAAAGAGGTTTGAAAGTAGTTTGCTTTTACTACTTTAACTTTAATCAAATAAAGTTGATTCATACGTCAGAAATATTATATCTAATTCAATTATATTATTAAATAAATGATAAAAAGTAAATGCCTTGATTTGTTTTGCTTTCAAAAAAAGTTTTGTATCACTACAATAGAATAAAGTTTTCTCATATATCAACAATAGTATCATTATATTAACTATCTTCCGTATATATACTATAAATGTAACGTGTCTGAAATTGTTAGGTTTTTATAAACATAATTATTGCGGGTGTCTAGGAATAAGTAATAAAATACTTTTAAATCATTTTTAGAAATGGCTGTCTGTTTATTTGTTTGAACACGCATCACTACCATAGTAAACCATAGCCTCGAGTAACATTTAGTCTTTGTTTCATTAAAATCGGTTCACTCTATCAAAAGTTATTGTCATTTGTATGACGACGCAACTGAAGTACGAGAGAAAAGTAGATAAAAGTAAATGGAATTAATACATTCAGAAGACTTTATTAGTCACTGTATTTTACATACATATAGTAATGTTAAAGTGAGGTCGGTTGTCTGTTACGCTTACCCAGCTAAACTATCCAACCGATCATTATGATTTCTTGCAAACTGTCAGCGTTACAGACGAGGACATAGGGTACATATCATATAGAAAAAAGTATTTTATCCGAGGGATAACTCAAAATTACATTACACGAGCTAGGATGCGGGAAAAAGATAGTGTTTATTATTATTTTATTGTATGATAAAATAATAATCCATAACCAATGGTTATTTTGAGAAATTCCCAAATATTTATTTATAGTATGTACATACAACTAATTTTTGAACAATGTGTGTGAGTGGAAGTAATTTTGAACAATGTGTGTGAATAGAATTAATCTCGAATAATGTGTGTGAGTGTAATTAATTTTGAATAATGTGTGTGAGTGTAATAAATTTTGAATAATGTGTGTGAGTGTAATTAATTTTGAATAATGTATGTGAATGTGAATTAACCAAGTCACAACGATAAGGTTCTGTTTGCTTGTTTACGACATAATCATAAACAAAAACACGACTAAAATGTACTAACAAATCGCAAGAGCTTTTGGCATAAATCCGCTCTAACAAAAACGTTAAGGAATTCAGGAACAGATGCGAAATTACTTTGGACCACTCTCTAATTGTACTAATCTGACAAATTATACCTAACAGTTACTAAATGTTACGTGCAAAACCCATTTTTCTTCTTTTTCCTCTTACAGAAAATAGCCTTTTTATTTACTAATCGAGACAGGATAACGAATGGATTGTGTGAGGGATTGTGTAATTTCTAATTTGACCTGTTAATTTTTTTCCTTTTTTTCATTCGCCGTTTCATTTTTTTAATGTCGACGGGTGAAAATCGATAATCATGATTCTTACGCCTTAGTTTTTTTTTATCAAAACCTTAATTATGACTTTGTCTGGTAATAAATACATTCCAATCCAAAATAACGACTACCATCAAGAGATCTAAAATCCATCAAATGTCGCCGCTTGTTATGCTGGCCTGAAATTGTGGATCTATGGAGGAGGCACAGAGGTTTACTTCCTTGTGTTATTTGTGTCAAAAATAATTCCTGGATCCACCCTAATCAACCGGGAAGCATCCTGGATATTGGGTAAACACTAGCCCATCTCGAAACACGATACTAAAACGTAGACTATAATAGACACTATGTGTGACGGTAGCAATTCAGCCAAGTACATATAACTCACCACCCCACTTAATTGCTTTTGTTACACCTTTTCAAGGGTTAATAACTCGTAGTAAAGTACCATTGCCTTTACCTTTACAATGCTGTATTCAGTCTTATACACAGAACTCAATGATAAAAGAGTCAAAGAAGACCCAATTATAGTCATACCAAGATCATTCTACTCGAGACACTTACGTCCCTCTCTGTGAACTTATGGTGTTCTCGGTACAACTTTATTTTCTACTTATTTAATATCATCTGACGTACACAGCATTTAAGAGAATATTGAAGACTGGCTCTGCTCCCGACTCCGCGTGGAACAATCATCTGAATGTATTATGTCCATTTACTTATCTATTTTTCTTTCGTACTTAAGTTGCGTCGTCATTAAAATTATAATAACTTTTGATAGAGTGAAGCGATTTTAATGAAACTAAGACTAAATATTACTCGAAGATATGCTTTTATTAGCAATGATGTTGTACGTATTGTATCGTGTATGTAGCTTGTTCAAACAAATAGACAGACAGATATTTCTAAAAATGATTGAAATGTATTTTATTACTTACTCTAAGTCATCTGCAACATTTTTTTTCACAAAAATCTAAAAAGTACAGATTTCAAACGTACATTTACATTCTTATTACATGTATAGATAGATAAACAGGTTTATGGAGCTAAAGAATTCAATTAATAGTGGTCAATTGAAGCTAACATGGATACGACGTCCGTTCAAAATGCAGAATATTTATTGCCAGCATATTTTGGTTTATTATAGAGACGAGAAGGGCTTAAGATCTTCTTATTCTATCTATGAAATATTATATAACAGTAGAACGTTCGTTAATTTCTAAAGCTTAGTCAAGGTAAATGCATCGTACATATTAGTTATTCTAACACAGTTATTTGATTCCTCTGTCGGGAGATAATTTATCGTTACCTATAGTCCCTTAACACTAAACTTGGAATCAATTTTGTACCCCGAGATTTTATATGATTGACCAAGGTGATAACGACGATCAAGATTGTTCAGAAAGACAGTCGTTGTTAGATTCTAATCACCATGCGGTGTAGCATTATTTTCACTCCAAAATAAAAATGAATTATTATAAAATAGCAACTCCGTTAAGACGATTTCTGACCTTGCGATTCGCACGCGATAATTCCTTTGGGCTGTGGATAGACAAGAAAAAAACGAGAAAGTTACTTCGGAAATGTTTTTGTTACGTGACATCTCCACCGGCCTACGTGGGCTTTAGGTCCGTTCTACACAGATAGCTGAGCGATAAAGTATGTCTATGCTATTCACTGAAATAGCTATGCCCCATTGATTCAATCGCGTCAAATTTACACTTCTGTTTCTCATACTCTGATACGTCATATTATATTACACAGCTGAGCGATAAAGTATGTCTATGCTATTCACTGAAATAGCTATGCCCCATTGATTCAATCGCGTCAAATTTACACTTCTGTTTCTCATACTCTGATACGTCATATTATATTACACAGCTGGCTGCGCTATTAATTCTTATTCACTTAACATATTCTTAGTTTGTATGGTAACTACTATCCTTGGATAAGTCGGAGTGTGATGTCACACAGCTTATATTCTTCCTCGATATACACATTACAAAATATAAAAATAATTTTTCAAACGTCACTGGTATTTCCAGATATTTATGTGTAAATAATGGTACTTTAAGAAATTAATTCGTCCAGATAAATGAAAAAGCAAATAATATCTTAAGCTTTGAAATAGTAGTATGTATGGTTAATAAGACAAAATATAAATTTCCCTAATTTTAAACAGTTCGCTAAATTAAAATCATAACCCTCTTATTCTACTCTGTCAGTTGTCATGACAATATTTACACATTTTATATATGTCGGGGAAAACGTTATTCCCGTTGGCATCGTCATTAGTGGTTACGGGTATAGTGGGCGTCATTCGGGTAAAATGCGAGCTCAAAACACAATTATAACAGTTTCATACAATTTTAATTTAAGTTCAACAATATTTTGACGCTTCACAATGATATAGTTAGAAAAATTAACAATTAAGACCGAGCAGCGAGTTCGGGGCACCGATCTTACTTTAATCACCGAATATAATAATACTATCAGCAACGATCCAACTCGATCCGTTGCTATCTCTCAAACCAATGTCCCACATAAACTGTGCGCCCTCTATAAGTAAAGATGGCGCCTCGACCTCACTCGAGGCACTGGCTCTGCTCTGATTGGTTATTACGTAAATTACATGATATGTAACTTCTATTACATTATTAAGGTTTTAAACTATAGAAAAATGTAACAAATGAAATAGAATAAAAATTAAGTATTTTGAAAGTACTAAAACTATACGCCTCTTAAAGTAAAGGTTGCCTCAACCCCGCTCGAGGCTCATGGTCTGTTCTGATTGGTCGTTATGTGAGTTACAATATTCGTAACTTTTATCAGAGGCTTTTAAGTTATAGAAAAATGTTATAACTCAAATGAAATAAAATTAAGAATTTAGATGAATACAAATAATATTATGTGTGCAAACAATAATCAACTCGACTTATAGCTTCCTCTGACATATTCACACAATGTATCCATACCTTCTTCGGTCTTCCATTACTCCTATGTATATCTCCTTCATATTTAATATATTCATAGTTAATACTTTTCTGGTTACATGACTTTCATCTCTCCTCATGGTATGTCCATGCCTATTATTCCTTAACTTCTCTACGATTGCCGTAATTTTCAAACTTACTCGGAGTTTTTCTTCTAATTTGCTAAATTAAAATATATATATACGAAATTTATAAATTCTACTGCAAGATATTACATTAATATCTTAATAACTTGTTCTTAGTGATAGAAGTTAGTGAAAATAGAATTTATTTCATGTTTTATGATTTAGTGATAAAAATAAGTAGAAAATTCACAATCCTTACTGAAATTATAAATGTAAACGGAGTTTGTTTGTTAAGCGTTCACGCCTTCACTACTTAACCGATTATTATGAAAGTTTATTAACATATTTCCAGAGGTTCCAAAAAGGGCATACTTTTCATCAAGAAAAACAATACTATTACCGAGGAACCCTAGCGAAGCCGCAAGGAAAAGCTATTTTGTAGTAATCCTGTCCTTACTAATATTATAACCGTGAGTTTGTTTGTTACTCTTTATCATCTTGGAAAACAAATCATAAAAATATTGTTTCATCGTTATACTTAGTTAATTAAAAAGAAAAATATAACCTATTACATATTTACGAATTATATAAAATTGTTTACACACTCTTGGAAAAGTATGAATCATTTCTTTTAGCTGTAGTTTAAAATTTGTACCAAATTATACCCTTAACTCATTTTGTTAAGAAAGTGCTTACGAGCATTTACAAACGGAATGCTTTGTCATTTTTCAATTTATGTGACAATGTACTCAAAGATATGGAACAGTTCGCATAGCTACAAGAGTATAACAAGCCTTACCACACTCACTATCGCTTACACAAAAAGTATTATCGCATCTGTTGCCTACGTGACATTCACGTCAGAGTTAATCGAAGCAACGCTAGAATAAAGGTCGCAAGTCTCTTAAACCAGAGGTTGATTGAGGGCACACGTTTATATTAAGTTATTTGCTTTTTTTTTGGACCAAACGAATCACTACGTGGAATGGTATAGAAAGATACAGAGAAAGACCCTACACAAAATGGCAGAATCACATCAAAAAAATAGCGGCCCCAAACTGGCTAATAGTAGCTCAATGGACCTCTTTGGAGGAGGCCTTCCCACGAGGAAAGGTTCTTGTAAATAAAAAAAAAATGTGTGCGTGTACTAGTGTACACACGTAAGAAGTGAAACTTGTTTAAGGCCTTATTTTTCGCAAAATGATCTATATGCAACTTTCCAGAAATTGGTTAAAAAAAAAAAAAAACCCTTTCTTTCTTTATGGCAAACAATTTCATTAATATATTAAAAAATAAAGTTAAATTAAAAAGTAAACAAAGGGATTTTATTATCATAGACATGAATACAAACAAGATGGCGCGTAACGGAAAAATGTGACGGTAAATTTTTTCCAACGCCGATAAAGAAGTTTCACTTCAAAAAATCATAGTTACAAGATTTTTTCATGTATTACTTTGCAAATAATATAAGGCTTTTTGAAGTAAAAATTCTTTACGCACGCTTCACTTGCGGAGTAAGCTGGTGAATGCGTGACGCGAGCGTTACGAAAACGTGTGATCGGGTGAGGCGAACGGAACGAAGGGAACGGAAACCTATAATTAATTTAAATATTCGTAGAAAATTAATATGTATATACATGTATATATTATACATACATATATATGCAGCTAAAGAAGTCTTGCTTCAGTCGTGTGATCGTTTTTTTTTTAATTTTTTTATTATTTCTTTTTTAATGAGTTACAAGTATTTTATTTAGACTGACGTACTTTATCCCGTGACTTTGCGTATTTTTCGTTATAGATTTCAAGTTACGGTTTGCCTCTATACCAAATATCATTGCAATTGGATTATTTAAATGTGAGGCTGTTACAAATAGACAAACAGAATAGAATTATTGAAGTGACAACTTCTTTAGGCGCGTTGAGCGGTATTTTTGACAGGAGATCAATTTATAATTTCGCGTCATGACGTGTTAATAAGCGTGACCGAACGTATTGTGCTTGCGCAGCTTGCGTCAGACTAGTGACGCGTAGTATCGCCTTCTGTGTAAATCTAAAATTTATATCTGGTATTTAGCTTGTGCATTCTATCATATGTTTGGTGAATTAATAAACTGCATAAAAGTGTATATAATTATTATTTGTAGTTAAAATATATATGAAAGAGACACTACTGATAATAATTTACAAATGGTCAAATTTAAATAATTCAATTTACAATTGATTTCAAAATTAAAAAAAGCACACAGTTATTTCATTGTTATGAGTTGTCACTTCTGTCAGCAGTCCATATGACTGCCTCGACTTTTTTGAAACGGAGTTACAAGTATTCTATTTATATTGATGGACTTCATTCCGTCTGCATATTTTACGGTATATCAGGACATAAATTCTCAGTTCCAGATTACCTATATGCTAAATATCATTGCAATTAGATTATTTAGCCGTGACGTGGTAACAAATAGACAGACAGAATATAATTATTTTGGCGTTTCCGATATTAGAAGAGATAAACGGAAACTATAAGGATCCCCTTATCCACTTCTAATTGCCAATTATCTATTATTCGTCCGGTCTATTGACTACGTTAAAGAGAAAGTTGCTTTTGGTTAACAATATTCAAATTACGCATATATTATTGATTTGACGACTTGAGTCTTTTTTACATATTCTTTCTTTATATCACATGAATGAATGAATAGATTTGAGTCTGAGCAGCCACACTCAACTTTGTCTGCATTGTTTATTACCCTTTATATATAATTTGTGTACAGAAGGACAAAAAAACAAAAATATACTTTGGTCATAACATTACTTTATTAATTTCCTCTCTCATGAGTATGCACATAACACCGCCTGCCTCACTTCTGAACGGCAAAAAAATACATCGCTATACGTACAATGCTTATAAAAATAGTATGTTTTTAACCTTTTATAACCAATAAATATTATAGTGGACGCTACTTTGTACTTCCGCTTGGAATTGATTTGGAATGATAGATTTCCGGAAAGTAACGCCTTCTTCAATCAAATATCCTCTTATAACCGTATATTAAAAGCTAAATATAGTGTTATTTGTTTAGATAAGGCTAACTATCTGTGACGTAGAAATATAAAGATTTTATCGAAAATGTATGCAGTAACTATTGCATGATGAACGCAGATTTTTATTTACATACTAGCGAGCCTAACGGAAGTTATCCCGCCCCGGCAATAAAGAAAACCTTGACAAATTATAGGTATACTTAGACTTTCCTCATGAATCACTTCATCTGCTGTTGAAAACCGCATGGAAATCCGTTCCGTAGTTTTTGAGTCTATCGCAAACATACAGACAGACGTGGCAGACGATTTCGTTTTATAATATGTAGGATGTATAACATCGAGATTTAGAAGATAAATAAATGTCAATTTTAGATTGCTATATTAATATTTTAGCTTTATTTTGTAATATTGTGACCTTGTTTTTTAATTCTTGACGATATTACGCGCGAGCACGAACTTAAAGCTATATTAAGAGCAGCCGAAATTGACGAAGAATATAAATATAATTTTAATTCTTTTTAATTTTTTTTTATTTATTTTTATTTTTATTTTTTTGATGTTTAAATAATATTTGTTTTTTTTTTTTTATTAATAATATATATTATTTATTTATAAATAAAATAATAAAAAAAAATTTTTTTTTTAATAAAATTTTTATTAAAATTTATTTTTTTTGAAAAAATAAATTTATTTTTTATTATATTTTTTTTTCCTCTTTTTTTTTCTCCATATTTTTTTTTTTTAATATTTTTTTTTTTTTTTTCTGCCTTTTTTCTCCCCCCATTTTTTTTTAGTATCCTTCTTCTGTTTTTTTTGTCTCTCCTCCCTCTTCCTTCTTCCTCTCTCGTGCTCTTCCCTTCTTCCTCGTTTGGTTTTGATTTGTTGTTTTTGCATGCGCGGCCTACCCGGTTCTTCTCCTCTCATTTTTTCTCTTTTTCCCTAGTTCTTTGTGCCCTCTTTTCATTTATTTTCATTTAATCGCAAACATATATTTTTATGATTAGAGATAATTTATGATATATATTCTTTTAATTTTTTTTTTTTTTTTTTTTTTTTTTTTATTTATCTAAATTCCTCCCCCTCCTTTCTTCTCCCCCCCTCCTATCTTTTCTCTTTATTTGTTTATTTTTTCTTCCCCCCCCTCCTCTTTTTTTTTTTCCCTCCCACACTCCTCCCCTCTCTTCTTTCTTTTTTAACCCTATCCCACTCCTCAACAATTTTTTTTTTTTTTTCCCTTTTTCCTTGTTTCTTTTTCTTTCTTTTTTTTTTTTATCGCGCGATTCCCCTTTCTTTTTTTTTGCCCTCTTTTGCTCGCGCTCTGATCGCCTACTCTTTCCATTTATTTTCCCCTTTTTGGTTTTTCTTTACCCCCTTTTATTTTTTTTCTCTATTTTTCTCTCTCGGTTTTTATCTCCTCGGTCTTTCCTCTGTTTTATTTTCCCCTCTTTCCCGTGGTTTTACTCCCTTTTCTCCCCCGGTTTTCTTCTCCGCGGTTTCCCCTTTTTTTTTTTCCCCCCAAAAAAAAAAATAACTTTTTTTTAATTCCAAATTTTCGATATCCTGATTTTTTTTTCTCCCCCCTCCTCCCTCCCCCTTTTTTTTTCTTCCCCTTAATTCCCCCCTTTTTCTAAAAAATTTTTAATTTATTTTTTTCTTATTTTTTTTTAATTTTTTGGTAAATTTTTAAAATAAAATTAAACATAAATTTAAAACCTTTAATTTAAAAATTTCCTTTTTTTATTTTTTTAAAAAAAAAAAAATAAATTTTTTTTTTTTACAACCACCAGTATGTCATCAATAACAAAAAAGTTTACTTACCTACGCACTTTGTTTGAGTAAATACTTAGAAATTAATTAATATAAATGGTAAAATTTGTAATATCACGCATGTTGCTTAGACTTTTTTGATATGTGTAGATTAAATTCCAATCCGGCTCTGTATATTCGCCTAAGTATATCCATAATCATAGCTGGATAGCACATATATATATTCAAACTTCTCGTCATATTTCTTGCAAGGATTTGGCATTGTTTTAAATCCTTTGATCGCTTAAGTTATATTATGAGCAATCGAGGCGTTCAACATTTATTGAAATTGTTATTCAAATCACAAATGATTTATGACTTACTTATGAATAATATTTCTATAATTCTTTTTTTACAATTTACTAGCTGACCCGGCCGGGCGTTGTTGAGACTCAGTTATTTAGAAAATTAAGCCGTAGTGCCGCCATTTATGAGGTATCTATAACATTCGGTCCTACAGTTTCCTGTCAACAAACTTATTTTAAGCGCCATCTGTTCGAGACTGATGAAACTTACAATTAATAACAATAATCAACATTAACAATAATTTAATTTGTAATTAAAAAATTTTGGGTCGATTATTAGAAATATAAATTATCCTATCTATGAATTTGGACCAAATTACACATAAATGTCGACTTACATGAATATCGGTTAAGTAGTTTCGAAGTTCATTATGGACAAATATGACATTGGACTTTTATATATTTAAGATAGGTCCTAGCCTTTTACTACATCTCATCTGATATCTGATAAAGATATGATTTAAAATGCTAAACACGCTAGAGGGAACTGGCACTCAAATGCAGCTGCCGGAACATACCAACAGGTGCTTGGTGACCGAGCAGCCTTCCAAAAGCCCTATATCACCATTCACTATCACCTTAATGTTATGTATTAATTTATAAGTTTTTACTTCTATCGTGTGGTTATAAGCACACACTCCTTCAATAATATAATGAAAGAAGTATAATGATTCGTTTCGCTTTTGTTTTATTTAATTTTTATTTTTCTACCATTCCCATAAACTAATTACAGTATCGAAGGAAACTCGACAGAACTTCAGTAACATGGACAATTTGTTAGCAATCAGCTCACGCACTTCAGCCGATAGGCAGAAAAGTTCCGTCGAAATCGCTTTGTTAACTCTTCGAATTATATAGAACGCTGTGGCAATAACAAAAGGTCACCTTTTGGGCCGCTAATTATGCGAGACCCGAATATTTTAAACGCTGAACGAATCGCTGGAAATAGATTGCTTTAATTAAAGTTTAGTCTTCAGGACGCTACGTTACTATAGTTTTTTTTTAATGTGATTTTTTAAATAAACCCCATTAGGTGTTTGTTTTTGAACAATATAGTTTGTTTAATCATGTTGCTTATTGTATTTTTTTTGTTATAATTTGATTTAAACAAAATATACAGTTGTTTGAACGAGCAAATATATGGAGTTATCAGTCCGATGGCAAAATTGAGGCAGTCATAAAAACTACCGACAGAAGTGAAAAAACAAAACAGTGGAATAAATGTGTACTTTTTTGAAAATGTCATAATTTTATTGAAATTATAAACATCAGTCTGGTTTTCTCATCTATTGGCGTTCGGAACAAGAATTATATACACTGTTATACAGTTTATTAATTTATCAAACATATGATGGACTGCATGAGGTCAGTACAAAATATTAATATTAATTGTACACAGACCGCTATACTACACGTTGCTAGTCTGGCGCAAGCACACCGAGCATATTGAGGTAATCGCTGACACGAACCCATGTTTTTCCCTAACAAATAAATTGACCTACAAAATCGCTCAACACGGTTAAATAAGTTTTGACTTCAGAAACCGTATTTTACTATATATTTATTGACAAAGATTGTAAGCTATCTAAGATTATGCTATAACATTTAGGAGCAGAGCAATTACTATACAAAATGTATGTCTAAAAGCACCACACGTAACGCTACACGTTTCGCTCGCACTGTTTTTCTTACCTGAATTTATATTTTAACTACACCGCACTAATAATAATACTTTCCTAAATAAATAGGCTTTAAAATATAAAAATAATTGTTTCAATGTAATCGTATTCGCGTAACATAAAGAAAAAGTCCCACAGCTTTTGGATAAAACAGATTTTACAAAAGTAATAACGAATATTTTCACATCATCCCATCCCAAAACTGAATAGATTTTGAACATATATCTTTGTTAATCTTAGACACTTGGTCATTATGTATAAGAAATTATTACGATGACTTAATTTAATATCAAACTTAAAACTTTAACCTACGAGTCTTAAAAACATTATGTGCGTTCAGCTTTGTGTGTTTTCTTTGTCGTGGAGAAGTGGGACCATCTGCGCGATGGTTATGTTTTTTCCTCTAGGCATACACCATTATTTTGAATTATGATTAAATTGAATTTTGTCGTAAATTAATTTACGCGAAATGTCTGTATATTTATGTGTTATCCCTGTAGTCTCAGTGCCGCGCCATGTTGCACTGTGTGATTCGCGAAGAAGTGCTAAATATTGCAACTGACATTTTTAAAATTGAAATCACTCGAACGCTACGAATTGAAATGTCAACGTTTCTTTTGATATAATTGCAATATTTTATATCACTGTCTATGTCAGATAAACTCTACGCATATTCACATAGCATACATATCGGGGAGCCACTATTGACTTGCGATACCACACTATTGACTATATCGGGTGTGTTACTAATGACCTCAAACACTATTGGTTGAAGTTATCGGCTGTTCATTATTTACTTCGATGTGAGACGCCATTAGTATCGGCTGTTTATGTATCTTGATGCCTTAAAAGGCGACCGATGATTACATGCTGGGCATACACGCTCAGACAATTGGGCTAATCACACCTACGGATAATTCGTCACAACTATAGTCAGTGTTGTGTTTCTGTATCACTTAACGTTTTATTCGATTGTTCTTGGTGGATTGATCGATCGAATCATAACCATGACGTCTCTATGGATGACGTAATACTTCTACATGGACGCCGTGTTATCGCTGCCCCGACATATATTTGATAAGTCTATAATTTTGTCTGTACATTTAACAGTTTTCCGAAATTTTGTAGTAAATAGGTAATTATTAGAAAGGACACCAATTAATATGACATTTTTTTTTGTCTGTATGTTTGTGTGTCCTGATTTAAATAGAAACGGCTTTAACCGATTCTTAATTTCGATTCTCAATAAGCAGGGGTTACTAGAATTGTCAAATGTACTATTTGAAGCTGCAACATAATCGTATAATTATTTAATCTATTTTTAATTATATTTGATTACATGCTATTTCAAAAAATATAAGGATAACATCCAATTCATTATTAGATTTTGCAAACAATAATTACTAAAATGTACAAATGTATGTAATACTCAAATGATTTTGTAAATGTTATACATGACAAGTATAATCTTCTTTATATATACATTTCTTCTGTACGTGTGTATGTCACTGAACTCCTCCTAAACGGCTGGAACGATTTTGATGAAATTTTGTGTGCGTGTTCCAGTGGATCCGAAAATGGTTTAGATTCACAATTGGACCAGGTAGGTGCCACTGCGGTTGACTTATAGGATTTTTTTTTGTTTTCAAGGCAGGACAATGTCCGCCGGGCCCGCTAGTATTTTTATAAAATTGGCTGTTATTATTTACAATAAGTATATGAGTTTTCTGAAACTGATAATGGGCTCACCTAAGTGTTTTATTATTTGGAGAAGGTTTTTATGTTAATCTAATATATTATACCTCACTACTAGGTGGCGTTGGAGTATATTATATTCTATACCGTTCAACAGATCGTCCCAAATAATGATATGTTTATATGTTAGAATACGAAGAATCCTTACTAATATTATAAACTAGCTGTGCCCGCGACTCCGCACTCATGGAAAAAACTGACTAATAAAATCATCTGAATGTATTACGTCAATTATTTATTTACTTTTCCATCGTACTTAAGTCTCGTCGTCATTAAAATTACAATTACTTTTGATAGGGTGAACCGATTTAAATGAAACAAAGACTAAATTTTACTCGACGATATGCTTTATGATTTTCTTGGTGAGGTTTTATCGTGAACGTAGTACTTTAGCAGTGATGCGTGTTCAAACACACAGACAGACAGAAAGATAGAGAGAAATTTCTAAAAATGATTGAAATGTGTTTTACTACTTATTCCAAGACACCTGCAACAACTTTTTACAAAAAAAAAATAAAGTACAAACACGTTAGATGTACATTCGTATTACATGTATAGATAGATAAAAATGAATTTGAATATTTGTTTGTTTGTTACGCTTACATGCCATTAAATACTCAACCGATCGTTATAAAAATTTGCATACCCGTAATCAAAGATACGGAAAAGGGTATAGAGTACCTAGAAAAAAAATCCAAGCAAAGCCACGGGGAAAAGTTAGTTTTTATATAATATCTATTTTACTCTAACTCGGTTATTTATGTAAACACACTCTTATTCCACAATTGATGAAGCACGTAGTTCCGATGTGAACATGAAACTATTTTCATTTTTCAAGTCACTGCCATCAGTAACTTTAACAAAAACTATAAAATGTAGGTGGCATACATAATATTTGAAACTGACACGAGTAAATATTACTAAAGCCTAGCTGTTACCCGCAACTTCGTCTGCGTTTTTTATTACCTTAAAAATATATTTTATGTAAAAAAGAAAAAAAAAATATTCAAGGTAAAATATATTTTCCTAATAAAATTTATTTATAACGCTGTAATAGCTAAACATATATTGATTATAAAAACTTAATTTCTTAAAATGTTACTAACTGTATATTAAAAGAACACGACATATCATGATTTTTCTAAAAAGAAAAACTAAAATATTTAGCCTAAATATATGCAGTAGATTTTGTATTGGTTGTTTTGGGATTTAAAAAAAATGACAAATCGTCAATAGCCGCCAAAAAATAAGTATCCTAGATCCATCTACGAAAAATTCAGTATAGAATTGTCATTCCTTTCTCAAAGAAATTATGTTTTCATTATGTACTAAACTCTGCTCGCGACGTTGTCCGCGTGGAATAGTTACTTTGGACTAACGCTAAAGCGCAGTGGAAGCTTACAATAGGAAAAAAAAAACAATTTTGAAACATGCTTCATTGGTGCTCCGCTCCTATTGGTCTTAGTGTGATGATATATAGCCTATAATCTTCCTCGATAAATGAGCTATATAACACTGAAAGAACTTTTCAAGTCGGACTAGTAGTTCCTGAGATTACCGCCTACAACATCACAAACTCACAAACTTTACTTCTTTGTAATATTAATATATAAGTAGATAAATACAGGCGTACATTATTTACTAGATAATGTATATTATTGCAACGTTAAGTTTTGAATATCAAATAAATACCTTTAGTAAAAAAGAAAATTATTAAGATGTTCTTATCGTATTTTAAACATTCCCAGACAGTATTCTACACATTTCTGAATCAAAACATCGTTTACGTGCCACGCAAATCTGTTTTTGAAAGTGTAGATTCGCTTCATATGTAAATTAACTCGTTTGTTTGTAAATTTTATTTGGTTTTTCAACGTATACGTGTCAATTGAACTTCAAATTACATTATTCTGAAAATAACCTTTATTAACTAACACAGCGTTATGGCTTCGACTGATGACGGATAAAAATCGTGACGAGAGAGAAGTTAAAAAAAAATCAATTGTAAGTTACTTAAATTGGAACGTAAATTCAAATAGAAAGAAAGAAATAGTTTATTATTGGAACAACCATACAATTAAATGGATTAGAAAGATTAAACAAATTAGACAAAAAAAAGTACATGTGACGAATAAAAAAAACCCAAGAATTAGCAAACCCACTCAGCAAATAAGTGCAGTACAGTAGAACTGCAGCGCTGATTTTCGATGGGAGTCATATTAATGTTACAAAATTAAAAGAACAAACCTATAAGTACAAACAAATAACACAGACACAAGTATTTTTTAAACCATCGGTGGCAAACGAACATGCGGGACACCTGATGGTAAGTGTTCACCGCGGCCCATGAACACCTGCAACACGAGAGGAGTCACAGGTGCGTTGCCGGCCCTTGAGAAAGGAGTAGGCTCGTTTCTTGAATGTTGTTAAATTATAATGGTCCGGAAACACATAATAGACGATGAACATTAAATAGGTATAGCTACTGTAACTACAAATTTAAAACTAAAGAAATATAATAATATAAACAAATAAAAATACAAAGTGATGTCAGTTCATAAGCCAGAAGTCAAGGATGGCTTACGTGAATACATAAATATTGAACAGGACGCAGGACGTGTACCTCTCATTGTGCAGGGGGTATGTGCTCCCCGGGTGCTGCTTAAGAATAACAAATTTTTGGCCGCTGTACTGTTTCATAGCTGGAAAATATATTAAAAGAAAAACCTGTCCGTAATAGAATAGTCGTATTACCGAAACAAAAGAGAATGATTACATTATTTAGAAGGTAATGTAAATCCGACAATTTCCATCGAAACGTAATCGAGAATTCCTTACAAAAGCGTAATATTCGTTGGCTTATCTGCAATGACCGTTAAAATTAATAGGATTTCATTTCTCAGAATACTTTGTGCGTTTCCATTACCCTAAGATTTTTTTTATTCCTAAAAGTTTTAGCATTTCATCAGCTAGATCAGCTGGTAGAATTTAGTTTAAAATACACAGACGAAAACTCTTGGATTATCAATCAGTGGTTAGCTTGTTCGGATGCCCACGTAGACTTTTGGTGACGGAAAACATTATATACGCAGATTGGGTGTCTGACGAGTGCCGAACGTTACAGAAAAGGTCCAAACTGTGAATGCCTACGTTAGTGAGTAGCGCAATCGCGTGGTAAGCTCGCTACACAACAGCCGTTTTTATAAGAACTTATTCGGAACTTATTCTTTAGCTTCGTTGAAAATAATCCAAGATTTTTAAATATTATATGCGATTGAAACTGCGGTGTGTTGCTAGTCCTATAACAAGTAAAATGGGAAAGTTTATGAGTTGTTTATTTGTTACTTTTTCATATAAAACTACTGAATGTATTCTAATGATACCATATAACATATACATACATTAACATAACACATCTTTACATATAATAATAATGTAAATCTAACGTGTCCGTACATAGGAATAAGTAATAAAATATATTTCAATCATTTTTAGAAATGTCTGTCTATCTGTTTGTTTGGACACGCTTTTTTTTGGAACTGACTACGCTATTTGCCTAGTAAGGCCTTGACAGCTTCACCGGATTACTCGCGGCGAGCGCTTAAGGCACTCAGCCGATTTAATTTTGACAACTAGCTTAAGAGTGCACGGCACACCACGGCTTGGGCTGTTGCTTAGTTCATGCAATTCCCGACTTAACTTTTTTTTTTAGCGTGGCGATATCCCTTATGGATATACCATATACCAACGCACAGACTAAACCCCCACGGTGTACGTCTTTCGCTATAGTTGGGGCGGCACGAGATCTCTATAAACTTCATCGTGTCGCCCCAGCGGTTGGCCCAGCAGCAAAAGCGTCGCCGCCGGGCCCCGTCTTGTTAGCAGAAAGCCGTGTAGACACCGGCCGTCTCCTCCGTCCGCTGGACCTGTGCAATGGGAAGATGGACCCCCCGACCCATCGGAAAGGGTTCACACAAACACAGGCTGGCAATGCACTTTCGACTCTCCTGGAGTTGTCTATGGACGGTGGTGATCACTTCACATCGGGTGACCCATCTGTTCGTTTGCCTGCTATGACATAAACAAAAAAAATACATTACCGCGAGTGGAGACGGAGGCAGCTACTAGTAATATATAAACCAATGATACAGAGATTCATTTCAATATAATTTTATGGGGCTATAAAAGCTGAAATGTTTCCCCGACTCTACTAAAAGTTTTAATGACTTGCTTGAAATATTTATCCGCGCTTTTCGTCTGATTGTAAAAATACCTATTAAAACACTCAACTTGCATTATTAAATTTAATTATGTGGATAATTTTAATTTATTTGAGTCGATAACAATAATTATTGATTGGACATAGTCGAAGCGTAATACGTAATGAATTGTCAATTTGTCAATTATCTGCTGATTACGCCTATATGAAGCCTTGTCTATTGCACCGACTTACGTATTCTATGCATCCATTCAGCCAAATGATGCCCATTGTAAGACATGGTTATTATCATTCGAAGCCATCGTAGTCTATAGAAGCTGTTACCCATGATTTCTCCCGAGTGGAATATAATAAATTTGTTTTTTAGTGTGAATGTGCGCGTGGTATTTAACACTGCTTCAATAGTATATTATACTTGCACGGAACCAAATTTTTTCATAATAAAATTATATATCTACTAGCAAAACCCCGTCAAATTCGGTTAAGCCATTTTTGAGATTAACCGGAATAAACAAGCAGACATACAAAAAATATAAAAAAAATTCTACCATATATATTTTCACATCCGTTTAGTAACAGCTATCATGTTGCCATATGAAACAGACAGAAGATATTGTATATGAACTCGATACGAATAAACATAGGGTTAATTCATAGACAGTGGGAGCGCAATAAAACGGGCTTCTAAAAATAGACCGTCTAGAACTCTATCGAATCGTTCGATGACTTTAGGATCCCAGAGTTTTCCACCCTCTTTTAATGGAAGACATATAAAGCGCTCCGCAGTACGTCCAACCAAAGTTCTATTCTAGTTATCGCAGTAAATGGAAAGAGAAACAAGGGATTGAGCTCAAAGCGGACTGCGCCTATATAACCATAAGCTATAAATGAAAGAAAGGAAAGTGACACTGTAGTGTAATTATGTGTTAATGCAAAATAGATTTCTTCTGGGGCAAACGGCATTTCATTACACTTAACGTACATAGGACATGGAAATTGTGCCCGATTTGTTTGCGTCACCAGACACCAGTACCACCCGCCATACGCAACCCGATGTGTCCTCAGCCATTGTACGTTCAGTAACCAAACGAGGTATGTACATAGCGATAAATCCGTTACAGTGTCTCTCTTTTAGTTTGTCCCATTTACCGCCAGGCAAGATGTTCATCACTGTCGTTCACTATTAAAAAATATGCGTTTAATTGATTAAAAACTAATATAAAATTATTACATAAGTTATGATAAATTGTACAAACAACATAAACTATCAGCTGCCCACAACTCCGCGTGAATTTGTATACTTATAAATGGCTAGCTTTTATAGCAAAATCAATTAAAAAATGACAAAGAAACACATATTCGCATTTATAATATTAGTAGAGATGACATAATACAATATAGAGCGGTCAAAAAGTTTGGCGACGACTCTAATAATGCATGCAGCGAATGCGGGATAACTACGAATAACAGTAATTTTTCCATTAGTATTTGACGTTATCGTTATATTTTAAACTGAAACAACATCCTTATAAATTATAATCCTATGACTTATTCTGATGTATACTGCGAAGTTCACTCGTAATCTTAAGTCGTATAATCAATTATAATGTATAATCAATATTATATTTACGAAACGAATAAATGTTATCATAGAAAATCCATTAAACAACACATAGATATTGGCATTTAATTTGAATGAATTCGAAACAGAACGTTATCGAAAACACGAATCTGTATATTCACTGTTTGTTTAATTAAAACACGTGCACACAAGCGTTTGTTCGGTTAAATCTGTCGCAGAGTTCTGTATCTATTTCCATAAAATGATAGCTGCGATATTGTTTTGCAAAATGACGCAAATGTTTTACCTATCTGCGAACCTTTGTTTGATTTCATTATTCGTAGAATCACTGAATAATATTCGATTTAGAGAACACACTAAATTATATATATTCTTGTTATGAATATTTTTATGTCCATCGAGATTGATAGAAATAATATGGTACTGTCACAGCTGTATAGGAACTCATTGTTAGAAGAAAAACAATGGATGATTCAACCATAGTGGGAACCAGATACTTCTAAAAATAGCCTATCTCGAATATTATCCAATCTCTGGAATAATGACGTCAACCTTCCAGACATTTCCACCCTATTTTTATAAAGTACTAGCGGGCCCGGTGGACGTTATCCCGCTCTGATAATAAAAAGAAAACCTTGACAAATTATATACCTAAACTTTCTTCATTAATCATTTTATCTACTCGCGAAAACCGCATGAAAATTCGTTCAATCGCTTTTGGGTTTATTGCGAATATACAGACAGACAGACGTGACAGAGGACTCTGTTTTATAATATGTACTGATACACTAATTTAAAATGTAATAAAATAATTTCTACACTATTTTTACAAATAAATATTGTAAGAACATGATTAAATGAAGATAAATATTCTGTTTAACTAAACGAAAAATGACTATTTAATCTAAATCGAAATCGAGATCGAATCTCGAAACCTTAAGAATTGTTCGTCTAAAAAATAATTTTCTAAGACATTTTGTTTGACAAATCTTGTTCTATAAATTTATTAAAAAAAAAGGGTCGGTTGTAATGTATTATAAAAGCCCTTAGTCCCGAATAAATGTTGCGTGTAACGAGATATCGTCGAGAAACAATAGAAAACACGTGGAACAGAAGAAAAACTGGATAACATAACGGTCAATCGTGCGTGAATTCATATCTGAAAATCCGATCGTATGGGTTTGTAGTTAGGACTGGTGTTATTATTCGCGGAAGATTTATTTTTGTACTCTCTATATAGATTTATAACTTTACTGACGTATTGAAATGTTTTTCGGGCGTAACTCGTTGCATGGATGGTGAAAGCGACAATGGCTTAGCGTGTTCTGACAGAACGTCGCTGGACTTGGTTCGAACTCTTGCAACTGAGAAGGAGGAATATTATAGCATTATGGTAGGCTTTTTGCAAGTCCGTCCGGTTTCTGTACAATCTTCAAGCATCTTCAAGCCAAGTGTCTGTTGGTGTGTTCCAGAGCCGCTTATTATTATGCTCAAAAAGTTATCTGTCCTTTTGTGTGCTCATTATTCGAAAAATACTAACCCAATCCACATGATTATTCTTTTAGATAAAACGTGTATTGTTTACCCAGACTTTATTATGTACATTGTTCTATCATTACATAGTATAAAACAAAGTCCTCTACCGCGTCTCTCTGTCTGTTCGCGATAAACTCAAAAACTACTGAACGGATCTTCATGCGGTTTTCACCAGCGCATAATGTGATTCATGAGGAACATTTTGCTATATAATTTGTCAAGGATTGTTTCATAATCAGGGCGGGACAACGTCTGCCAGGCCCGCTAGTTATATAATATATTAATTAAATAAATTATAAGAATAGAAATAAATTAAGTCGACAAAAACTGATCATGTTTAAATTCTATTACTATATTTTACCTACAAACCAACTCGTGTTGTAACCATAGCATCGTGAGAGGACTCTTTCTAAGCCAAGCTGGCTAGTTACAACCTTTAAGTTGAAAATTCTGTTGCCATGCACCTACAGCTGTGCTTCCACACCTGCACTTGAAAGCCAGTTAGCCTGGCTTAGTTAAGTTTGTTTAGCCATCCTAGATCGTCGTTTAATATCAAATGAGATTAGTAGTCACGCTCTATAACCAATAAATTTGGATAAATTCGAAGTAGGATTAAAAAAGCTGCAATATTATAAATTTATACTAATATTATAAAGTTGGAACGTTTGTTTGTTCATTTGAACGCGCTAATCTCAGGAACTACTGATCCGATTTGAAAAATTCTTTCAGTGTTACATAAGCTCATTTATCGAAGGAGGCTATAGGTTATATAACACGCCAAGACCAATAGGAACGAAGCACAAATTAAGAATATTTCAAAATTGTTTTTTTTAGAGCTTCCGGTGCGTGTTAGCCTTAACCCAAAGTAACTATTACATGCGACTAAAAGCTAGTATATACTAAATTTAATATTAAAAAAACTTAAGATATTAGTTGTTTTAACATGCTAAGCTCCATAATAACCAATCACATTAGAATCATTCTTTTTTCATCATTACATAGTATAAAACAAAGTCCCCTACCGCGTCTGTCTGTCTGTCTGTTCGCGATAAACTCAAAAACTACTGAACGGATCTTTATGCGGTTTTCACGAGTGGATAAAGTGATTCACGAGGAACGTTTTGGTATATAATTTATCAAGGATTTTTTTATAATCAGGGCGGGACAACGTCTGCCAGGCCCGCTAGTTTATTATAAAAGATTATATGCTACCTAACATAATGCTTCGAACCTTAGAATTGAAACGATAGATCAACAAGTAAATGAAGCAAAAATTCAGTAATAGTGCAGGTAGGCCGTATGTCACTAAGTGATATAACATGTTTTGTGTGCCGACAAGTACTTAGCAGTGTGAGGAAGGATGCCTGTGAATGCCTAAATAGCAAGTTACCATGCCGTACGGCTCGGTTGCCAGGTTTTTTTTTTATACGATAGTGGAAAACAAGCACGCGTCACATGGTAAGCGGTCCCTGCTTCATATGGATGCTTGCAACACCGGAAATATCACTCCCAGGTTAAAAACCTGTTTACTTCTCTCTTAAAAATCCGATACTGTAGTTTCCTGGAAAAGCCTCAGTTGAAGCTCATTCCATAACCGAAGCATTCTTGTGAGGATCGATTGCAGATGTCAATAGTCAATTACTACAAGTCGACAATAGCGTGTATGAATACTAGGTAATTAGTACAAACAATATGTGAATTATACGAACGCCTAATCAATAGTACGGTATCAATAGAGACAGTCGTAGTGTTCTAGTGGTTTGACCGGTGGAATACCAATCCGACGTCGACAGGTTGAAATCCTGACGTGTACTAACGTATTTTTCACAATTCGCGTACATATATACCAATGTAGTCTTATAGTACTACCGTATGTGGGAAAACATAGAACTGCAGATTTCTTAGAGTTTAAAATCGCCAATACGTCGTGGGCTGGCGTGGTGATTATGAGACACGAGAAAAAAAAAATTCGACCATAATCGTTTTGACATTTAATAACACCAAAGAGGATAATAATTATTTCAGTGGTTTCATAAATGTATCAAAGATATTACAATTTCACCAGTTAATTTCAAAGGGCATATAAGGTTACGTACTGTTATGATATTATATTAATATTGCTAAATGCTAAGCAAGCTATATGTGAAATAATATATAAGGCACTGTAATGCCAGTTTAAGACAGTTTTTATTACTCAGTCGTTCGGAATCGGTCATATTGTTAAGACTCGCGCCGAGACGCCATACCTTGTTTTATATGCCTATATATGCCTATATATGCCTTTTTTTTAAAGTAACCACAGCAAGCCATCCTAACAGTACGTACATACGTTCCGTCATGTTAAAAATATTGAATGTAGGATGAAAAAAGGTAATTGGAACGTAAAAGTAAAATGACGGATAACGAAACGTCTTTTTCATTTACATGTGTGTATATGTTGTGTGTCATTTAAGCAGTAGTGTGGGTAATATATATTTTAATTAATTTAATGTTTTTATATCATAAGAGACAAACAAAAAGGTGGGTTACCCGATGTTAAGTGATTACCACCGTCCATAGACACTAGCAATACCAGGTGAATTGCAAGTGCGTTGCCAGCCTGTGTTTGGGAGAGAGGGGAGGTGGGCTTCCGGCGCTCCTACTGACTAATGCATTTAATATTAAAAAAAAATAGCTTTGTGCACTTCTCCTCCATATAAACTTTAACTATGCCAAATTTCACGTTCAACCGTTCGCGCAATTCGCTTAAAAAGGAGCACAAAGTTTCCGCTTCACGTATTACATAATATATAGATTTGCGGGTAACGTCTATTCATTTGTATTGTAACTTTATATTTAAATGTACGTCTGTGAAATCGCTCCGGAGACAAAAAAAAAGCAAATTGAATTTGCCAAAGTATGTCCCCGTTTGGAAACGTTCGGCGTTTCATTATTCCTTAGTCCCGGGTAAGAAATAACTCCAGACACTCTGTATGAAGAAGCAAAGTTTGTTCTTTGAATAAAGGTTTTCGGTTCCGTACGTGAGATCCGTTTGTCAAGCATATAGGAAAGAAGAAGTCTTTATTATTAGAAAACATCACGACCACTATATAAATAAAGGAAATATAGTTAATCAGATATGACAACCAATGACACTCCCCTCAGCTACGTGCTGCAGTACAACTAAGTGTTGAAGTAAGAAACCTGTACGTGAGGACGTTGTTCTAACTGATAATTATAAATGTAATTTTTTTTTTTTTTAATCTTTATTTTTGACAACCAATCTTTTAGATTATTACTGCCATTGTCGAGTAGTTAATAGCATTACAAGTTCTTTTTCCATTGCATTTTTAGGAACCAGTCTTCTAGCAGACTATTATGCCATTGTCGAGTAGTTAATAGTATTACAAGTTCTTTTTCCATTGCATTTTTAGGAACCAGTCTTCTAGCAGACTATTATGCCATTGTCGAGTAGTTAATAGTATTACAAGTTCTTTTTCCATTGCATTTTTAGGAACCAGTCTTCTAGCAGACTATTATGCCATTGTCGAGTAGTTAATAGTATTACAAGTTCTTCTTGTATTCCATTTTTGGCAATCAATCTTCTAATAGACTATTACTGCCATTGTCAAGTGAGGGTCGATATTACAAGTTTCTTGATATAATTTCAATGAACTAACAAAATGGTGGCCATCTTGTTAGAACATTCCGTGGAGTTTTTGTGGCATCTCAGAATTCATGGTCCGTGGTATTATTTTCCATTCACTTCACTTATGCACAATAAACAAACTATATTACATAAACACCACCAATTTTACACAATATAGAGTTAAGTAACAGAAGATTATAAATAAAAAATAAAATCCACTACATGACGGACCCAGATCCCGCCAAAAACTCAAATGTGATCTTATTGCTTGTTACGCTAACAAAGTACTCCACCGATGATCAGGATATATTACCTAGCCTAAGATATAATTAAGCATCATCTATTGGCTAATTATAGTGAAATAAATGGGCATGAAACTTTTTTTACACTATAAGGGTCGTACCTAATTAGGCAGGCTTACAAAAAGCACTATCGCCACCCTATGGTTTCATCGTTATATTTTCCTTCACCGAAGCTCCGTGTCATTGTTTTAATGCGTTGTATCTTTTAGCGTTTGACCCCAATTTCATCTGATGTTAAATGACGATGTGCTATAGGATGGTAAACACGCTTAACCTAGGGAAAACTGGCTCTCAGTAGCAGCTGCCGGAACAAACCAACCGATATTCGGTGACAGATTTTTAACTTGTGAGTAGTAGCTAGCCAGGCGGACTTGGATAAAGCCCTACCAACGTACTATGGTATCATCACGATGTTTAGCTTCAGCGAAGCTTCGATTCAGTTGTTAAAATTTGAACCTGCTATCAACTAAGCCATTATCGTTTTAATCATCATTCACTATAGGTATTTAAGTCAACGTCGATCGACACAGTGTCTGAACAATCTAACTGAACCGTCTTTGGCATAAATGAATATTTAAATTAGATCCGTTCTCCCTCCTCGATCTCGAGACCCCAAAAATAACGTAATCTCCTTACATTGATCCCGCAAATGTCACTCCATTACGCATAACGCCCGAACCTGCCATTCTGACGCAAAAAGCCCGCCTCTCGCCGGCGCGGTGCTGCTCCACTTAGCGCCTAATTTGATTTGTCCCTTTTTCTTTTCTATATAAATAAACACATTTTTGCATTGTCCCGTCAAATGTTTTCAAGTCAAGACGAATTTACACAAATTTGTTTATTTTACGTCCGTTTTTGTATATTTTTAACAGACTTCAAAAAAGGTTCTATATAAAACCCGTATGTATACTTTTATGTCCGCGATTTTCTCAGAGATTATTGATCCGATTTGGACAAGGTTTTCATTGCTGTGTGCTTAGTTTTTCAGGGAATGTTTTAGTGTATAAAACATTAGGATCTGATGAAGATCTTCGGAGATATATAATAAAACTCTTCAATAACTAAAAGCGAATGACTCGCGATTGCTATAATCGTATATCTATGTATTGTTTCCCTATTCCACAACATCATATCACGCCTATATGCCTATATATCAAGAACTCAAAAGTGAAAAATAATATATTATTCTCTTAATTTTACTAACACTGTGTCTTAAAGGACCAGTTACAACATTCAAATATTATCTATCCATCGTGTATTTATTTTAAAGTCGGTGCCAATTTGAATTTTATGTCAGCCAGAAACTGATAATCAGAGACACCTTTTATTTTTTCTTTTACATGATTCTATGGTCCTATGGTTTTGGCGCCAACTTAAAAAATATATAATAGGTAATATTTTAATGTTGTAATTGAATCTTTATCGCGTTCAGTGCGGAACGAGGTCTAATAGGCCTCGTATGCGTCTTCCTTGTGGTGCGGCTAAGAAAAACATAGACTTCTCTGTCGTGCGGAGGCTCTAATATATATTTAATTTATTGTCGGAAAGAGATAACCTATTTAAACATAACACAGGTGTGTACATACTTTATAAGCCCCGTACCGCCGTTATGATAATTTTCATACGAGGTCATAAACACCCCGTACCGCAGGACTGGAAAAATATAAAAAAATAGTGTATGAAGAAAATAAAATATTATTTTACATTTTTGAATTCGTGTTTTTTAAGGCGGATCATTATGATTTGAAAAATTTTATTAGGTGATGAAAACAAAAACAGTTGTCATAAATGGCACGTATAAAATCTGAAAATGTCACCGATTTTAACTCATAACAATTGAACCCAAGATGGCTTAGCAGTCAGCGTATTCGGATACCGTATCCATCGATTTAAGTTCGAATCCTTGTTAATGACTTGAAGCTTTGCTTACTTGAAGCTTTCCGAAGGTGGTACAGCCACGCTGAAGCTACTACTGGTTTCAGCATGAATAGGTCGGCTCGCCCGGGGTAGTACCATCCTCTCATAGAAAACCGACGTGAAGTATGCTTGCATTGTTGCGTTTCGTTCGGTCAGTGAGAGCGCCGGAGGCCCATCTCCTTTTACCCCTCCCCCTTTCCCCACTCCTCCCTCCCCCCAAACACAGGCTGGCAACGCACTTGCAACTCCCCTGGTGTTGCTATTGTCTATGGACGGCGGCGATCATTTACCATCAGGTGACCCGTCTGTTCGTTTGCCTCCTATAATATATTATAAAAAAAAGCTTACGGTGATGGAAATCATCGTGACGAAACCATAGCATGCTCATAGAGCTTTTTATAATCCTGCTTGGCTTGCTATCTCAATTTGAAAATCTGTCGGCAAACACTTATGAGTGTGTTCCGGCACACTCCCTCAACTTTTAACGTGTTTACCATCTTCAAACTTACCGTTATTTAACATCAGATAAGATTGTAGTCAAAGGCTATAACTTATAAAGTAAAAAAAAGTTACCTTGTACAAATTATTAATAAGGATTGTTGAAAATATGAATATACTTGAGTAAGCTTCTTACGATTCAATAACGATTAACAGACTGATCACAAAACACGACAAACTAAACAAAAGTAATTTTATCATCATAATAACATGAGATATTTGTAATTGCTTAAATGGAGGATTTTAATTCATGGAAACTAACTCAGTGTATCCCATAATCAGTCATACCGGTCCACTGAGATTTGATAGAACTAAGCCTTTGCATAATTCGGTTTCTGAGCGTAAATCCTATTATGATAGAGCAATGTTTGTCTGATTCTGAGTTGCAGTATATCCCACTCAGAGGCTTTCTGCACGTAAGCGGTCAGATGAGAGTGGTCGCTCTTAGAATTGGCTGATTTACTTCGCTGTCGACGAATACGCTAAGGAAATAAAACTTGTCTTACAATTAAATAAACCTGTGACAATTGAACATATAAAAAAAATTCTAAGTTGATACCTCTACAGTCCCATTTTTTTCAAACTTCTCTTGACGTGAACCGTCAACGTGAAACGTTGAAACGCGAAAAAAAAAACGTGAAACCGAAAATGTATAGTACAAAATTCTTCTAAGTATATAAAATGTTGATGAATTCCTAAACTACTCGACCGATTGTCATGAAAATTTGATCAAACTTGAGAGATAAAATAATATATATTTCGATGAAGGGCCACAATATTTTTGAATTACAAATTAAATTATTGTCAATGTTGATTATTGTTGTTAATTGTAAGTTTCATCAGTCACCAACAGATGGCGCTTTAAATTAGTTTGTTGACATAAAACTGTAGTACTGACTGTTATAGATATAAAAGGCGCTACGCAAATATTTTATGATAATTTTTATTCAACATGTAATAACTGAGAGCCACAGCAACTAGTAGCCGGGTCAGCCAGTCTATATATACAAAACTAGCAGGCCTGGTGGACATTGTCCCACTCTGATAATACAAAAAATATTGACAAATTATACACCTAAACCTTCCTTATGAATCACTTTATCTACTAAATCCGTTCAGTCGTTTTTGAATTTATCTCGAACAGACAGACGTGGCAGAGGACTTTGTTTTATAAAATGTAGTGATAAGGTTTGAGGTTATTCGCAAAAATATTTATATCTATAGATTTCTATTATTTTTTACTTTGTCTTATTAAACACTTAGTTCTTCTTTACAAAATATTACCACGATAACTTCAATATAAAGTTATTGAAGCTTTAAAAAACTATGGTGTAGCACGATGCATTTCTGAACGCACCCTAGATCGCGTGATATCCCGAGCAGCCAATTAGCGACGTCCGTGGCTACTCTCAGTACTCGGAATGACGTTGCACTCTCTGTGATCTGTCGTCTTTGATATAGTGCAGACGATATAATTTCTTGCTGGTGTTTTAATTGTAATTGTGGTGAACGCGTGTTATCGGTGAAAATAAAATATAAACCCACGCTAAAATGGTTATTATAAGCACAACATGTTCAGCTACTTGTGTTTTCTTGCCGCATAGAAGTGGGACAAACAATGTGGTGCTTATGCTTTTCCTCTGTAGACACGTCACCATCATCATTATCCTTATTCCCCCTAAGATCGGTCATGCTGTATGCATCTGAGTGCTGGGCTACGAAAGAGACGGATGTGAGAAAATTACATGTGACAGAGATGCGAATGTTAAGGTGGATGTGTGGTGTGACTAGAATGGATAAAATTAACAATGAGTATATCATAGGAAGTTTGAAAATAGCACTAGAGACAGAAGTTAAAGAGTAATAGGTTAGCATGGTACGGGCTTGTCATGAGGAGAGATGAAAACCACGTAACTAGAAAAGTGTTGAGTATGATGGTAGATGGATATACGAGTAGAGGAAGACCGAAAAAGGTATAGATGGACTGTGTGAAAAATGATATGTGCGTGACAGGTGTGAATACTGAGAAGACATTTGACAGGAGAGAGTGGAAAAAGAAAACATGTTGTGCCGACCCTACTTAGGTGGGATAAGGGTAATGATGGTACATAATATTTTTCCTCTGTACATAAATTATTTAAATATAATAATAGAGGCAGACGAAGCCGCATGTATCAATTAGTAACGGTTAGTCAAACCGAATTTATTTTACTTTGATTTATAATTTCTCATACTTGACGTATTCAAAGCGATCGCCGCCTCGCCCCACGAATACTAAAGACCGCTACAAATCTAATAAATTTTACAACGAAAACCGAATTTATAAATTCAATTTCTGCGGCTTATAATACTTTCGATTTGTTCACAAACTATTCTAATACGCATTTTAGCGTCTATAAAGTTGGATCTAAGAAAATTTATTAATTCATAGTATTCTATTTAAATTGCTTGAATAACGCAAAATTTCGGATTGTTTCACAAAACGCGATGTCTGTCTATTTTAATAGAATTTAGGCATTATTATTACGCTATTATTTTTAATTAATTCACAATTATACTTGATAGTATGAAGTTTCGTTTAAATCATTGAAAATGCGTATTTATTTATACACGCAAAAATGATTATAGATTCATTTGTTTTCAGATTATTATCCAGGCTTGCTTTTAAGAGGTTAAACCATTATAATAATATTTGTAGATAACTTGAAATCGACAAAGATATCCATTTGTGCAAAACAAAGGACAATCCACAGAGTTCCGTGTTATAACAAAGGTTATTTCCATAAGAATGAAGTCTCCGCAACCAAATAATACGCCAATATGTTAGTACAGTGCTTTATTTGATCTGTCATGAAAAGTTTTCATATTGGTAATACAAGACATGAACATTTACAGAAATCCTAATTAATGTTATACATACGAATGTGAGTTTGTTGCTGTGGCACAGTTATTACATGTTCAATTGAATAAAACACGTGCACCATAGGATAAACTGGAGATAAAAAAGAAATTCAAAATTCAAACGTGGCGCCCTCTATGAAATATCTATAACAGTCGCTCCTACAGTTTTCTGTTGACAGACTAATTTAAAGCGCCATCTATTCGAGGCTGAACTTAAATTAATAACAATAATCAACATTGACAATCACCTAATTTTTAATTTAAAAGTATTGAAGCCATTACTGATTTCATGAAGATCGGTTCAGTATTTTCGGAGTTTATCGTGAACAAACACAATGACACTGGATTATTATATATTTATAGATAGTAGGCATCAAGAAGTATAAAATAGTTTTTGGAAGGAAATCATGACACAAATTATCTCCTAGTTATATTTGGAAACTTACTAAATATATTTAAAACTGTAACACTGAAAGTTCATGTAACTAAAACCTGCTTTTTCTCTTTCCTGAAACCTGAAACCATCTATATTTACACTGATATATTACGAATTCACTCGTAGCTGTACAAATATGGTACTAAAGAAAGGACGAGATAACTCGTAGTGGGTCTCCTGGGCAAATTCACAAACTACCAGATATTTCATTGTTGGCAGCCAACGTGTTAATATACTGTATTCGAGATGCTATATAATTACTTAGACACGTTACTGCGAGTATACATAAACAGACCTAGTAGATAGATGTGCTCATTCGTAATTAATGTACCATTTATCCGCACAAAGCGCTTCGCATCATTTATTATGCCTGCATTTGTTTTTCCTTGTCCACACAACGTAACGGGCTTCAAATGGAGAGCGAATACATTTTTATTACTCGAATGCGTTATACATCTGTGTCGTCGTTGGTCACCAGGTTATTACTAAGGCCATGGATATAAAATCAAAATCAAAAATACTTTACTCAATTTAAGCCCCAATAAGACGCTTAGGAACGTCAAAACTACCACCGGTTCGGAAAACAACCCACTCATCGAGAAAAATTGGCAAGAAACTCGATCTGGCTTATTCTTTTAACATATACGTATATATTTACAATACACGTTACAATCGTTTTTAGTGGATTCGCTGAGAGGCGTCAATGCCAGACATCACCATCGTTCACATATTGGTCCATTCTATAATATACACCAAAACCCACTTGACACGGCGCTTAAACTTACAGTCCGGCAATTCGGTAATATGCTTTGGGACTTTATTGTAAAACCCAATATCTAACCTCAAATGAAATTAAATCAAAATATCCTTTATTCAATTTAGGCCCTGAGAAGGCGCTTATGAACGTCAAAGCTACCACCGGTTCGGACAAACAAACCAGTCATCGAGAAGAACCGGCAAGAAACTCGATCTCGTCTATCTCTTCATGTTCTATACTTTTACAAAATTTAAATTGTTACATTCGTTTTTAGTAGATGCACAGAGAGGGGCGTCATTTCCAGACGTCACAATCGTTCACATATTGATCTATCTTATGCTTGACATGGTCCATAAACTCATTATCTAGCAAATCGGTAATGTGTTTTGGAACATTGTCATAAAATCTAACACTATTACCTACAAAACCTGTTTTCGGACTTAGTGAGCCTGAAGTATGAAATAACCAATTTTTTGCTGTTTCTAGTATTTAAATGATGTAAAAAAAACTAGTACTGGTTTTACTGAGTCTGAAACATAGGATGACCAGTTTGTCAGTTCCTAGCATTTAGATCTTGCCGGCCTTTTACAATATCCAGCTTTTGAAAGTTTTTAAGGACATAAGCATTCTAAGCAGAATTTGTAAATCCTAAGCAACGAGTAAGAAATTAGAGATTTTTTTTGTTATTAGCGTTTGACCTCAATGTCAATTGATGTTAAATGACGTTGGGATCGAAGATAATAAACACACTAAACTTAGAGACACTGAATCTCAAGTGTAGCTGCCGGAAGAGAAACTTTGATAGAGAAGGAATCTCTTGTTAAATCGTTTGATTATTTTTTAAGATATGTGTATTAATCTCAAGGCATTTAACGGACTTTAACATTATCACGACTTCCTGACTTGTTGACTTGTTTATCATATAACGCTAGTACACCGCGTTAAGGGAAAGGGAAGTGAATCATATCAAATTGCGATCACCTCTCTCTCCCATTATATTGATAATACCGAAAAACAACATGTAATTAGCGATAGATTTTTAACTTGAAGTTATTAGCTTGCAAAGCGGGATTAGAAAAAGGCTTACCACCAGACCATGATTTTACCACTATGTTTAGCTTCACTGAAAGCTCCAGTAAATTAACAAGGATTGGAACTTACGTCAATTGCTTCTCTCACGTCAACTTGGTCTAGATCTATCACTCAGAAATAGTACATTTTTATGGATGAAATGTACCATATGTTCTTTTCTATACTTAATAACCTGCATGGATAATTTCATGACGATTAATTTAATAGTAAATGATTGAAAAGCTCTGATTTGCATTCATATACCAAGGATATCATTATTCTCCTGTTGAATTACCTTTATCTCGTTCGCCTGGTTTGCTACCACCCTCAAATTGTAAATTTGTTAGCAAGCACCTGTTTCTCTTCTAACTTTAGCGTGTTTAGACTTAGACTACATGATAATTTAACATCAGGTGACAATGTGGTCAAATGCTAAAACCTATCAAGTACAAAAAAACGGTTTTTATTATAGGCAATGACAATAATTGTGTTAACAAGTAAGCACTACACAATAACCGATAAGTGTGAAAGAGATATCACTACATGTTCAACATACTTAAAGCCGCGATACGTAAAGTGTATATTAATTTCATTATCTCTTCATTATGACAAATGGCACTGCTATAACAAACAGCAATTTAGTGAATAGCAAAATAATTAACAACAGTCTATAAAAACGATTGTTATAAAATAATATGATGGCGTAATTCATCTATACTAATATTATACAGAGGTAAACTTTGTGAGGTTGTAGGGGGTAATCTTAGGAACTACTGATCCGATTTGAAAAATTATTTCAGTGTTAGATAGCTTATTTGTCAAGGAAGGCTATAGGCTATATATCATCACGCTAAGACCAATGCTAAGAGCATAGCACCAATGAAGAATGTTTCAAGATTTTTTTTCCTTTCGAGAGCTTCCGCTGCGTGTTAGAAGCTGTATTATACATGCAAACCTTACCAAATAAATTCTCAAAACCAACTAATAAAAACCGTGTCAAAATCAGTTGCGTCATTTAAGAGCAGTAAGGACAAAAACAACACAAACCTCAATAATAACTTTGTTGTATATATAAGCATAAATATTTATTGTAAATCTTAGAAAAACGCTGTCAAATAGTTGGTCTGTTACAGAGTTCAAGTACAAGAAATAGTAATAAAGGAATTCGAGCTTCTAACTTCATAAAATATTAGCTTTTGCTCGAAGCTTCGCATGCGTTATGATTTATTTCTCTGATATATTTTTTTCTAGATTAAAGGTAAAGTAAGTCTTTTTCTGTACCCCTAACTACATGTACAAATTTTAATTGTAATCGATTGAGTAGTTATGGCGTGAAACCGTAACATATAATCAAACTACCAAAAGAACGAACGGACGGATTAATAAACAAAATTATGTTCACATTTATAATATTAATTAGGATATCATGATTTAGTACAACCTCCTAGCTTTATAAAACATATAAATATAAGCTTAAAGTAGACGCTGTTACAAGTTAAGATAAAGCTTGAAATAACATAATACTTTGTTGCTACACCGAATGTATACGATAATTGTAATGCCGAACAAATTGTGTTTGCTTGAACACGTTACCTCTGGAACTACCTTATAAGTCTGAACAATTTTTACACTTTATTAACCTTATATTGAAGAAGTTTATAACCTTTCTAAGTTTACTCTACGATTGTTGAAAACTAAGCAATCATCATACAGAATGGAGGTCTGAAAGAACGCTAAACGATAAGAGATAGTACGAGTCGGCTGTGTTGTACAAGCGCGGATTATCAAAGACAGAGGACGTACTGACCGCCTGAAGATTTACGAGCATTACTAAGAGCCAAATTGTGAATGCATTATTTTATATTACAGGGGGAAACGAACAAGCGAGTCATCTGATGGTAAGTGATCACCGCCATCCATAGACACTACCAGGGGAGTCGCAAGTGCATTGTCGGCTTTTAAAAGAGGTGGGCCTCCGGCGCTCTCACTGACCGAACGAAACGCAACAATGCAAGCACGGTTACTTCACGTGGGTGTTTCTGTGGATCAGGTGGTAGTACCCCGGGCCAGCCGACCCATTCATTCTGAAACCAGTAATAGCTTCAGCGTGGCTCTACCACCTACAAATGCCTATGACAGAATGGTACCAAGCATAGTTCAGTTCACATCCTATGCAAGAACGAATAAAACCACTGCGCAGCTAGTTTCATAACTTAATTATATTTAAACAAAAAACGTAAGTAGAACACACTCGAAACAGTCTATTTCTTCCGTTGGCCGTTGAAAATGTTTACAGGCGTTGCATCCCTTAAATCTCACACATAACGGCCCTCGAATTTATTTACACCGCCCATACTTGATCCATAATAAAGAATATTTATAACGCAGTCAGTAAAGCTACTTATTTTTATGATAAATTTCAAGATAAATGATTGATTTTATAATGACAATCAATCATGATACTACTTTTAGTCAAAATATTTTATTAATTATAATTGCTTCAACAGTAAGGTCTTCTTTAACGTGTCTCTGTTTGTGGGACACAAACTTATAACGATCCAATACTTGTTCGTTACTAAAAATAACGCGTCTGCTTTCCGACGCTAACTATCCCGCCCTCAGCCAATAAGACCCCCGGCGCGTTAAATGACCCACAATCTTTTCATTCTAACTTGGCATTCTTTCTGACGCACGTTATACGTAAATTACTTTATTCCTAAGATTATATTAGTTTACTAGCTGTGCCCGCGACTCCGTCGACGTGGAACCTTATGTAAAAAAATTGTCATTAATAAAATCATCTGAATGTATTAAGTCCATTTACATTTCGCTGGTACTTAAGTTACGTCGTCATTAAAATTATAATAACTTTTGATAGAGTGAATCGATGTTAATGAAAGCAAAACTAAATATTACTCGAGGATGTGCGTTAAGGTTTTATAGGTGAGGATTTCACAGTGATGCGTGTTCAAACAATGAAAAGGAAACCAAGAAAATCATAAAGTATATCCTCAAAGTAATACTTAGTCTTTGTTTCATTAAAATTGGTTGACTCTATCAATAGTTGTTGTAATTTTAATAACGACGCAACTTAAATACGAGAGAAAAGTAAATAAGTAAATGGACTTAATACATTTAGATGATTTTATTAGTCACTGTTTATTTATATTAGGTACCACGCGGACGGAGTCGCGGGCACAGCAAGTAAATAATACAGAAAATAATAATCCAAAGTAATTAAAATTACGATTTCAATTCTACATTGCTCACGACTTAATCACTTCAACACATTTTCAACTAACATCAATCAATACACCGGCAGATATATCAGTACAGAGCTATAGAATTCAGTGTTAAAAATCTGATTGACGAGTCTCGTTCAACAACACGATCCATCGAGTTTTAATTAAACTTTCGACATTTATTCAACGCTACTGAACGTGTGAAAGCGTTTTCCATATTTCGTTCTTAAATATTCCCTGCGGATTATATCGAAATATTCATTTTTATTTTCCACTACGACCCACCAGCGATTTTCTATGCCTTTATTTAAATGATTATATGTGCGAGGAATTTATTTTATAAGAGAAGTCTAAATTACTTCTTCATCTGAATGTATTTAGTCCATTTACTTATCTACTTTTCTCTCGTTCTTAAGTCGCGTCGTTATACCAAGTACAAGAACTTTTACTCGAAGATATGCTTTATGATTTTCTTGGAAAGGTTTTACTTTAGCAGCGTTGCGTGTTCATAGAAACATACACACAGACAGATATTTCTAAAAATGATTGAAATGTATTTTATTACGTATTCCTATACACACAACAATTTTTTTTTACAAAAATCTAAAAAGTACAGTCGCGTTAGTTTTAAATTCTTAGTATGTGTATAGAAGATAGCAGTCACCTGTGGCTTCCTTCGCCTTTGTATGTTTTTAAACGAGTGTATGTTTGAGGAATGTTAATTTATTTTTCTAAATTAATTTCGTTTCGCAAGCTTAGGAAAAATGATGAGAGTGAATTTTTACGATGCACGCGCACACCGACACCTAAAAGTGACACCATGAAGTACCTGTAATGCGTACATGAAGTAATAGTAAAAAGATCTAGCTCACCAATGCCCGCCGTGACGTTATAAGATACATCTTTGCCGGTCATATGTAAGCAATGTAGCAGTCAAAGGATTTAAATGAAGTTGCATGCGAAATAAGATGGCGGTATGACAGTTAGTAATGTGGCATCATAAGTGTTTCAACAATTTAGATCCATTTTTAGCACGTATATATTACTCACTGAAACTATATAAGAATATTCACACAAAAAACTTCTGTTTTGGCGTGATTAATTTAAAATTTGATATTTTCCAACATATTGATTAAAATAATACGCGGTAAAAAGCTTCATTTACGTTAAATATTTAACGTAAATAAAGTGGTGACGCCGCGGCGATGGTCGACGTCACCGAAGGGGTGCGATGTGCGGGGATTTCTATGCTAAATTAAGTGGACTGTATATGCGGGGTTGCTATTTTGATATTCAACTATTGCGATCAGTTACGACTAGGGAGACCAGGGTAGGAAGGAAACTTGGCACATACCTCGCGGCGATGCAGTCTCCACGTGGCTAGCCGGCTAGGTGATTCTCGTTTCTTTTCCACTGGGTTTCCTCCCTCACAACACTTATTGTTTATAATATATGTCGGCACGTATGTAGCGATGCGTTTATTTCTGACTCAACCAAAAACTCAAAATGTTAGCATGCGGCGCGGCTCGGCGCGGACACAACCGCTGTCCGGCGCGCAAACTACAAGACGATAGCAGTCGAACTAGCACAATGGCGGCAGCAGTCGAACACTGGCGGCCGCAATCGAAACTAACGGCGCGAATAAGCATGTGCCATAGTTAAAGGGAAATGTGATTGGGCAAGGCTAGAAAGGTGGCGTGACCTGATCGCAATTAATTGGTCGGGCTTCAAAGTGGCATAATTTAATCCATAATGCGGGAATTTTCAAACATACATAAAGCGGCGCAACCATAAAGTATTTGATTAGATAATGATTAAAATAATATTTGCAACAAAGGCATCACAAATTATCAACTACTTTCTTATAATATGTAAAAGGTAAAAGTTATTACTGTTGGTTATTTTTAGGAAATAAACATATACCATCAAAGTCATTTTTATAGGTAATGTTCTGAACATCAATGTTCAATACAATGTGTGCTATAATTCCGTACTACATTATTTTTATGCATATTATACGGACAGGTAACGGTGTCGATGTAAGTGCTTTAAAATACATTCAGAAGGCAAGTAGATTTTTATAACTTTATACATGTATATCAAAACGCAATGTTCATTTTGCTACTATATTTATTGAAATGATTAATTTTTTATCACTATATATTATAAAACAAAGTCTCCTGTCACGTCTGTCTGTCTGTTCGCGACAAACTCAGAAACTATTGAACGAATGTTCATGCAGTTTTCACCAGTAAAGTGATGCATGAGAAAGGTTTAGACATATAATTTGTCAAGGTTTTTTTTATTATCAGGTACGGACAACGTCCGCACGATCCGCTAGTTCTTAAAAGTAAAAACATTTGTATACGATTTTTAATTTTAATTTTGACAAGTAGAGAGTGAAGTTGCCCCCGACGCGACTATCTTCTCATTTGAAACGCATAGTATAATATAAAAAACTGTGCCAAAAAATCATGACAATCAAAAAACTAAATGTGTTTTGTGGTAGCTTTTTTTCCCGCTCCCCCCCCCCCCCCCACTCTGTGTTATTTTTTTTTTTTTTTTTTTTTTTTTTTGGTGGGGGCGGCCCCCCCCCCCCCCCTCCCTCCCCCCTCTTCCTCCCCCCCCCCCCCCCCCCCCCCCCCCCCCCCCCCGCGCTCTTTCTTCTCCCCCCCTTCTTGTTGTGTTTTTTTTGTCTGTGGGTGGTTGTTATCTTTTATTCACCCCCCCCTCCTTTTCCCCTCTTTTATAAAAAAAAAAAAAAAAAGTCATGAAAATTCACCGCCAAGGTTATATTTATTGCCGAAATAAATTGTAACAATGTGGGTATACAAAAGAATAATTATTCATTCGTAAATAAAGCTTACGACTCGTTACGTTGTTCTGGTGTTACAATATTTTACAATTGTTAACGGTACCCAGTTAGTTAAGAGGGAGATTTTCCATATAAAATATCAGTACAATAATATATTTTTATTTACCACTTTCTCTATGTAGATACGTCTGTGTAATTTTATTTAATACTAGTTGCGCAGAAGAGCTGCCTAATTTAGAACAATTTAATGATTTTTTAACGGCAAAGTATAAGGCTCTTGAATTTATAGAATCTAAATCAAACACTAAGTCCATAGTTCATGATAATGTTACATCATTGAATCGGCACTCCTTTCATGTATTAAATGTCAACTGTACGGATTGCAATGAGAATTATCACATTCAAAGCTGTGAGGAATTTATTAGACAAGATGATTTAAAACGTCGTAAATTTGTATACCAGGAGCGTTTATGTTACCGGTGCTAAAACTCTGGTCGCAGAATCTAATTTTGTAGAAGCAATCTGTTTTGTTCTAGTATGTGAGTGTAAACGTAATACCATGTTTCACTGTGCTACAAGGAATAAGGTACAACTTAAAAAAGAAACGATTAACAGTGCAAGTTTAGAAAACCATAAAATTGAACTTGCTACTGATACAATTTCACCAACAGTATCATGTTTTTCGGCACAAACAATTAAAAATCAAGTGCTGTTAGCGACCGCTGTTGTTAATGTTAAAAGTCATAAAAGCGAGCTTTATAACGTCAGAGCTTTACTTGATCAAGGGTCACAAGCGTCATTTATTACAGAAAGAGCTATTCAATATTTAGGTTAGCGTAAAATACCTGTACAGGGACAGATTTCAGGGCTACGAAATGGAAACAAAACGGTGGTTTGTAACTACATGGTAAAATTAGAGTTATATTCTAGAGTGAATCCACATATCTCTATAATAGTACGTGCATATGTGTTAAAAACAATAACAGGCGTTCTTCCTAACAAAATGATAGATATTCTGTATTGGGAAGATTTATTGAAAGTACAGAACCTGAATATAATTTACCGAGGCGAGTAGATATACTCTTAGGCGTAGGGGCTTATGGAAGGATTATTAAAAACGGTATTATGAGAAATAGAAATGGTACTTTGGTTGCATAATGTACTACATTTGAGTGGATAATATCAGGCGTCGTAAGTTTAAAATGTAAAAACCAGTTTCTAAATTATGATTTCTACCTGTATAAGTTGTCTATTTGTAATAATACTTTTATCTTTAAGGTTTAGTTTGTAATTGAATTATATTGATTGTATATTTGTGGTAAGAAAATTAGATTTGTTTAGTTTTCAAATAAAATTTAGATGTTTAAGTTAAGGACAAGTGTAGGTAAACCTTGTTCTTGGTGGGCGAGAATGTTAAAAATATGTAAGATAGTAAATAGAAAGGTATAAACCACGTTAGTAATTATGGTAAAATTGGCGATTGATATCGAAAATAAAAAGAATATACGATTGTCATTTAGATTATCGCTCGTAAAAAATGTGAAAATTGTAATACGCTGTTATACATTTTTCTAAAACTTTTATTATATTTTTACCAACTTTGTCTTACGAAAATTAAACATTTGGACTTCATCCGCATGGAACCTGTTGTATAAAACAGTGACAAAAACAATATAAAACAAACAGACAGACATAGACAGACATTTCTAAAAATGATTGATATGTATACTACTTATTCCAAGCCTCCTGCAACAATTTTATTTCACAAAAATCTAAAAGTACAAACACGTTAAATTTACATTCCCATTATATGAATACATAAAGATTGTACCGGCTAGTATCCACGACGTGTCATGACGATACAAGCATCACGACAGCTGGATATATATTTACTGAACCGAAAATTAAACTAAAAAAGAGTCACTGTGACTGGATTCCCACTTTATAGATGGTGATAGCAATCTCGTCGGATATAAATACCCTACCAACCTTTAACACCGACTATACACTAATGTAGCAACGCGGCACATCTGAGTTGGCCATTACTGCGGGTGTTACACAAAATTTATAGTCTGGATGTAATACAGTAGAATTCTGTAAGTCGAACTTCAAGGGAGACGCCAAATATTCGAGTTATAGAGTCTTCGACTGAAACGTATTTTGTAATATTAGTTGACTTATAGAGGTTGATTTTACTAATTTTGAGTTTTATAACATTATTGACAAATTCCCAAAGTCCGTAACTAATCTTTCTTATAAGTTTATAGCTATAGAGGTATTTCAAATTATCGTGTTAGGTTAGCTCTTACAATCAATGCTATACCCGAGATACAGAGGTCCAATTTATTTTTACGAGTTATGTAGGGAAAACATGTAAGTTGACAGTTCGAGTTATGGAGGTTTTGGGGCTCCAAGGGAAGAGAATATAATATTTTTTTCCAGTTTTGGCTGTTTTTGACTTATCGAGTTTCGAGTTAAAGAGGTTCTAATGTATAACACAAATGTCGTGTCATTCTCTTCAGGTGAAAATACCAATAACGCATTTTTATGAACTAATGACCAGTATTAAGGTGTTTGATACCTTAGAATCAAAGACTATATTTCAAAATAATCTAAATAAGTTTTTGTACAGTTTTTTAGCAACCAATCCTATTATTACTAGATTATTAGTCATTGTCGAGTAGGTAATGTTATTACAAGATTCTTGCGATCATTTCATTGAACTAATAAGATGGTGACCGTCTTGTTAGAACTGTCTAGGGAATTTTTGTGGCAAGTCAGAATCCATGCTCCGTGGTATTATTTCCGATCCAACTCACTTGTGCAAAATAACCAAACTATATTAAAACACCACCGATATCACAAAATATAGAGCCAAATAACACAAGATTATGAATAAAATATAAAATCCACTACATGACATTTCAAGATCTCCAACTCCAACAAGACATCCAAGAACTCAAACAGTAATAAATTAATAAACAGACACGACACTTCATCCATTCTTATTACCTAAAACATAATAACGTTGTTTCGATAAAAGTTTCATCGGCCTGACCTTTTACCCCTCTTAACAATAAATAATACACTTTATAAAAATGAAAAAAAATCGTCAAAGTTTCGGACAACTCAAAAAGGGAAAGTGAACGGTAAATCACCAAAGTTTTAAACATTACCGAACTGAAGTTCATTATATATACCCGGACAGGCGTACCCTTAACTACGGCCGGCGGCATGATTGATGGCGAATTCTAAATTGCTGCGCGACGTCTGCGTCGACCGGCGCAAATTCAGGATTCGCGGTCTTTGGCAGTACCGTGGTCTATACATAGGCGTTTAGCATTTTTGTTTTTATATTCATCCTTAATTTTTGACGTGATAACGTCTTATAAATCGATGAACGTCAGCTGCGCGCACGACAAAGCATAACTCATTGCCATGTTCAACCTGAGCCGAGCGTGCAAGCGAGAGCGTGGAACAAGCGATAGAGAGGCGCGATTGGCCTAAGCATTTGGCTTGTGACGGATCTATATATAGAATAATTCAATTCAAATCATAAAAGTATGCAATTTTACATCAATCTTTTCTAATGACGTTATCACGTAAAATTATCGTCCGTAAATCGGCTTTAGAGAAAACCGATTTTTTGTTGTTGTAAATTTTGAAAAACAAAACAAAAGAAAATATAACTTACCCGCTAAAAATAATTACAACCTTTTCTTTCACATGTAAGGCATTTTCTAAGGTTTTAACATGTTTTCGGAAACGTATAGTTTCAGGTTTTTTAATAGAATTAAGCGGAGGTGAAATGTAGACAATTGTCAATTGTATGCATTTAAGGGTTAAAGTAGAAAGAGCCGGCCTTGTGGCAGATATTAAGCATAATGGAATTTAAAAAAGTCGAGGCAGACATCAGGACTGCCGACAGAATTGAAAATCCAAAACAATGAAATAACTGTGTTCTCTTTTGAATTCTAAAATATCATATTTTATATATTGTAATTAATAACATTAGTCTAGTTTTTACATATATTGGCACTCGGATCAGTAATTATATATGTTCTATTGAGCTGATTAACTGACTCATCGACTCACAGCCGATACTATTGAAGTCAGAAACATGAGATTTGGATAGTGGACTCTTTTTGTGGCATAGAGACTCGTTGAAAAGTATTTTAATTGAACCCTTATGAGGATAATCAGAAGAAATACCTTACTTACTTGTAATTAATTACTTTGGTCTGTAAGTTAACACAGTTACTATGTCCTTTTTAAGTTTTTGAATCAATTATGGTATCATTTATTAAAATGTCATAATTTGTAAAATGATATTATTATCATTAGTCTTGTTTTCACATCTATTAGCTCTCCGAACAATAAGTATGTTACATTTTTATACAGTTTACTAATTAATCAAACATGATGAGCTGCACAAACTCGATAGAAAATATAAACATTACATGTACACAGGCCGTTATATTACACGTCGCTAGTCTGACACAACCAAACTCAACGAAATCATACATTTTTCTCCTGAGAAATACCCCTCAAGACACCTAAAGTTTTCACTAAAAAAAAACAACAAGCATTAAGAGACTCACAAACCATCCGCAGTCGTCGCGTCGTGCAATGTGTTCGCAATCCTGACAGGTAGAAACCCCCTCTCTCTGTTACTAGATATAGCGGGATATAGATTTTTGCGGGGTGGTAGGGTGTCTGTACCCGACTGGATCGCGACCACCGTACACCAGGTGGAACACCCGCCATAGTGGCACGTTTGGGCGTGTCGCGTTCCGGGATCAGCCGGTGTATATCCAGCAACGGGGGGGGGCTGTCCCTGACTGGGTCGCTTTCAGGCCGGCATGACAACGGCGACCGGCGATGGATAGTATGTCTTTCGGTGGTCGCCATTGTTTTTGGATTGTACTGTGCTTACCATCAGGCACAGTACAGTCACTTTGCCGAGCTACAATAAAAACAAAAAAAAAAAAACAAAAAAAATACCATACTGATACCGAAGCACTATATTTTTTTCGCATTGACTACACTATTGACCTGACGGGCCTTCATAACTTCATCGGACTAAAACCGAAACACGGCATACCTAAGCGTGACACTATGCCGAGGAATACGTCCGGTGTACGATAGCTGTAATATCTTCAGATACTATTGCATTACTTTAATCATACATAACAGGTGACTTCAAACTGCTCTAATTAACATAAACCCTAAGAAGTAATAAAACCCACAGACAACTTTTATTTCTTACGTTGTTTTTGTAAATTATTTAATTCATCAGAAATCACTATGTGGTCAGTTTATACGCAGTACAAATAGAAGCAAATAAGAGCTTTACTGATGAATTAGGTGCCATAAGGTCTTTATTGAGAGGTCTATCCAAAGCGGCTTTAGTTGTTTTTTATCAAATTTGACAAGGCAGGGAGAGTAGCCAATGTATGTGAGCCTCGTTGCACATTGTTACAGTTACACAAAATTAAATAACACCTGCGGTCATCTGATCTTAAATTAACATTACAGACAGTGATCATAAATAAATATCTCTTGCCTCACAACTCACCCGGAAAATAACAACTCAACTGATACTTTTAAAAAGTCAGCGATACTTTTACACTAAAGATCAATCGGGGAAACTTCACACTTTTGTCTAGAAGTTAAAATTCTTCTAAATCGATCGAATAAAACAAGTTACTTTTAAAAGATTTTATAGGTAATAGAATAGTCAATAGAGTCTGTTGTCTATTGAGATAACACTCATTAGTGATGCAGCTTGTACGCGCCGCAGAATAATGTGACTCGAGTCGCTTACTTTTAATAACTCGCTCCTCTTATATAACTTAAGGCAACCGCTTATACACTCATGTCGGACGCGCTAACTCCAATTTGCATGCAATCAACCATCAGTAAACGGATATTGTGCCTTTGATATATCATTATTTAATCCATTGGACAATAACGTTGTTTAAAAACGTGGGCTACCGTATTTAGAATACGAGTAGCTGCGTCCGTGACGTTACTCGCTTTATTCCATTTTTTTTAAATGTTTTTTTAAGTTAATATCACTGTTAATTGATATGATTTACCAATTTCGGATATCAAAATAAAACTATTTTAAGTTAAACTTTTTATGGCACGGTAGGGGAATATTTGCCTTACGCGTTAAACGTAACGCGTTATACGTAAATACATATTTGTGTGTATGCGTAAGTATGTATAAGTGACTGTTTGGATCTAGTAGTATACCAAAATAGATACATGTATAATTAGGTGTTTATACTACGAGACTTCGTATAGTATATAGGTTATGAAAATTATCATATATACTATATAAACCAAAAAAAGTCACTTACTCGTCGCGTACATACTGATACACGCAACGTTTTTTTATATTCAATGTAGGCTCAAGGATGGTGCTAATAAACGTCAAAACTACCACCGGTTCGGAAAACAATCCAGTCAGTTAGAAGAACCGGCAAGAAACTTAGTGTTTTATATTTTACTGTATACTATCTTTTACTCGCAGTTTCGCTCGTGTTGATTTAATATTTCTCAGAAAGAGAAGCCTATGTATTTTTCCATAACCCTGACAACGTGTATGCAGAATTTCATGATAATCGGTTGAGTGGTTAAGGAGTGAAACAAACAAATGGACAAACTCACTTTCGCATTTACAATATTAGTCAGGACATTAAAAAACAAATCATTATAGTCACAATCGTTTTTAGATGATGCACAGAGATAGAAGTTATTTCCAGACACAACCAACCTATATTGATCCATTCTACAGCAACCCTTTTCAGATCAAAACCCTCTCGACATGGTACTAGAACTCATTATCCGATAAATCGGTATTGCGCTTTGGGGGTTTATTACAGAACCTACCATAGCTACAAAAATTTTACGGCTTTTACTGAGCCAGAAAATCACACCGACCTTGTACCGAATCTAAGTTGTCGATACATTAAATTCATAAGAATATCTTGGTAGTCACAATTAAGACATCGTTATTCCTGAAACTTAGACTGTAATGTTCACGAGGTCCAATACTGTAAATTGCTCATACTGTCCGTTTTTGTAATATATGTCTTTTATAAAAGTATGATTAAAGTTCGTTCAGAATATATCACCATTTCTAAATTACCTCCTTTTGTACTATGTCTAAAAATTTTACTGACATTTTTATAGTATACTGATAGCGTAATGACATTACTTCCCACATACAAGATTTCGTAAATTTTGTTCAAACCAGTTTTAAGTAACCAAAACATAGAAATATAGACAAAAGATGTATTGGCTTACTAGTAAAAATGTATAGGACGCCTCGAATGCAAGCGGCAAAAGACATATAACATGTTAGAAATATATACTATGTATATAAGACATACAATTTATATACAAGTTACAGACAACGAATATACGGGCTAAGATTTTACGAGTCACCGAGCCACAATGATAAATTGTATTATACAAAAATGTATTGATAGAATTAATTAAAATATTTTGAATGAATCTGCTCTATAACTACCACAATATAATAGCGAAGAAGAGTTTATGTTAAAGTAAATAAAGAGGATATATTAGCTTGTGAATTTTAATCGATTGACACTCGCAACGATTTTGATATCGTCTAAATTCTTAGAAACGTAATAGTCTTATACACTATAATAAGTAATGGCCGCCTTTCCTCTTCTAATTCAAGTAAATATCTAAGCTTTGTTCGTTCCTAAGGATAATAATGATCAAAGGAATAATAAAGGTCAACATATATAATCTAAATAGCTGTCGACCGCCCACTTTCTTGAGTGATGAAATACAATATCCTATGTTCTATTTATGATATAATTAACTATGAATTCAAATGTCGTGACAATCAGTACAATATATTTGTAAAGAAATAGACACCCTGCATATAAATCGCCCTAAAATCGGTTGTGAATAAATGAAAGGTTCATGTTATATTTCGTATTCTATTTTTGTAGAATGGTATACACTTTCCGTGTACAAAATTACATAAAAATGGATTAAGCAGTTACCTGAATTGAACAACTGTTGTAATTGCCCGTATTTTTAAGTCTATGATATTTTTAAGATAATGTAAATAAATTATATACATATAAGTAATATAAATTGAAGGTAATTACACCGTAAATGAGTTTTGATATACATAAAATTCCAACATAATAAAAATAATTAATTGGACAAGAAATAACACTACTTCGGTTCAAATAGCGTACTATGTAGGTATACTATACTATGTAATCATATGTACAAGATAAGAACGAGAACTGGAGTATAACCTTAATAGATAGATATACTCGTATACTATCAGGGATTTTTATAAGCATTTTTGTGGTATAACTTCGTATCACATTAATTCAATGTATCTCACAATAATTATTCAGCGTCAACAATTAATGTGCCTTAAACGTTTTTTTATAACATAATTATATTATATCAGCTTTTTTCTTACGAATATAATGTATTGTACATAGAAACTTTCCGCAATCCTCTTAACGATGGCGAAAACCGTATCAAAATCGGTTACGTGGTTTAGAAGAAATAAAGGAACACACAGACAAACGTGAAAAGCTACTTTGTTTTGTAATATGTATAGAATACTAGCTGATACCCGCGACTTCGTCTGCGTCGTTTACTAACTCAATTGTTTTGTTATATCTCAAAGGGAATTAGGCAGCATTTTCGACGGGAGCTCCCAGCCGGCTTATCTTTTCCAACACTTCCAAAAATTATCGATATAATTTCAACGTATTTACAAAAAAACCTTGACAAATGATATACCTAAACCTTGCAAGTGAATCATTCTATCTATTAATGAAAACCCCATGAAAATCCGTTTTTGATTTTATCGCGAACAGACAGACAGAAAGGCGGGACTTTCTTTTATACAGATATACATTTCTTATTATTTCTTTATATACAGATACTAGCTTCTGCCCGCGACTTCGTCCGCGTGGAATAGTTACTTTGGGCTAACGCTAACACGCAGCGGAAGCTGTGAAAAGAAAAAAACTCCCGATTTTGAAACATTCTTCATTAGTGCTCCGCTCCTGTTGGTCTTAGCGTGATGATATATAGCCTAAAGCCTGCGTCGGTAAATGAGCCATCTAAACCCGAAAGATTTTTTCAAAACGCTCCAGTAGTTCCTGAGATTAGCGCGTTCAACCAAACAAACAAACTCTTCAACTTTATATATTGTATACTGATATAAATAGACTTACCTACATACCTAATAATATACTTACATCCACAAAAGAAAGTAATCTAAACCTTTGGTAATAAAAAGTTAGTACACAACTTTCACAATACATAATTAGTTGGAACTTTGCGAAGACAAAGTGTCTTATTTATATGCAAATACGGTATCCCCCGAGGATTGTCGAGCTTTTTTAAAAGAAAATACTTTTTATTCCACACAACAAATAAATCCCGGTTTCAGTTTTGTGGTGTAATTTATTTTGCCTTATATATAATATTATTAATATAAAAATCTTTTCGAGAACAACGTTTTATGTATTTTTTTTTTCTTAATAAAAAGTACTCTATGTCCTCTTTTGTAGCCCTGGTATATATGCAAAATTTTATGATGATTGGTTCAGTAGTTAAGAATGAATATACAAACAAATTCATATTTTTATAGGACTAGTAAGGATAGCAAGGGTTATTTCTCATACGAGCACGGGGTTAATTTTACACTAGATATGCCCGCAAACACGTCCGCGTGGAACCTAATGTAAAAAACAGTGGCTAATAAATCATCTGTATGTATTCAGTTAATTTACTTATCAACTTTTCTCTCGTACTTAAGTCGCTTCGTCATTAAAATTACAATAACTTTTGAAAGAGTGAACCGATTTTAATGACACCAAGACTAAACTCGAAGATATGCTTTATAATTTAGAAGGTGAGGTTTTATCATGAACGCAGTACTTCAGCAGTGATGCGTGTTCAAACAAACAGACAGACATTTTTATAAATGGTTGAAATGTATTTTATTATTTATTCCAAGATACTTGCATAATTTTTTTTCACAAAAATCTAAAAGTACAGTCGCGTTAAATTTACATTCTTATTATATATATAGAAAGCTTTGCATACAACATTTGAAGTTTTAAAGTTGGAGATGTGAACAAAGACCTTGTTTGGTTCACCAATATGAAAAAAAGGTGGTAGCAACGGACGACAAGTTCACGTCCGCAACACGTAGAGTCTGGATATGAAATAATATAACGCCATCTTTTCACTTTCCTACGAACTATAGTAAGATGAGCAGGCATATAAAAGTTTATTCTATACTAATATTATAAAGAGGTAAAGTTTGTGAGTTTGAATGTTCCGGGTAATCTTCGGTACTAATGATCCGATTTTGAAATTTATTTCATTGTTAGAAAGGTATATTATTTCTGAGTGCTATAGGCTACTTTTTATTTTACTAAATATGTATTTCCAATAAATGTAATTGAAGTCGGCAAAATTTCTATAATACGGCGTGCTTGGTCCCAGTAGGTGCCGCTGCTGCCAGTTTTGCGTTTGTTGGAACCGGTAATAACCGATTTGGTGCAGACAAATTTATGCGGGTCGACTAGTTAACAATATATGTTTCTTGGCCAAATTTTGATAAAACATAGCTTATATGTTATCCACCGCTCAATTTAATTGTGAAAATCTCATTAAAATTCGTTTAGTAATTAACGTTTTCAATCAAAGTTTTAAGAAAATAGTTTTATTGTCCTCGGTTACTGTTCTTTTGTCATCCGCAATTCGTTCTTCTATACACAGTCTTATTATTCTATGGACATCAAGAGAACAAGAAAACAACCAGCATTCCAATATTGTCTATACGCAGCTTCGTCATAAATGTGGTCTATAGTCAACTAAAATACAACGATCAATCGAAAAAAAACATTTATGAAAATAAAAACACATGTAATAAAAATACACTTTATTTACACTCACATTTACACATCAAATTAATCATAATAATAAATAAAAAGCTATAAATAGAAAATGTATTACGATTTCTCGTATTTACTTATTGATACAGCAACAATACATTTATTAAATATGGCCGCGGCTCCGCACGCGTTTTATTATTAATTCATCTAATAAAATATCGAGTTATAACAAAAATAATATTGTACCAATATTGTTCGTGTTTAAATATCGATACATACCAATTGTTATATCAATCGATTAAAGGATATATAAGTCGATGTGCTCCAGCGCCATCTAGCAACCGTTGTAGTAAAACCGATATAACATAATGTTTCTCTATATAAATAATACTTAGGTGTGTCGTCTGTCGTGGCGATAGTGTTGAAGTTTATTCAGTTCGGTTTATTCTTTATTATTTTAACTAACAATTTGCTATTATCAGAACATGAATAGGAATTCAAAAAATAGCAAGAAATTTAAAAGGACCCTGCATTCTTTTGTGCGTACATGAGAATATGGCGTGAATATAAAATAGAATGTTTTTACACATTTCAACTGTCTCGAACTGAGTCAGAATTTTAAACATTAAAGTTACTAGTAAGCTATGAATAAAAGTATGAATAGATAAAATATAACGATTATAGGAAGAACAATCATAAAATATTCTTTATTTTCAACAAATATAATGGTGTGTTACATGAAGCGCGCAACTTCCGTTTTAACCTAAGACTAACTTCACAGTGTCTTACATTGGCGTACGCAATTTCCGTTTTAAGTCAAAACATTCACTCTAAACGTATTCTTATTGCGCGGCCTAAAAAAAATAACTTCAAAACCATTCAAGTTACCGCTTAAGTTTGGTGTTGATTAATTACATAATTACTTTTCTCTCTTGATTAACATAATTTTATACAAGGTATTTCATACAAGTATTTAATATTTATTTGCTTTAATACCTTGTTTAATACAAAAATATCGTGCCATCAGAATGGTTTTCAACTTTGATGGTGGGCGGAGGGGGATCCCTCTCTAGAAGATAGGTCCTTAATCGTATCAAGCAGACGTTGATGAGGTTGCAGAGTATAGCCGTTATCAGAAGCCTGGAATCAAATATATGGCTTATTAAAGAGTTCGTTCATATAATCGTCGTTTGGTGAGCCATGAGCAAAGAGTCATCAAATCCCATCTCTTCGATGGCTATGGATAACACGTTAACCAAGAAGCTGACAAACATTAATTCCGCTTGGTCATAGTAATATAATTGTATTACAAAATGTCACCGAGGGCATAGAATATATGAAAAAACGAATAAAATCTATGAAGTCGAAATAATTTCAATAAACTTTAGCTATAAAAGTTATCTATTAAATAAACAAAACATGGAACTTTAAAAGAGAATGGTTTACCAATATGAGTATCCGAGTCCAGAGCTGGGTTCAAAAAGTCCCAAGGCTATATATGACAGTGCCAAATGGTCTCTTAACCCTGATGTTAGGAAATATATGCCGAACATCATAAGAACTGTCACACCTAGGACCGAAGATATGACGTTCGTCCACAAGCAACCTGAAAGTACAGTTAATTATTCATTAATACATAGAATATGCTAGTTATTTGGAATTCTCCTTCATTTACTAATTTAATTTTAATATGTAACATTATCGAAGGAGAATATAGGAAAACATAAAAGGGAAACCAGAATGCTTCAGAAACAAACCCTTAGAAAAAGGGTTGACTTGGATATTAAGTTAATACTCTTCTTTGGAACATTTTACCAGTAATAGAACTATCCCGCTCCGTCAGTAAACCCAATGATGATGATCATGAGTCCATACGTAGCTTTTAATGGGTGTCCTCTATTGATTTAATTGATAAATCTTCGACGTCAGTAGTTCGGTGGTGTAGTCCAATTACAGTATTTTTAACGTTCGCTAAAACTGCTTTTTCAGTTTACCTGAACCTTTCCGTGAGATATGCTCAGCGATTATATGCAATGAATATTGAATCACTTTGAATATTTAATTAGGGACTGTTCAAAGACTGAGAATAAAATGCGTTTCTATCATCCGTTTTAAAGACATCCCTTCACCGTATTATTTGATTTTGGCATGTTATCGTTAATATATGTTCTTAGTCTAGTTATAATAGTTTTCCTTGTAAAATGGTTACTGCCAGATAATGCACAGTAAAGTAACCAAATAATATTATATCAAAGGATAGTTATACGGGTTCCTCGTACAGAAGTATATTAAAATTTCAAATATGGGGATCTTTCTTATGTTGATAATTATCTATTAGCTGCGCCCCAGCAGTTTAAAAACATAATCTTCGTTCTAAACTTAGCGAATTTTTATTTTAAAGTACATCGTCACTTGTAATTAGCAGACACTGCGATTAAACACTTATTTCACTAAATAGTCCTTTTCATATCGGACATAATCAAAGAAGGGTTGTTATTTCACATTTGTATAAGATGATTTTTAAACCAACACTTAATATGTCAACAACTCACCCGGTAACCCAAAAATAGGTTCAGTGGGGTTCTTCGTGGCATTTATGATGGCGAGAGCAGCCGCGATTACAGCAAAGAACAATTGCAGAAATAATATCACCAAGACGCTGACGTATAACGCGAACGTTATCACCGGAGGTGGATCCACTGAAATTCAAGATTATCTCTTATAAACCTGGAATTTGTTCAACATTTCTGATAATAACACCAGACCGAGAATCTAGAATCGAACCCTAAATTGAGCATAAGCTTTGTTAAGAAAAACCTTGTAATAAATTCACAGTATGGTAGTCTAGTATCTGACGCTTATCATGCTAAATACGTTACAAAAATTTAATCAAACACATCTTAGTGTATTCCAAAAGCTGCACTTAACACTCAAGTTGCGTCTAATTGCCACAGGCGATTTATTTTAACTTTTAAAGAATAACAAATAACATCTCACATATTCAAGTCAGTCTCATCTGCGCGTGGTCACCTTTTTATATTATAAACAGGTCAGTGTTAAAATCAAGTTGATTAACGACAGATTACTTGCATCCAATTGGATTGCAATTACCACACATTATCGACCCGTACCAATCTACTGTTGGAAAAAATCCTTGCCCCAAATTTAAATTGTATTTGACCCCTATTTTTTCTATATCAAATTAGTGCAAGCCATGTTTCACCAATCAGATCCTAACTTATCTTTACAACGGATAACTAACGGTTTTTAGATACACAGTAATAGAGAAAAAAGAAACGATTAATAACAGAGCATAAAATACAGATAAAATTAACGAGACCAAAGTCATAGACACTATTTTGTACTTACATATAGTAGTTCTGTCGACGTCTGTCACAGAAGCGCAAGCCGGTGTCGGAGCATAGCCTTGAGCCATTGCTTCCACCTGATTTAAATAATAACGATTTTCAATGTAAGTGCACAAACTCCTTTTTACAACAATTGACTACTACTTGTAAATAATAGAATCAGACAATATATTGATTCTATTGAGACACTAATTCTTAAGCTCAGCTATCTGAACATTGTGAAGAACTTCGAAAGTAATCTCAACTTGAAGATGATAAAACCTGAACGACCACAAGAACTGGTGATGTTTGAATGATTAATACTAGTATGATTCCCGCAGATTCAACATTCAGAGAGGAAAAAACCAACTACTAAGGTGCGTCAACAATAGACATTCAAAAGAGTGCTTCAATAGCAAATAATATAACAATAACATAACTTTACCTCTGTCAATCTTGCTTCTTCCTCCGTCTTACAACTCAGAGCGCAGGCGTTAAGTTCTGGTATACATGTCACTGGGAACATATAATAAAGTATAAAAATGAAGTTATACAGTACCTGGCTATTGATTTGGCATGTCGAGGCAAAGATCGAGGCAGACAATTAAATCTTGGTCTATTGTAGCTATTACGCTGTGCGATAGAGAGAACTCTTTACAAAGCTAAAGGGAGCCGACCTTAGCTGGACGTCTCACGCTTTTTCCCGACGTGCCAAATCAAATGATGGGTACTTCCGAATGATTATTAAAGTTAATCCATCAAAGGTACTTTCCTCACGACATTCTTGTAAACGACTCAACGTATGTTATTTTCATAACAATGAACGACCAACAAAAATAGTCATATTTCTGTAAGACAATTATAATATCTTTGACCATGGTATAATTTTTAATACGAGGTCACATTGTGTCTCGGATGAACAGTTCATAATTAGAAGATAAGTTTCATGAGCCAATTGATCTAGATATTTTTTGCAGGGTGGTAGGGTGTCTGTACCCGACTGGATCGCGACCACCGTACACTAGGTGGAACACCCGCCATAGTGGCATAGTGGCACGTTTGGGCGTGTCGCGTTCCGGGATCAGCCGGCGTATATCCAGCAAACGGGGGGGGGGGGGGGGGGGGGGTGCTGTCCCTGACTGGGTCGCTTTCAGGCCGGCATGACAGCGGCGACCGGCAATGGATAGTATGTCTTTCGGTGGTCGCCATTGTTTTTGGATTGTACTGTGCTTACCATCAGGCACAGTACAGTCACTTTGCCGAGCTACAATAAAAAAAAAAAAAAAACTAGCCATCGCTCGCGACATAGCCTGCGGTACACTATAACATAAATCGTAACAATAATAAAATACAACAAGCTCCACCAAGTGACTATTAGCATAATGGGTAGGAAAAATACGCCTAGATAGGTCAACTTGTATATGTATAGAAAATTGATGTCGGTACATTCATATTAGGTGCCTACTCAGTCGCGAGCACTCTGCCTCGTCATGTGCACGTGTGTTTCAATAGTTAATATTGTATCTGTAATTTAATTATAATTGAACGTCGTTGTGTTACACTATATTGACATTTTATTCAACACTGCAACAGTTAACAAACTCGACCAATATTTTTCTTATCACAAATCTAAGTATTTTTTCATTGCGGTTTTTAAATAACCCTTTTTCCTTTAGTTCGCTATAAAATATTACATTTTATATTTTAACTAGCTTTCCCTGCGTCTTCACTTGCGTTATTGTACATTTGACCTATCAATCAGAAATATATATTTGTTCCTTTTCTATATTCATAATTTCATAATGATCGGTTGAGTAGTCTAAATGTGAAAACGTAACAAATAAACAAACAAACTCACATTAGTATTTGTAATATTAGTATGGATTTAACTCAAAATAAGTACTCGACAATTTCCAGTACCTAAGTTAAACTGAATTATAGTCTCGAACTTAAATAATTTAGAAGTTGTTCAAATATCTTTGAGAGATGTCTCAAAACAATTTATCTATATTTATTAACTATTTCATTTATAAATCTGTTATCTTTATTCTAAAACAAATGAATAAAGCAATAAATTTTACACAAAACAATATCGAAGATCTAAGAAACATAAGAATTTAATAAATGTACCTTGAAATTACTAGACTTAAATATTACATTGTACGAGGAATTACGCGAAGTATGAAAGTTATCAAAACAACACGGGTAGCGCAATAAATAGTCGTAAAATATCATTAATAAAGATTAAATAATTGTAGCCAGAGGAGATAAATTAAACTTGTAGCATAAATCAGCAAATTTAACGAGGGACTTTCCTCTGAAGATAATTCGTTATAAGATTAATTCTAACACTTGCAAATGACTTTTGTAGGACGATGCGACGTGTAACTATATCTATCTAGTATTACTACATTTTCCTTTTTGGTTAGGTATATCTCTTTCATACATTCAAATGATTCATTGGTAATTTTTTTACCCTTTTTTTAATCACCATTAAATAGGTTCGGTATCAAAAAAAATAATGAGATCGTAACCGAGAACAAAAGGTAGTATTAGTATATTATGGAGTCATATAGTTTTACATTTATGAAGACTCACTAAAAAGTGTGTTGAAAGTCGGTGTAACGAGATTGTGCAGCATCAACTCTCCTCTGAACATTCCATATTGGATGGTACTGTCACGAAATTGAGTGACCGCGGTCGCGGTCGCTGTAATCTGAAAAAAATCAACATTTCACTATTTTTTTTTAATAGCTCTTGCACTAGTAAAGCTGTATTCTGGCGAACTTTATAAACATATTTTTGTTGGCAATTAATCTTTTAGAATATTACTGCCTTGTCAATTATATGAATAATATTACAAATGCCAACAATATTACAAAATATGGAATCAAATAATACAAAATTATGAATAAAATACAAAAGACGCTACTTGACAGACTAAGATCTCGCCAAAAATTCAAACATATGTTTTAAAGAGCAAAATGAAAACACACAGATTCCAATACATAACCTCAACATGGGAGCAGTGTACAGGAGACACTATTGCTCCATTCATAGAGTCCATAATAAAACAGTAGAACTAGAGTTTTTGGTCGAAACTTGGAATGTCATGTAGATAGTGGTTTTTATATTTTATTCATAATCTTGTGTTATTTCCCTCTATATTTTGTAACTAATTATACCCGCAACTTCGGCCGCGTGCAGCCTTATATAAAAAACAGCGACTAATAAAGTCATCTGAATGTATTAAGTCCCTTTACTTATCTATTTTACTCTCTTAGTTAAGTAGCGTCGTTATTAAAATTACAATAACTTTTGATAGACCGAACCAATGTTAATGAAATAAAGACTAAATGTTACTCGAAGATGCTTTAAGATTTTCCTGAAAGGGTTTTATCATGAACGCGATACTTTAGCACCTATTTGATACCTGTCCAAACAAACAGACAGGCATTTCTAAAAATGATTGAAATGTATTTTATTACTTATTTTTAGACATCTGCAACAATTTTTTTAGAACAATCTAATTATTAAAGAAATTTTAGATTTACTTTCTTATTATACGTATAGATATTGGTTGTGTTTTACGTAAAATATAGTTTGGTTATTGTGCACAATGAAGCAACGATCCACGGAGCAAGGATTCAGATTTGCCACAAAAACTCCCTGGAAAGTTCTTATAAGTCAGCCACCATCTTGTTAGTTTATTGAAATGGTCGCAAGAAACTAGTAATTTATCATCTACTCGGCAATGGCAGTAATAATCCACTAGATTGGTTGTCGAAAAAGAAAAAAAATAGAACGTCCATTCGCGGTTTTATGAAGGCTTAAATCTTAATTAATTCAAAGCAATTTAAAAATATATAATAAACACATGAATTGTATCGGTTGACGAAGAAAAAACATGGTATCGAAGTCTAAACCTATGGAAAACATTTCTTTGTACTTATAGCACAGTGAGAAAGAAACAAGAGTATGAAGGTTCTGAAGCGATGATAGCTGAGTAGCTAGATTGTTCGCACATAGCAGCTTTTGTTGAAGGAATATATTGTGTTGAAATCATAGCACGGCGGTAAGGTTTTGTCTAAGCCCGCCTGGTCAGCTACCCCGTATTGAAAATCTATAGACAAGCAGGAGCTTACCTATATGTGTGTTCCGGCAGCAGCACTTGAGAGCCAATCTTTCTAGTGCAACACTCAATCGTCGTTTACCATCAGGTGAGATTGTGGTCAATTTACTAATCTACCTATACTTCTTATACTAAAATAGTGATAACTTCCACAAATATACTTCTTTGCTTGGTAATATAATGGGCTCTTATAAATGTACAACTATTTCTCACTTCCTGTATAGTTAATGCCATCACAGACTTCAACTTATGGTTACAAAACTAAACTCGAAGTATCTGTTTTCTTCTAATATGACAACCCATTCAGATAAGGAACAAGAACTTCAGCTTTTGTAAAGTTTACAGAACATGTTCTTCGATGACAGCTTAGTCAGTGAAACTCTATAATAAGATCTACAATGACGGTATTCTTCATAACGATGGAGTCTTGACGCAAAAGTTCGAACACATTGCGAACTCATGAATCAACTGTCAAAAACAGCATACCTTTGATTCAGTATCACTTTTATTGCGTCTATAGGATTCTTACATATTTTATAACCATTACAATTAATTATAGTGTATCTAAGTGTAATATCTAGACGTTTCTCTCTTAAATAGAGTCACTCACCCAACTATCACTTGAGACTGCAACTAATATCAACAAAACAGAGAGGACACTTGATAAAAACGCACCGAAAATGTAAACCCGCCTCGTGACAGCCATGTTTGAATTACAGGACAATACTGATAAGTCCAGTTATTCTTTAATTATTTGCGATAAGTTATAGATAACCGACTGATAAAGATCGTATAGGGAGAACGGTATTGTAAATAATTGTTTTATCAAACTATTTTTCACTTATTATTTTAATCAAATTTATTTAGCAGCGATAAGAATTGAAGCTCAAGGTTGAATTTCGCTGCAAAGTTTCTGATGTAGAAGATATGGAAAATAGTTATTAGGCCACAGGGAGATAAAAAGGGATTGTGACATAAACTGAGAGAGCGAGAGAGACACATGAGCGCCATAGAATAAGACAGGTGTACTTGTCTGCGAAATGAAGCAATAATAACGAGTAAGATATCAGAAAGAAAGATGTTTTATTAATTCAGAAATACTTATACCCTCACAAAGAACTGTCACTTCTAACATTTTTTTTTATCTGTACGTATTATAAACGTATATTTATTAGGGTGTAGAATGTGTCTCCACTATCTTTCTTCTTATTTCTCGACGATTCAGGCTCGTCACACAAGCCATGATCCGAAATCGAATGATGTACTATGGTGTCTCAGAAAACGGTGGCAATTTCCAGTAACTCATCTGATCTTTGTCATTAGAGTTATTCGGACACACTACACTCACTCTATCTATATATAATAAGAACGTAACTCTAACGTGTCTGTACTTTTTAGATCTTTGTGGAAAAAAATGTTGTACTTAGATAGGTAGTAAGGTAGTAGGTAATAAGTAATAAAATACATTTCAACCATTTTTAGAAATGTCTGGCTGTACATCTACCTGTATGTCTCTTAGTTTGAGCACGCGTCACTGCTAAAGTACTGTATTCATGATAAAACCTTTCCAAGAAAATCATAAAGCATATCTTCGAGTAACATTTAGTCTTATGTTTCATTAAAATCGGTTTGGACTGTATGTGTTATTGTTATTTTAATGATGACGCAACGTAAGTACGAGAGAAAAGTTGATAGTAATTAGATTTAATACATTCAGATGACATAATTAGTCACTGTTTTGTAAATAAGGTTCCACGCGGACGAAGTCGCGGACACAGCTAGTTCAGCATAAAATTCGTTGATCGTAGACTATAGTTATCTATAATTGTTACAATCATGAGTAGAATTAATAATAAGTTGCTTCTCTAGAGGTTATATCGGTACTTGTCGTACATCGTTACATGTTCACTCAACACACCTCTAACATGAGAACACAGTAAATAGAAAACTACTTTGGCGGCCGCAGTGAAACTACGACAAACCCTTCAAATTTCATACGTTAATTGATTAATTAGTTCGCCGTTCCACATGCCATCGTTGAACCCAACTTTCTTTGCAAACAAAGCTTTTTACATCTAATATTCAAAGTAATTTATATTATTACATATTAGAGTGGACGTTATTTTGCACTTCCGATGGTAATTATTTGGCCGCTGCCACATCTCACTGCAACAAAAACGTTTCATTTTATTTGCGTGACAGTTAGACATGGCGGTGGCCAATCAATTCCAGGGATAAGGGCAAAATTACGACTTCATTAATTAAATAATTTATTTATTAAAGTGAAACTTTTATTACATCGTCTCAAACTTTTTCGTCTGTGTGTTGCATGTCGCGTGATGGTCGGCCGCGGAGTAGGGATAAAGTGAAAGGCGCTCGTCAGGGCAGCCAGGGCCAATATGGCGGCGCCTATAGTTCGCAGCAGCTGACCGTGTAGTGTATAGACTATTATTAGTTAAATGTCTATAGTGTGAAAAAAAGTTTCACTTTTACCGTGGTTTCATAAAACCACACAATCCTTTTTTTTATTTTTAGACTTCGAGGTTCATAGAGACGTGAATAATATAAAGAAAATTTCTCATGTTATCATTCCCTCAAGGTCAGTGACGTCAGATATACCGTAAACTTACCTTACTGGTATCCGCGTATCGTGGCATTCTGACTCAATTATGCATTTAGGTACAAAACGTTTTTTTTTATTATACATTTCATTTGTTTCTTATCAGAAAGATATCGTGCGATCTTGAAATCGACATCGAACGCGTTATTTAACAGAACTTTTATTGCCTATTTAAAGTACGTAGAATCTATCTTCAGGAAAGTTGTTCCCATTTCATCTCAATATACAAACCAGAATCAGAATCAGTCGTCAAATAAGTTTTCTGTTAAACTAAAGGTATTAACAATTCTAGTTTTACTATTGTAGAAGCCTCGGGTACGAACAGCGTAGAGATAATACTCGGAATGCGTAAAATAAACTATTTATTCATAACTTTATATAGGTATGGTGTTTATACAGACAAGCAATCGTTCAATTCCTTGAACGACGTATTCTATTTACAATATATTCAAACGTTTCAGCCAATCTGCCAAAGAAAATGACATACTTGGTGGCGACACGATTTCCCCTCAAGCGAAACGTACCCGGCATCTTGATGTTTCGACCGAAACGTGTCTTCTCGGAAGTGTTCGATACATCTTTACTTAGAGTAGAGCTCGGTTGATCCATTTCGTTGAAACCGTAGGCTGATTTAAACCATCGATGGATATAGTTGGTTCTCTAGTAGGCAATTGTATCAGAAGGTTGCGTGTTCAAATCACGTCGGGATCACCGAATGTGTCGGACTCACTACTATAAGAGTATATTTTAAGTACTCAGTCTTATCATTACTCTGTCCCAGTCAGTCTAGACTCCTATAGTAGTGAACTCGAGGTTACTACACTATAATTGCTGCGTCACTTTACTGTTATAATAACGAGACAGCGCTTTCATTGTTTGAAACCGGGATAACCCTGGTTAAAACAGAACACATGATAAAACTAATACAACCTCGGTTTAGTAAAAAAAATTATTACACGCAAACAATAATGAAACTATAAATTAAGTAACAATCTATTAATTCCCTTTGGTTCAGCGCAAACCTTAATAAAGTAAGCGATTAGCTGGAACTTGGTAGCACTTGGAAAGCTTTCAGCTACTGAGTTCTCACGCCAGCAAAGAATGTGGAATTTAAAGTGCCGCTTAGCGCAGCGAAGTATCGCTATTCCTTTTTTCTTAAGAATTAGTTGTAACACTGAGTCACAGTTAGTGTGTTCTCATTCGTGGCTGCAATACAACGCGTATAGATACTATTGTCACCGCACCGCTCTACTAATTAAAAAAACGCGCCTCACTACAACAGGAAAAGATATTTTCGTCCTTTGGTGAGTACTTTATACTTTCGCTAGTTATTCTACTTTAATATTTATGAGCCTCAGTTCCCTCGACCATAAACCTATGTACTGTCTACTTCCGGTTCCGGTACAACACATCCAAGACGCGACAGGAATATTATCACTAGCGCCACCCTATTAGAGAGTTCGGCCTATAAAAAGCAAGATGTCGTCGATCTGCACGCACTCCTATGTCAAAGTCATTGCAAGGAAAATCTCTGCCGGGATAAATAGTCACAGTATTTACATAGTGTTAATTGGTTTCTCTGACCGACCGACTATACGTATTTCGTAACACATAATTACTCACCCTGCTATTTACACACCTCAGATTAATCTTCTCTATCATTTTTATTGAAGTGTTGATGGTGGATGGTACTGCGTCTATCGACGCAGGTTAGAATTACAGCAAGGTGTTAGGGTTTTTTGTAACTCCTCCTGGCTAGCTACCACCCTCAAGCTGTAAATCTGTGGCAAAGCACCTACAGGTATGTGCTAGCAGCTGCACTTGAGAACTAATCTCCTTCTAGGTTTAGAGTATTTCCATGTTAGTCTACATTGTCATGGAACATGAACTGGAATTGAGATCACACGTTAATAAAACAAATTTTTACAAAAAAAATAAACCGCCTTCGATGTGTAAAACTAATAAGGTACTAAAAAGCGAAAAATAACTGAATTATTAAATTAACCAAATTAAATAAAAAATATTGATATTCGCGCTACCTAATAATATATTTGAAGGCGATGCCAACCTAAATTCATATCTACATACAAAGTTTGGGTCCACTCTCGTGTCCCATGATGTACATATATATATGTATATTGTACATATTTTATTACCGGCAACAAATTTGAACTGTAGGTTGGCATCGACTTCAAATATATTATTAGGTAGCGCGAATATCAATATTTTTTATTTAATTTGGTTAATTTAATAATTCAGTTATTTTTCGTTGTTTAGTGTCTTATTAGTTTTACACATCGAAGGCGGTTTATTTTTTTTATAATATTTTTTTTTATTTCTCCATTTTTAGTTTGCATAAATATATCTGGTTTCTAATGGGTATAATAAATCGATGCCAATTTCATGAAAATACGTAGAGACGAAGTGGGTGAAAATCAAAGAAACGATATTTCACCCCCTTAGGTGTTGAATATTTTCTTCAAATTTGTATGGGACCACCTCTGAATATAACCAATTCAAATAAAAAAAATCATTAAAATCGGTTCATAATTGACGGAGATATCGATTAACGTACATAAAAAAAAATACATACAATCGAACGTAGTAACCTCCTCCTTTTTCGAAGTCGGTTAAAAACAGAGTCTGACTGACGAAACAAAATAAAACTAATACTTACCGTCACTTTGTAAGGATTTTGGGGTAATTATTAAAAACAAGTTTAAAGAGATTAATTTTATTCATACCTAAAAGCTTTAAAATTAAATAATAAAGTATAATGTCATATACACAATATGACTAAACTATACATAACTTTTCGTAGTATATCGTGTTATACAGAACTAGAACAAGGCGATGTGAAATTTTAACATATACTATTGATTTATACAATAAATAATATGACACAGGCATAGATACATACATATATAACAGACATATAATATGTCTGTACGTTTAGTAATGTTTCCTGGCTAAATAAAAGGTCCTTGGAGTGTGCAATACGTTTTCTTTATTAATTAAATCAAAAGACAATGAAAGATCATAGAATAAAAGTACCAAAGTAAATAACATAATACTAGATACACGTCTTTTAAGCCAAGTTAATATTGGGTTGCCAATAAATATGTTTATCTTTTTAAAAATCCTAAAAAGGTACATTTTGCTATTTTATTGAAAAAAATAGTTTTTAATTCAAAAGAATAGGTACTACGTGTACATAAATTATAATTTTATCGTTACAAAATTAGACGAAATAACAAACAAATTATCACATTACATTTCTATTGTAAAATCTTATTTCAACTTTACATATACTATGTAAATTCTAATATATCTGACTTGGAGTCCACTTTATAGAACTGTATATAACATCAGAATAGTATTTATTGTGTAATTGACTAACATTTTACAATTAATGGATCATTTTTAAATTTGAAATTACTGTACACAGCGTGCTTAAATTAAAAGGTTTGGATTAAAATTAATAATTCTCACTTGCACTTAAGAAATCATTACACAAAGTTGGCATTTTGCACAATAGTGAATTACAAAAGTTGCCAACATAAAAAATAACCAAAGTGACCACTTATCAAACTTTCTGTTTCACTCAGTAATCCAGGTATATAGACCAAACGAAATTTTTTAAACATTTAAAAATTAAAATAATACCTAAGATTAACATAATTTAGAGATATTTATTTGGTCGAGCTAAAAAAAATATTACAGATACAAACCTCAAAGACTAACAATAGGGATATACACAAGTCAATAAAAGACACAGGAAACCGTGTTAATGAATTAATTTAATGGAATAATTAATATTATGATACAATTAATACATTCAGATCACATAATTTCAACTGTAAAATATAGATACAAATAACTAACCGATTAATTAAAACTAGCGTTCTACCGAATATAAGAACACCCTATTCGACATCCAACGTAACACCAAAATAATATAAGTGTCATCTCTATCTTGTTTTTATATCATAGGAGGCAAACGAACTTATGGGTCATCTGATGTTAAGTGATCACCACCGTCTATAGACACTTGCAACACCAGAAGAGTCGCAAGTGCCTTGCCAACCTGTGTATGGGGAAGGAAGGAGGGGGAGGGGGAGGGGGAGGGGAGGTGGCTTATCCGGCGCTCTCACTAACCGAACGAAACGCAACAATGCGTGCACTGTTACTTCACGTCGGTGTTTCTGTGGGTCTGGTGGCCACGAGCGAGCCGACCCATTCATGCTGAAACTAGTAATAGCTACAGCGTGGCTCTACCACCACTGATGTCATTATGTCCTTTCTCATACCCTTTCAAAAGTAAGGAATAAAGTAGAAACAGAAATTTACAACACAATCATTGCTGTGATAAAAAGCCTAAGTGTAAAGTAACAATTTTTTCTTAGTTATTAAGCATCTCCATTGAGTATTATAGATTATTTAATTTTGTGAAAAAAAAATATCTCGCTTAAGAAACTTTGTCCATTACGTGTCCATTCATTTGGTTGCAGACGAAGGAAAGGGAGGGCAAAATGGCCTCCAAAACTCCAGAAGCTTCTATATATGTATGTTTATCAAACTAACTGGATTTTAATCAAATCTCCATATATATGCAGAATATAACAGGTTTATTATTAAAAAAAGGTAATGTGTCTGGGAAACCCATATATTTAATTTGATTTTTGTCACGACTTCCACGCATATTTAAGGGAAAACGGTAAAGAGTTCACGGAGTCAGTTTTAGTTTCTCGACCCCGAAGTTCAACTATATCATTATCACCATACGGGCGATTTTCCAACGTCCTATTAACTATATCGAATAAGTGTATATATTCATACGATGGCGACTTTTTAACGCGAGGTTTAAAAACGCTAATGTATGTGTTGTTTAAGAATGTTTATTTACTTTAATCAGTTAAACTTTATTAATATCAAACTTAACAATTATAGCCCCAAGTACAATATATTGAATTATATTTTTAAAGAATATAACACCGTATGTGTTATATTTAACCACACAAGAATATGAAATTGATTCAGACAAAATAATGTTTCCTAATTTTATATTTTTAACATCAAACTTTAATAAAAAGCCGTCGTTACTGCGTGATACATTTTTGAAATCTAGTTTCAAATTACAAGATAACCGCGACCTCGTCAATTTCACCCACTACTTGTGAAAACTATACGGCCACCAATAAAAAAAATGATTTTAATATTATCATAAATCCAATTTTTATAATGAATTATGCAACGTTGTTTAGATTATTAATGTATAAAATTATGGAAATGTATTTAATTAAATTTATTTTATATGAAGATTACGTCATTTTATGTTAATTGAATTTTTATACACTACTATCAGTAAGTAATAATAGGTTGTAATATATAATGTAAAATATAAGCCTTTGTATTCTATAATTATATGTCCAATCACGTACATACAACATAGTTTTTAAATGTTATTATTTTTCAGACCGTAGACTTTTCAGTAAAGTCGCACGCGGCACGCGAAACAAGATGGCCGATTGACAGTTATCTTTTTATTTGAAACGCAATTTATTACAAAAATCGACAATGTCGATAACATTAAATCTGTGGTATATAATCTCTATGCAATTATAATACTATTGAGTTTTTTTAGTAAATAAATTATTTAACTTAGAGTCAATAAAAAAAATCAATAAACATTAGATTTGAATAGAATTGTACTAAAAATAATTATGAATATTCTAATCTATTCAATTAATTTTGATCTCAAATTGAACACGTGTTTTTATAACCAAGTCATAAAATAGTTAAAAAGCAAGTGCAATACCCAGTTTAACTTGAACCAATTTGAAAATCGTTGAAACTCAATACCAATGATCGCTAAGGATAAAACTAGAAACTCATGTTCCAACTTATATATTTCCCGGTGAATACACAAACTAAATAATAATAAAATATTAATTCGTCTAACGCTGAAAATCAATCTGTCGTTTAATACCGAATATTTGGTTTCATTAAAATCATATTAGACACAAAAATACATACAAGTCTATGACAATAATAATATATACCCACGTAAAGCTTGATGATATATAATCAAATATTATTATTATAACCTATATATTACCAATTGTCTACATAATTTATAATTTTCAATAACGATTTCAATATATTATTAGGTTTTTCGTTTAATTTAATTTTTTTCCTAGAGTTAAGAATTTTCTATTCGACCACGGCTTGGACTAATTAGGAGTATAGATTAACTAAGTTTGGAATTTTAGACTCTGACATGCATAACGTTGGAAAGATAAAACAATCATATTATATCCCAATGTTGGGTGACAATGTCGACCCTGAGGAAGACATGGCCCAGCTTTGTTATTAGTAATTTCCATCTAGTTTTCCTGTACGACCTTATTTCAAAGGAAAAAAAAAACCTTTAAAAAATACAAGCATGAAAATATAGATTGCGTTAAAATCAAAATTTGATATAAATATCAAACATTTACTACACATATAGCATATTTAACAATGTAGTACGAAATACAGGCGATAGATGGCGTTTAAAACAAATCTGACGTCTCACGATGTTCCTTACAAGAGTTTCAATTTTTTTTTAAATTGACTACCTTCAGTCTACAAAATTTGAACTTTAGTTTACATATACTTTTTTAAAACAACAATTATCGTTAACAAAAGCAGGCAGACATTTCGGTATATCTATCTCACGCACTCTATACTGGAATTACGTTAGTTTGAGTAGTGCCATTAATACAAGAATGTACATCATTCTTCCACATCCATCGAAGTCCTCATGGTATTGATTACCACAGAGGCCTCCCATTGGGCATATATATTCCACCATGAAACTAGTCACTATGACTTATACCTACCTACACGGTGAGACACAGCAGTAAATCTTCGAGACACTCATCTGTGAGACACAACTCCTTAAGCCTAACCAACTGGGTGTCGGTAAAATCAGAACGCAATCCCACTATACAAAGTAACCTCTTATTTGAGAAGGAAATTTTATTATCAAACTTCATAGACTGTTTAAAAACCCCCCATTTTTCATCGAATCGTAAATTCCTATAAAAGCCTTCTTTAAGTACTGTATACGCCAAGGTGGTGGAATCCCTGATAGGTTTCCTAGAACTGGCCGATACGAGAAGAGTCAGCAGTGTGTAAGGAAGTAGGCTCGATGATACCTTCTCGCTGAGGAGGTGGCAGAGTGCCTCGAATATCCAACCGCTTAAAACCGGCAGCTGGTCTTGAGATACGGAGGTCTCGAACACCTGGGAGTGTTGTTAAGATGAAGTGTTCCATCGTATCGTGATAATTTTTATCGATAAATGAAAGATATCGAATTTTTCGGTAAACAAATTATCGATAACTTTTCGATAATTTCCAGCACGTACACTAACATCAGGTGAAGCTGAAGCAAAATCGATGCTTATCCGCTATAAATGTACGTCAAAAATCATATTTCCTTTGAGCATATATATTTTAACTAGCTTCTGCCCGCGAGTTCGTCCGCGTGGAATTCTTACTTTGGGCTAACGCGAACACGCAGCGCAAGCTCACAAAAGGAAACAAAACGATTTTGAAACATTCTTCATTGATACTCAGCTCCTATTGACCTTAGCGTGATGATATATCGCCTATAGTCTTCCTCGATAAATGAACTATCTAACATTTTTCCAAATCGGACCAGTAGTTCTGGAAATCAACGCGTTCAAACAAACCCTCCATCTTCAAAATATTAGTATAGATTTAACTAAATAAACACAACTTACACGCCATCTATGAGTATAAAAACAAAGAACGATGAGAGTATAATTTGGATACTAGAGTAATGATGTAATTAGTACATAAAAATCCTAATAGATGGCGTTTTAAGTAATTATAATTAGAAGCTGTATTTTACAAGCAACTTCAATGGGCTAGCTACACTCTCAAGTTGAGAATCATGTCACCAAACACCAATGGGTGTGTTCCGGCAGCTGTACTTGAGAGCCAGTCCTAATTGTAAAAGCTTTTTTTTTTATATATTACTAGCGATCCCGGCGGTTGTTGTCCCGCCCTGATAATAAAAAAACTTTGACAAATTATATACCTAAATCTTCCTCAGGAATCACTTTATGTACTTCTGAAAACTGAAAATCCGTTCAGTAGTTTTTGAATTTATCGCAAACAGACAGACAGACGTGGCAAAGGACTTTGTTTTATACTGTGTAATCATTGAGGGCAAACGAACAGGCGGGTCATCTAACGGTAAATGATCGCCACAGTCCATAGACACTAGTAACACCAGGGGAGTCGCAAAGGCCTTACTGGCCTTTGAAACCTGTAATATATTTAAAAAAACTCACCTCGAAAACAATTTCAGCATTCATGACAGCGATATCGATACATCTGTCTCTGTCGCACGCTATATCGATAGTCGCTCTTTCGGCTTCTTTGCAGAACTCTAGGAACTCTATGACGACTCTACTGAGAGTGGCTGCCGGGGGAAGAGTTTCTCTCAAGAAGTACTTGAGAGCTGACGTGATGATCCACCTGGTTTCCCTCAATCTCGACTGCCTCAGAGCCTTGTAGAGAAGGGTGATACGTCCCATGGAACTCATCAGAACGTCAGGATCCATATTGGAGACGTCCGTTGTCAGTTTAGGATTCAGGAGTTTGTTGTCTCCTGTAATAAAATTATATCGTATCAGCTTCATCTATTCTTATATTCTATTCACATTTTATATTTCTTAAAGGCGTATTCCATACAGGCGGAATGTTTAGACAGTCGCAATATTTATGGAGGGCACTCTGCACTCGATTCTCGTTCTAAATCATTTAAAAAAATAGGTGCTTGATATTTGACCTAATTATCTGGAAAAATACAAAAATTATACACAATCCTCTACGTGTTTATATTAAGGCACAGTGTCAATAACCGTCGGGTGATTTCACTCTCACTTGAAAGTGAAACGTGAAAGTGGGAACGTCAGGAACAAAACAAAAGGGTTTATCCTCCGTTTTATTGTCGAAAGTTATTAACTCCGGGTCGTCCATTCTAGCTTTCGGCACCGGTCATAGCACCTAGGTTTATTATGATTGTGTTTATACTTTCGAAAGACTTAGAACAAACTTTAACTTAGATTTTCTTGGTTGTTTATTAGTATTTGTTTTGATATTATCATTTTATTGTTAAATGTGTCCATGAAGTGTCATATCCTATAATACTGCGAGTGTTTAACCTTTCACCTGGTATATGTGTCGTTACATTTCAAAATAAGTTAAATTAACGATATTATAACTAAATAGCTGTAGATACATAATATGCGCTTCAACAGCGTCTTGTTAAAACTTGGCTATTTAGCAAACGTGATCTAACCCCGTCAATCAGCCCGTATCTAAGCAACATATAACTATTTCTTTTTGACAACCGATATTGCAAATATGCCATCTTACTTCCACACAGTGGAATCTAATACAGTGTGGCGTCACAATATTACTTTACGTATGTGTGTGTGATATTTTGTCAGAATATCATGTAGGTAACGTATCAACACCTTTTTAGCTATAATATCATTGAGCAAACTCCAACTTTATTTTTCAAGATTTTCAAATCTTGTACATGCAAACTATAAAAATCGTAAAAAAAAAACCAAAAACCTTATGAACGACAAAATGTGAACTTCGGTTCTCGGTGTACAGTAACTGGAAATCTTAAAAGAATGAAACACGTTATGTGAACTATTAAAATTCGATTTAGTTCATTTTGAAATGTAACGACACGCATATCGAGTAGAAAATTCCTCACCAGAGAATAAATGCACCATCAATATCTGAACGGCGTGATGCTCTGAGTAATTTTTCATGTCGTCCAGCAGTTTCTCTATCACAGAGTTCTTCATATCCTTGGGCAGAATCTCCTGGCGAATTATCGACGTGATGCCCTGGAATTAAAAGGGCTACCTACATATGAGAAAACTACCAGAATTTACTTTACATTAGCCCAGCCCGCGGTTGCACACGATTTTGTTAATAACCGACAAAAAAAAAACAATACAAAAATAGCATTTATCAGTGTGAACACACGGAGGAAGTGAAACTTCTTTGGCATATATGTCTTAAATTATATGAGTATGCTTATAAACTATATACAACTAGCGGTCTCAGGGAATGTTGGCATGCCTTGATATTAAAAAAAAAATCCTAAAAGTCAACCACAGCGCCACCTACCGTGTCTAATTGTGAATCTAAACTATTCTTGAATCCACCTGAGCACACACAAAAAATTGCATCAAAATCTATCGAGCTATCACGGAAAGAGGAATAAAAGTAATACACTTAACAGTATAAACTTTTTATAACGTAAAACTTTCTTTAACGTTGAAATTAGTTCAATTTTGTTGGTTTACCACAAAACTATGTATTCTTTCTCTTCTCTCCATAGAACGAAAACTCTATATAACGGAAAAAAAAATACTCGGTCCTTTGAAATTATTTATAAAGAGTTTGTACTGTACATATAAAGACACGAAGTCCCATAGTATAAATACTTAACTATATATTTACTCATTATGGTATACTACTAGACCCAGACATACACTTCTACATACTTACACATACACATACCTGCCTTACGTTTAACACGTAACACGTGACGAAATTTTTCCCCTACCGTGCCGTAAGAAATTTCACTTCAAAAATACGTAATAGGTTTTAGTGTTTGACCACAACAATCACATCTGATATTAAATGACGATGCGGTCTAAGATCCTAAACTGGCTTTCAAGTGAAGCTGCCGGAACACATATATAGATGTTTGATGGTGGTTCATCTCGAGGGTGGTAGCTAGCCATGAAGATTTATAAAAAAAAACCCTACCACGATGCTATTGTTCCATCATGATGTTTCCCTTCATCCATCCATCCTTCGTCCATCGACGCGGTTTCCCAACACACTGTCAATTAATCCCTTAACGCTTCGGATTTTCATTTTCACGACAATTAATATTAATAAAGTTGATTCGTATCAGCGCCATCTAGTAGCGGTGTATAATAAAACGGATATTACATAAATGTCACGCGTTCAAACGTCGATCAGAGTTTTAGGCGAAATTTTAAATTCTCATGTAGTGGCTTTTATATCTTATTCACCATCTTGTGTTATTTGCCTCTATATTCCATAATATTGGTGGTGGTTTACGTAATATAGTTTGGTTATTATGCACAAGTGAAGTGGATCGGAAATAATATCGCGGAGCATGAAACTTTATGTAAATCATAAAGCATATCTTCGAGTAACATTTAGTCTTTGTTTTAGTCAAATCGGTTCGGTTTATCAAAAGCTATTGTAATTTTTTAAATGACGACGACAAAGTAGATAAGTAAGACTTAGAAAAGTAGATAAGTAAATGACCTTAACAAATTTTAGTGTTTAAAAAGTGTTTAAAAAAGTGTTTAAAGTGTTTAAAAGTGTTTAAAAAGTATTAGTGATTTATTTTAAAATATAGTGATATATTTAAAAAAGTGTTTAAAGTGTTTAAAAAGTATTAGTGATTTATTAATCACTGTTCTTCTACATAAAGTTCCACGCGGACGAAGTCGGGGACACAGCTAGTTTTAAATATACTTATTTACACTAATTTCATTGCAATTTCTATTGACGTACATTTTATTACATAGAAAAATCTGATTAATTATATACGTTCTATAAATATATCAATTGATTTCAAAATGTGAGGGAACTGATCCACTTTTCCCCAAATGAGAAACAAAGCTTGTAAAAACGTGGAATTAGTGAACCGATTATGAAAACTCTTTCATTAATATGAAATTATATTATTCCTTATTTTTATTTCGGATAAGGATTAGATAAAACCTATAGCGAACATAAACCGCAAGCCACACGTAGTCTTCAACAAAAGTGTCAAACATATATCTACATATATCTGGACGTTTTTGGCACGATCCTGGAATATTATTATGTAGTGGATTTTATATTTTATTCATAATCTTGTGTTATTTCACTGCGTATTTTGTAATATTGGTGGTGTTTAATAATAATTCGGTGTTGTGCATAAGTGCATAGAAAATTATATCACGGAACATGAATTCTGAGATGCTACAAAAACTCCCTGGAAAGTTCTAACAACGGAGCCACCATTTTGTTAGAACATTGAAATTATCGCAAGACACTTGTAACATTATTATTTACATGACAATGGCATTAATAATCTGGAATATTGGTTGCAAAAAAAAAACTATCATCGTTCATGACTGTTGGCTGAATTATATAAAAGTTGATTTGTTACAGCGCCATCTGTTGATGACTTTCGATAGAATAGGAAACAACCTCCTCAGTGATAAAACACTAACGCGTGTTAATTTTTTCATACAAAAATCATCAGGCATTATCAATACTAACCTTAACGACAAGGTCGATGCAGTAGTGCCTCGGTCGAGTCACTAAGAAATCGACTGCGATGTTGATAAGATCTGGATGACCGAGTTCGATGAGCCGGAAGAGAACCGTCCAATACAAGCTCTGTTCGTACAGAGATATCCTGAAAGGTATCGATAAAAATATGCAACTACAGTTTACACAGGAATATGACAAGATGGCGCTGGCTGCATAAACAAAACGTCAGTGTCAATGTCAAGCATTATAGAGGTGTATAGAAATCCGTATTTTGGTAAAATAATAGCTTTAAATGTTATTTCTCTTTCCAGGTTAGCATTGTATTAATTGTAACATTAAATAAAAAAAATACAACACTATTGTTTAAAATAAAACACCACTCTTTCCAGATTAACACAAGATCGTTTTTATTTCACTGTTCGGAAACAACACATTATAAATATAAACAACTAGTGATCGTATCGATGTCGATGTCGATCGAAAATAAAACGTAATTTTCCCAGAAATTTAGTTGATGTGTTATCAAAACTCGTCAGTACCTACTAAACAAAAAAGAATAGATAAATATGGACAATTCGCTTTATAACTAATGCGGTCTGTATTAGCGCCATCTTGTGGAGAAATGTTTTTTACTGAATTTCTAATCCAGTTTTCACAATTAATCCGCGATATATCATTTGCGATAAGAGATTAGTTCAGAAAAGTTGAAAGGACGTATTAGGTAAATTTTTTAAAGAATTTCGAAAAGTCCCTTTATCACCAGTGTTGTATGTAATAACGCCATCTTTTTAAAATTTTTTTTCTTTATCGTTCACTTTGGTAAGTAAAAATTTTGGATTAAAGGTTGGTTCAGAACATTTTGAACTGACGTATCGCTAAATTTATAAGGATATCGACAATCCCCATTATCACTAGTGCGGTAAGTAGTAGCGTCGTCTTGTGGTCTTTAATTGATTTTCTTCTATACTGTTCACCTTGAGAGGTAAATTTTTTTAATAAAAAGTTGAATCAGATAAGTTTAAATGATATATCGATAGGTTTATAAAAAAAACTAGCCTCTGCCCACGACTTCGTTCGCGTGTAATAGTTACTTTGGGCTAACGCTAACACGCAGCGGTAGCTCTAAAGAGGAAAAAATACCCGATTTTGGAACATTATTCATTGGTGCTCCGCTCCTATTGGTCTTAGCGTGATGATATATAGCCTATAGCCTTCCTCGATAAATGAGCTATCTAACACTGAAATAATTTTTCACATCTTTCAAAATTTTCAATCTCCTATTTCCTATAGTTATTAAAACCTTGAGGGTATAACTTTTATAAACGTCGAATGTCATATTTATTTATATCGAATCAACAGGCTAAAATATAACTTCCAAGTTTTTAGCTTTAAAAATGACGATACTTCCATACAACTTTTCATCCCCCCTTTCCTTACAACCATTTTTTCGCATAAAAGAGTAGCCTATGTCCTTTCTCAGGCTCTAAACTATCTGTGTACCAAATTTCATTTAAATCGGTTCAGTAGTTTTGGCGTGAAAGCGCAACAGACAGACAGAGTTACTTTCGCATTTATCACAAATCGGACCAGTAGTTCTTGAGATTACCCCCTACGTCAGAAAATCACAAACTCACAAACTTTACCTCTTTATAATAGTATAGATTGACAATTCCCTTATCGCTAGTGAGAAGTCAGAAGTTAAGTCAGAAGAATTAAAATGATGTATCGATAAATATATTAAGATATCGACAATTCTCTTTATCACTAGTATGGCATATAGTACCCTCATCTTGCGGAAAATCGGATTTGCGTTTTTTTTTCTTTAACATTCACTTTGGTAAGTCAAAAATTCTGGACAAAAGGTTAGATAAGTAAAGTTGAAATTTATCATGACGCTTACTTGTTGTTATGGGGTAGGTACTGCCTGAGGGCTGCGTTCAGGTGGGAGACGAGCTCCTGGTAAGGGTTGTGCGTAGAGTGGTGCGTCGCCCAGCGCTGGGCTCTCCCGCTCAGCTGCAGGAGGCAGCCCTGCAGAGCCGCCTGTCTTAGAGGCGCGTACGATGATGACAACGACTTCACCAGTTTCTGGTGGACCGTTGATAATTCCTATGATATCATCAATTAGTTAATTATTTCACATTAAAAACCCTTATGGCCACACGATAGAAGTGAAAATACGTGGTTCATGACGACTGAAAACTGAATACACGATTCAGTGCGTCACTAATTCTAACATAACGGTTCACTTTCATTCACTGTGGTACTATTTTCTCTTACTCTGTCTCCATATCAATTCGAATATTAATTTCCGTAGTGTTTGCGTAAGGAACGTTACATTGAAAAATGTTGCAAGAAAATTCAACCTTAACCTTTACTTTGGTCGAAAGTAATTACATTACAATTAAAAATATAATGTATGTTCCGAATGAGAAGATAATCAATTTATTTATTTAATTTCAGTCAATATTTATAGTACCATTAACAAGCTGTAATCATTTTCTGCCATTTACATTTCGATGTACCAAAAACATTAATAAAAAATATTTAATATCGTACAATACCATTCATCTATCTATATATATTCTTATATATATATAAGAGATTCCCACCTATATATTGACTCATCACGATATCTCTGGAACCATAAGGCGTTGCGACTTGAAATATGGTAGGAATATTCCTTTCGCCGAGTAGAGGTCAGCTAAGAACGGATTTTACGAAATTCCACCCACAAGGGGGGTTGCAGGGGGGTAATCAGAGCGGGACAACGACAGCCGGGCCCGCTAGTGTTTTATAATTTTAGTCATATACATGACATACAGCATAATTTGCAGATGTTATTGGTTTTCCGATCATACGGATGTTACACACGTGGTAAATGTGAAACAAAATGCTCACATACTCGAAGCGCATAAACTTTGTTATACAGACAGATTGATTAAAAAGATTTAGTGTTTCTTATTAACTTTAACATGTAACCATTTTAAGTTAAATCATTACTTAAAATCAGATTCGAAACATTATTCAAAATGCTTAACGGAAAAATTATATAAATAAACTGTGATAAGATTTGCAGCAATAAGGAAGGAACGGAGGTAGCGAGTAAGGGAATTGCGTACAAAAATTTAGTGATAAAGTTGTAGCATCTATTCGGTACTATAGGTGCTGTCCAAGTGTTACGTAAGCAAAATTTTAGTAATTTCTGACAACCCCCCCCCCCCTTTGGTTGGTAGAAGTAAGCAATGCTCTTAACCCCTCTTTTACAATTGAGTATTGATACAAAATAACGTATAGAGTCGATGCGGTCAGGGATGCCAATAAACACTCTGTAGGTATACTCACTATTTATTTGGGCAGAGCTTCGCCTTACAATATTTTGTACATAAAATTCCGTAGATAACACCGATATCTGGCCTTTTAAAGGCCGATTAGTCAAAGCAATTACTAATTAGTAATTCCGCAAAACAATTTAAGTAACACAAAAATAATAAATACTGAACAAATTAATGTTATTTAAGCTATACAACAATTGTATATAATTATTCTTATTTATGTATCTCTGTGTTTCGACATGTAGATTAGCGATATCTTGCCTTTTATAGGCCGAACTATGAAAGTCAAAGAACATATATCATTTCATATCTATCATATATATAAGAATATATAGTATTTATTCATAATTTTGCAAAGTAATTGTAGTGACACAAATATATTAACAATCTAACTAATGTTATCTATAGTAATATTATAAAGAGGTAAAGTTTGTGACGTTGTGAGTTTGTGAATTTGTGACGTTGTGACGTTGTGACGTAGTGACGTTGTGACGTTGTGGCGTTGTAAGGGGTAATCTCAGGAACTACTGGTCCGATTTGAATAATTCTTTCCGTGTTATATAGCTCATTCATGGTTATAGGCTATATATCATCACGCTAAGGGCAATAGGAGCGAAGCTACAATGAAAAATGTTTTAAAATCGGTTCTTTTTTTCCTTTTGAGAGCTTCCGCTGCGTCTTAGCCCAAAATAACTATTCCACGCGTGCGAAGTCGCGGGCAGAAGCTATTAACTAATTATATTATCTATAATCTATATTAATATTATAAAGAGGTAAAGTTTGTGAGGTTGTAGGGGGTAATATCTGGGGAGTCGGAGAAAAATGGTCGAACGAAAACGTTTCTTACGAACGCTGCCTTAATTATGAGATATATATGATTGAGTTCTAGAGAAAAGTTGTAGCTTGATAATGCCTATTACCGCCCAACGAAGGGCTAGTTTAAGTAATAATTTAATTCTATAAAGTAATATCAATTCTTATTTATGTCTTATTGAAATCTATATATCTTTAATATGGTTGATTTAAGTATTTTTGAATCTGTTCTGGTTAAATAAATATTGCTGACATAATTACCACCCAGACCCCATTTCCGATGTCATCAAAATATAGAACTCAAGGTCCCCCCTCATCAGTGCTTACGTAACACTTGAATCGTTCCATTTCGTCATTCTTTTAGGATAATATATATAAAAAAAGTAACGAGCCTTACAGTAGTTGTATATGATGTGCACTATCATGTTAACCTATTTTGAAATTTCTATACTATTACGACAATTACAATATATTTTGAGCATGAAAATATATATAATTGTATACTAAGGAGCGCGTTTGGCTACGCAAGTTTTATTCTAGTCGTGGTAAATACGCAATAGTAACTTCAAATCCTTTGTTCACCCGAAAAAAATGCTGCCTAAAGCTTTCGTTTAAAAAAACAGTGCCTGTAGTCCCTCCGCGCGGAAGAAGTGAAACTTCGTAATATGGAAATAAAAATAGGAACGGGTAGATATTAATATTTAGTGAAATCGCAACATTGCTTACAATTCACAATTGATCGCATCTTTTAATTATCATTTTCGAGTGGAGAAATATCCAAATCTATAACATTTACAATGGGATTATGATAACTAAAGTAAGATACGAAATTGAGTTCAATTTTTTCAATATTTCTTGAACAAACTGCATCAAGGAATATTGGACGCTACTTGTTGCTAACGCTCGCGCTGGCCTGTAACAGGTATACTAGTCTCGCTCTGTCTGTTTCTATTCCCCCTTAGCGTTAAACGTTTAACGCAACCTTGTTGGAAGTCGCATTAAAAGTTTCACTTCAAAATAAATAATAGTTTAAAAAAAACTAAAAACAAAAACACGCTTTCATAAAAAATCCATGCGTCACTGTTAATATCGGCACCTCCAGATATCAGTATTTTTATCATTTTTTTTTGTCACTTTTTACAAAAATATACATTTATTTCTAATTCACACTATTCTTAATCCAAATTTATTAAATTTTATTTTCTGTTTTTTAGTTGGATTTTTTATGAAAGCGTGTTTTTTTTAGTTTTTTTAAACTATTATTTATTTTTCATTTTTTAGTTAAATTTTTTTAACTTTTTTTTTTCGGATTATTGCATTGTCATCGACCTTTGACAGGTGTGCGAAGTTTGAATTAAATCTGATCGTTCAAAGTAGGACAAAATCGAGTTCAAAGGGGTCGGTTACATACACACATACAGGTGAAGCTAATAAAAGCGTGATAAAAAAATGAAAGGGCAACAACCTGTAGTCCATCGAAGCCGTCGAGCACGCACAGACACTGAGAGAGCGCGGTGAGCAGCGCGCGCGACGCGGCGCTGTAGTGCGCGAGGTGCGCGTGCGCAGCGCCCGCCAGCGCGATCAGCTGCGAGGCGGCCCAGCACCACTGCCCCGCCTCGCGGAACACGCACCCCGCGCGCGTCACGCTACGCACCACCTCCACTCGCGCGCACAGACCCGTCGGGGCCTAGACATCAAACCCCCATTTAATAACCGACAACAAAAAAAAAATCCCCCTTTTTATCCCCTTATCCCATTCACTTGTTATACCCTTCTCCCATTCCCTTGTTATACCCTTCTCCCATTCCCTTGTTATCCCCTTCTCCCATTCGCTTTCCCCTTGCCCTTCCCTTTTCCTACACCTTCCCACTTTGCCATCCCGGACCCCCAATCATCCAATCAATCAGAAATATTTTGTTAAATTTAAACCCTAAGAAGGTGCTTATGGACGTCAGAACTACTGCCGGTTCGGACAAACAACTCAGACATTAAGAAAAAAACAGCCACAAAATAAATCCAACTTATCCTTTCATGATTATTTTTATTAACAAACGTTGTTACAAACATATATAGACACATTCGTTTTGAGTGAATGTCATCGCCATCGTTCACATCCATCCTTGTCATCCGATTCCCCTTTTTATTCTCATCCCCGTAATATTTCTCCGTTTATATATACAATTTCTACAAAAACTATAAAATATGACCAAAGTTACGACGTCGCTTAATATGAAAAGATTCACTAGTTACATGATATATTAAAAAAAAAAATTAGAAGAATGGACATAATACGCCTGTTGTATGTCGACAATCGCAATTGATTATTATCAAAACACATTCAAATCAATAAAACAACAAATATATAAAACAATTTACGACAGCTAATTCATTTTACCATCAGACAAAAAACAAAAACCATATGATCAATCGAAAAAAGATCAAAAATTTTAATCTTTCAAAGAAATAAAATTAACACTGCATTTAAAATTAATTAAAAAAAAATAACCAACATTTATACACACACAATTTAGTACGAATAAACGTCAAATAGATGGCGTTTATAACAAATTTGACGTTTACATGTGACATGTGCATCATTTTATATCCAAACACACCATTAAATTATAAAAAATAACGATAAATTCCTAAATAATAGCAAGTATTCTTACTTTAGGTTCAAGCATCTGAGTGGTGATGTCCATCAGTATCTGAAGGCAGCTGTTCACATCGATATCCTTGTATTTCTTCAGTCTTTTCACTTCCTTCCTCACTCTGAACGGTGCTTCATCGGTTATGTCTAAAAATGGCGTACATTTGCACGAAGTTTTTTTATACTTCATAGGTTATAGCGTTTGAACAAACTTTCACTTGATGTTTCCATGTGGTCCAAGGCGGTAAGCACGCTAAGCCTAGAGGGACTGGGTCTCAAGTACGTGTGCGTGGCGACAGATTTTCAACTTGTGGTTAATAAGTAGGTACTTTGGAAAAGCCAACATCATCATGCTATGATTTCCTCATAATGTCTTCCTTCACCAGAGCTATTACTGGTTTCAGCATGAATGGGTTGGCTCGACCGGGGTAGTACTACCCTCTCATAGAAAACCGACGTGAAGTAACAGTGCTTGCATTGTTGCGTTTCGTTCGGTCCGTGAGAGCGCCGGAGGCCCAACTCCCACCCCCCTTCCTCCTCTCCATTCCCCCTTCCTTTCCTCCCTCCTCCAACACAGGCTGGCTACGCACTTGCGACTCCCCTGGCGTTGCAAGTGTCTATGGACGGTGGTGATCACTTAACATCAGGTGACCCACCTGTCCGTTTGCCACCTATGACATGACAACTGACTGACAACATATGACAACTAATTTACAAGGGTTTGGAACTACATTGTTTGACTCTTGTAGTTATGTAAAATATTAAGTAACTTTTGGTATCATCATATATCATTAATGGTTTTTTTTTTCATTGTATCAAACACTCTACACTCTATTTATAGAGCTAATTTTCCTAAACTCCGACTCATAAGTAAGGATTAGAACCTACGTCAATCGACGCGGTGTCTAAACACGCTATCCACTGAACCCTCATCGTTGTATGTGACTGAACTCCTTCTAAGTGGCTGGACAGATTTTGGTGATTATTTTCTGTGTGTGTTCAGATGTATTCAAGAGTTGTTTAGACTCATAATTGGTCCCGGCAGGTAACGCTGCGGTTGACTTTTAGCATTTTTTATTATCAAAGCAGGACAACGTCTGCCGGGCTCGCTAGTTTTGTAATATAAAAGGTCATCCAGCAAGAAATTTCACATCACATCCGTGGTACCTTTCATTTTTAAACCCCAAACTTTAGAGGCATCCTGGGTAGATGTCACGGGACAGACAAGACAACGATTCGGAAAAAGAAAAGATGGTCAAATTCAAAAACTACCCAAACGAGCTGATTTCGTTAGGGACCACAAAATATCTCGGCCATAAAATGAATCGAGTCAACGATTTCGTAATGTCCGTTGGTGAATATAAAAAAAAACTCACCCGAAGCCAATTTAAGGAACTCCGTACAAAATTGTGAGTAATGGTAGCCTTTAAAACCGTCCTTCATCAATGGTACTCGTTCGAGGTTCACATCCTCAAACATCTCGTACGCAGATGTACCGATTAGAATATTCTGGAGCCGGTGAATACTGGAAAACGTATTCAGTACATTTACTTGATACATCAAGTAAATAATCAAGTTTATAATTCTTTTTTCATAATTTACTTATGATGTAGCCTTAATTGTCAACACTCAGAAGGAGAGTACTGAATTGTAAGTGCATCTGTCAGAATACCTTTATTTTATTTTTGGAAACGAATCTTCTAGATTATTACTGTATGTATCGAGTATATGATAATATTACTAGTGCTTTGTGATAATTACAATGTTCTAACAAGATGATGGCCGTCTTGTTAGAACTTTCCAGTGAGTTTTTGTCACATCTCAGAATTCATATTCCATGGTATTATTTTCCATCCACTTCACTTGTACACAAGTTTAGGGAATGTTCATTCATAAGCATACGTACAGAAGAATTACATATATATATATAGAGTCAAATAAAAGACGAGTATGAATAAAATATGAGACAATGTATGACAGACTATGTGTATATGTGGGATGTAATATGAGTGGGTACTGACCCGGGCCCGAGGGGCACATGTCCGCGGGACAGGTGGAGGAGCCGGCCGGCGCGGGGTGGGACCGTGGTGAGCAGCAGGTGCGTGGCGGCGAGCAGTGCCCAGTGCGGGCCGTTCCCCTGCAGCGCGCCCAACACTCCCACCCACATCTCCTCGAACTGCTTCTTGTTGCTCCAACCTATCAGGTTCACTCTTAAATAACAAAAACATAACATACAATTGTATATTATTAATTAGATATTGTAAATTGGATACTATTGTAAATTGGATACTATTGTAAATTGGATACTATTGTAAATTGGATACTATTGTAAATTGGATACTATTGTAAATTGGAAAATATTGTAAATTGGTTATGATAGATCGGGTATTGCAAATTGTACAACATTGTAAACTGGCTGATACTCGTAACGTCGTCTGCGTTGACTACACCGATTGTCACACATTAACACATCATTTATACACGTAGTGCTTTAAAAATCGTGTAGTTTCTTAAAACTTTAAAAGCTTAAATAATGATATCATGATGTTTTTACATATCAACCAAATATCTGAAAAGTACATCAAACTTTTTTTCATCGAAGTATTTTCAGTAGCTTTTACGACATATGTGCACGATAGACCTCTGTCATTTTATAATAGGTTTTACGTTTGACCAAAATCGGTTCTTAAGTGCCAGCTGCTGGAACACACCAACAGGTGCTTAGCGACAGACTTTCAACTTGAAGGTGGTAGCTAACCAGAACTTAGAAGACACCCTAGCATAATGCAAAATCTACCAATCTTTAACAATACTCACCTAAACAGAAAAGCCTCCAAGACGTCCATATCCTGTAGCGCTTGTAAAGGTAGGTCGATTTTTTGTAAGTGGTCATTTTTCGATACCACATCAACGGAAGACCACGCTATAGGCGGTATCAGAGCTATGTTGCTCACTAAATCTAACCTGAAATAGTTCATAATCTATAAAAAAATATTTTATTTTTATATATTACTAGCTTCTGCCCGCAACTTCGTCCGCGTGGAATAGCTACTTTGAGGTCACGCTAAAAAAACCGATTTTGAAACATTCGTCATTGGTGCTCCGCTCCTATTAGTCCTTGTAGTGATATACAGCCTACAACCTACCTCGATAAATGAGCTACCTAACACGCGCATAATTTTTCAAATCGTACTAGTAGTTCCTGAGATTAACGAATTCGAGCAAATAAGTTCTTAAACTTTATAAAATTAGTATAGCAGTATAGATGCTTGGAATTGTCACCTCTCTAGATCTACATCCATTAAAAAAGATTGTAACGTCATTGTATTTTGAAATGTATGTTAAATAGTATAAACCAGATCGAGTTCCTTATCGGTTCTTCTCGATAAGTGGTTTGTTTTCTAAACTGGTGGTAGTTTTGACGTTCATAGGATCCTTATTAGGGTATAAATTGAATAAAGTATATTTTTTTTAGATTCACAAGCGCAAAGGGATAGCAAAAATAAATAGATATCGGTTTCTAAAATAGGTAAAATAGCTTTCTAAATGTCGTTACCAGTCATAATGCAAAATGAGTTATTATTTATCTAGAAAGAAAATTTATCTAGAGAAAATGACTACTGTGCCTGATGGTAAGCCCAGTACAAACCAAAAACAAAATATTATACTCTTTTCTAGTTTAAGATAAAAACAGAAATGAAAGTTAATTCAAAAGGGCACAAGCAATGTACTAGCAAATGGTAATATTTATTTAAATCGAGTATCAAATTCCCTAAACATACTTCTTAAGTACTCCAAAGCAAGATTTAAACCCCCTTATTACCTCGATAAGCTGACGAGTAAGCTCTCTATAGGTCTTTTGTAGTATTTCCCCATGATATTATTCGGAGATGTTGCGTAGAAATTCCGTTCCCAATATTCGAGTAGTGTGACTAACTTATCTCCTGTTATCACCATATCTGGTCTGGCGCCAGACTCCTGATACTGCATATAGTGTTTTAGAATCAAGGGTTTTGTGTCCTGTAGAATATGAATCTAGTTAAACAACAGCATCAAGTTGATTTATGTTTCATATAGTCATAGATCGGTTAGAGATGGGGTATATCGATAGTACATTTCACGATAAATAGACGGACTGCGAAAATCGATACTTTTTTTCCCTATTTGTATATTGGCCATAACCCCGCATGATTAGACGTGTTATATTCCCCAGGAAACCAGTAATTACAATTTGATAGCGGAATACGTAACTATACTTATTATACTATATCTTTATCGCGACCATTATACTAGCGATGCGATCTGAGATCAATTAATAAAATAATCGATTATTAGACATAAAGAAATCAATTATTTTAATCGACATTAAACTTCGGATCTATCCGGTGAATCGGTCTCTGACACTATAAAATCGTGATTCGGTTTTTTCTAATAAAAATAAAACCATACAATAATTTACAATAAAAAAAATTAAAAGATCGATTTTTGGATAATGGATTCTCTAGATCTCGATTATTTTATGAATTGATTACACAGATCGATTTTAAAATCTGTTTTTTTTTTTACGAAAATTCGCCAATATTTCATTGTACATATATGAGTAGACCAGCCATATTGAATCTGTTCAAGATGTACTAATGTGTAACCTAGCTAGACTATTGCTCTAGTGTTTTTAAATTGTACAAGGCAAAACTTTACACTACACTTCGCCCTAACAGTGTTTATCTGCATTTATACTAGATATATGGGTAATTCACCTGGCAGAGATGTAGATAACGTGCAAACGTGAAAACCATTTGCGACGCATTTCAAAAATAAATGAAAAAAGAATACGTAAAAAGATCTAAATAATTTTCTTTAAACGTATAATTTTGGCAATGTTTATATTACTGCTTTAGGAAACCTTTGCCATCAGATTTAGTATAAGTTTTAATACAAACTTACAAGTATATCTAACAAATACGCCTTGTTTTTCATAAATATATTTAACTGTTACCTTAAAACATACGAAACGATTGATTATATTCCTAAACTATCAAAACACATACTAAGTGTATTCACTGTGTAAATAAAACCCGATAAAAGAGGCCTTTTCACGTTTTTATTTTTATTTTTTCAACAAAATGACTGCACGGTACCTGATGGAAAGTATAGTACAGACTATAAATAACAGCGACTGTCATTGTTAAATAGCTACGGCAGTCATCGCTATCATGCCGACCTGATTATTTCGAGACGTGAGTAAGTTACATTTACTTGGACGCGTCGAGAGTAAAATTCCAAATTTAATACAGCATTTCTGACGTAATGACATAAATAGATAGTTAACCAAAAAGAGAAAGACATATAACAGTGTTATAAACTGAAAAGGATAGAAGAGTGCAATAAGACATTAATTCGTTTTTTAAGACACGTTACTCTTAGTTTACGACTAGTTTAGGTAAAACCCAAACAAAATCAAAGAATAATTCTAGACGTTTCTCTCCTAGTAAGTGTATTAAATTGTACTCGTTTTATTCATGTAACGCACTTACCTTGACCAAATACTTGACGACAGCATATAAACAGCTGACTGCCGACTGTATCCTGTTAGAATTACTATCGACGTTCAACTCCGTCCAAATTTGTTTCACATATAGAGCTTTCGCTACATTATCGACTGCCAACTCGATAACATGATCGACTATCACATTATCGGTCCTCGAAGCGGCGACTCGAAACGAAACGTCACCATGAACCGGAGATTCGACAATATTCTTATTCTTTATCAAAAACGACAAATACTGAAGCGATATCACTGAAAATATCGCGATATTTCTAGCCACCGTTATGGGTAATAGAGTCTCGATAATTTTATCGACTAAATCGCAATCCGCTTCATCGATAAAATCGATCATTCTCGTCAATGACTGCAGGAAACCGGTCATGATCGTCTGCAGGGTGATGAACTCTTCGTAGAACAGTCGATCCTGGAAGACCTGGTGACACCTCCTGGTGTACCTATCGATAGTATGTTCAATATTCAGGTTGAAGTTTTCCGATTGGCTGAGAGGTCGATTCTGCTTCGGGAACAATCGAATAACATCCGTCAAGGACTTATCGAATGTTATCAAAGACGTTCGATAAATCTCTGGTATCTCTGGTGGTATTAATTCAGTATCTTCCTCTGAGAGCTGGAGATTACCGAATTCTTTCAAATCGACATTATCCGATATCGGAATGAAGAATTGCGATTTAGATTCCTTGCTGTCGCTCTTCTTGAAAACGTGCAACGTGTTCGCAACGTTCAGCTTGTTACTATCGATCGATGACGTCATCTCCTCTTTCATTCTCATCTCCCTCTGCTCTCTTATCGAGTCCTTCTCTTGTTCTTTACTCTCTTGTGCGTATACAACGTTAGAGAACTCTCTTAGGTAGTCGTCACAGGCGACTTTGAAACAGGAGCAGAGGATTCGCCTGTCAAAGTCGGGGCACGACATGACAGTCGACATGTCTTCGTTCGACAGTTTAGTTAGCAAAATAGCGAGTTCGTGTTGTTTGGAGACTTTAGGAGTTCTACAATCCGACTGACAGCACCTAAAAAGGACCTTCCATTTAATGAAAATAAGATTTTATTTCACAATTCCCATTTGTATTTTCTTGAGCGAAACGTGATAATAAAATAAATATTATCGTTTGTCTCAATGTCGCAGAAATTTTATACATTACTACAAAACCGAGTTAACACATTTCTTGCCAGGCCATTTTTGCCTGACATATGTCGTTCAGGCCATTTGATATTTTCACAAAAAAAATAAATGTGTTATCATACTTTTCTTATTCGATATGTCTATACTATTGGCCTGAAGGTTCTTCACAGCTTCACCAGATATACGCGTATTCTCATACAATTTTACGTTATAACATAACATAACATTGACATTGACAAACATTCTTTCGTCTTCAATAGTTATCAAATCGTATACCACTGGTCGTATATGTGACCTAAAGATCAAGTTTAACGTGTACCACCGGTGATACACGTGACACGAAACATGTTAAATATCTAAAACTCTATATATAACTATGATACATCTGTTGTTTAGTTACTACAATACAATCTTTAATAAATAACGATTTAAGAGGTCGTGTGTGAATTCATATCGACATATTTCTTAAAAAAAAAACTTTATACATAAAGCATCGCAATAAACCCTCGAATTCATTTATAAGGTACTATATTAGTTTTGTAAAATTAATTTACCGATATTATCGACACAAGAACGGTACAGCACTATTCAGAAAGAAACTGACATATCGATTAAATTCCACTTTACGATTATCGATACATTCCCAGCACTAACCTGCTTTTAACTTGGTTCAGTAACCAATGAGCGTCGACTGTGGTCGTCAAAATGTACTGTGGGTTTATCGCTCTGTCTTGTGATAGATCCAATGGTGATAAATCGAAGACACTCGAGGCCAGTGAATTCAATTCCATAACTAAACCCGAAAATCTATTACGATAGGGAAAAAAAATGTTTGATTTATTAATATTATATTTATAAACTAGCCATTCCCTTCCATTTTGTTCTAATTCAATGATTCGATTGTACAACAATGATTCCGAGAATTATACGATTTATTATTATTATTTGATAATTTAATCGAGTCTAAGATACCTCTAATAACTTTTATCATTTCCGCTTAGTCCCTATCGAAAAGCGTAATGATATATAGCCTAGAGTATACTCTCAAAAAATCCTCTATATGCCAGTAAGTCTTCAAAATCGATTAAGCTGTTTCATTTTTAAATACAATTTTTATATACAAGTTACAGTTGACCGTCTTATTCGATGAATTAGAATGACTTGTATAATTGATTAGTATCCATAATACAATAAATAACCGTTACATATTCATTAAAACTTACTGGTCGCTACCCTATTCGATTATTTCTAATAATCATATAATCGATTAATATCGATAATAGAATATACATTCTCAAATCACAAGTTCACTGAAACTTACTGTCGACTGGCTTATTTGTTTAATTCGTATGATTTTCGTAATCGATTATTTTCCAAGCCATAAATCACAATTGTTATGCATATGTTAAAACTTACCTAACGTGTGCTTTATTCCTCTGCAACAGTTCGAGAGCGACCTGGACGTCTTCTTTTGACAATTGCTGTTGTATTTTCTCGACTGGTAATTCTTTTAGAAGTTTACACCTCTCTATGGCTAATGTTGCGAACCTACAGATACATCGACATTTTATTTTATCAATTTCAATCAATCAACTGTAAACGCCGTCACGTAACCGTTAAATTTGTTTAAAACGCCCTCTATCCGCAGTCCCTTCGAATTACGTTATTTGTAGGTCTTAAATGTTTAATATTGTTATATTTTTATTCTCTTTGAAAATCGAAAATATAATTTTTACTATTTCTGAGGAATATATGGTCTTATAAATGTTACGTCTCATCCAATAATAAAGTCAAAATTAGCCTAGATGCCTTTGGATTGTAAGTACAAAATTGTATATTGTTGTGGTTTTAGTTGTTTTATTTCATTAAAAGCCTTATATTTTAATTAATTTAAGTGTTTTCCAATAATTATAATGTAGTTTCTAATTTAATAAACCTACCATGAAGTGACTGTTCTATCAGATACTTCTATCTTACATCTGTTATAGGGAAAGATAATAGATTAAAATTAACTATTATTGTTATTACTATATTGAGATTTTACAATTTGTGTGGGCCGCGAGTTAGACTCAACCGAAATCATACAGAGCGGTTTGGTTTATTAAAGATTTTTATAATTTATATGAAATCAACAATCAAGTTTAATTGGAAACCAGAACATCTAAAACATCTTATTTAAGTTAATTAACACACTATAACTTCTCAGGATATTCTGATTAAACTGAACTTGATGATCATCGACCCCATTTATCGTTCAACTCTGTTTAGTTAGAAAGCTGTAACATATAGAAGAGATAGTGTATCAGTATAAAACTATCGAAACTATAGAATGAAACACTAACTGCTAACAAGAGGATTTTAAACAAAATTTAAAAACAATATTTCTAACATGCTTTATCTAAAAAATTAATCGGTTTAAATGGTCAAAAGATTCCAGGTAAGTTTTTCAAGGAAACAACTTTAAGTATCGTTTAAGACTATCTTTATACGCCATAAAGATCATATTAAGAAAAAAAACTCACCTCACTGCAATAGCCGGTTCTAATTTTCCAATAATACGGCATATCAGAAACACCAACGCACCGGATTGACTCTCGTGGCAGAGAGATAATATTTTGTACGTGTTCAAAGCGAATTCATCCTGAAATAATTGAAAAGAGTAGCTTTCACTTGAAATCAAACTTTTAATAAAGATTTTTTTTCTTCATAAACGTGACTGTAAGTGAGATATAGTAATACAGAACGGCGAAGATCGAAGATGATGGGGAATGGGGATATCGACATATAGTCTGTACATATAGTCTGTCGACATATACTGTTAATTTGCAATTCCATTGGTAGCTACTTTTGTAATTCCGAACTGGAATCTGGAATTACAGTTTAATTGCTATTTCAGTTGAAATTGTAACAAAAATAAAAAGTGGACTTGTCCCATAAAGAAAGTATTTAACAAATGTGTTGTTAGTTATAACTTATGGTATCAGAACATTCTCGTTAACGATAGGTCTCATAAGGAAAACCAGGGTCATTTAAAGAGCAATGGACAGAATTAAGATCGGAGTTTCGTCACTGTTATACGAAGTAAATGATTACCTATAAAATCTACCTAGACCTAGACCTAGAAAAAAGAAACCGATATCGACAACTTAATATCAAAAATCACAATTTCGTAGGAATAAAAACATCGAATATATCGATGAATGTTTCGATAAAATAAACGCATACCTTCAAGCAACTCTGACATCGAGCTGCAATCGCTTGCAGCAGCAGCCCGGACGCTCCCGCGGTCTGCTGCACCTTCGAGATCAGATCCTGGATAATGTTCTGGTGGTAGTGGCTCACCAGGATGTGGACTCGGTTCACCAGGAGCCAGGTCAGGTGGACAGCCTCGGAGAGGCCGTTTTCTACCTGCGAATTATCGAAATACCGATCTGACAGAGTTCGATGACGTCGAATTCCAGGCTCGATAAAATACCATAGCCAAACTCTATATAGCATAGTTATACTCTGAGATCATATAGTGGAAAACTCGTAAACGGTTTCGATGCTTTTCATAATCAGCAAATTCCTATATTACGTTTAAAATCAAAATCAAAAAATACTTTATTACTATCCCCCAAAGACGGTGCTTATGAACGTCAAAACTACCAACCAAATCCAGTCATCGAAAAAAACCGGTAAGAAACTCGATCTGGTTCTAATATTTAGTATACATTACACGTCACAATCGTTTTTAGTGGATGCACAGAGAGGAGTCAATTCCAGACATCCACCATCGTTCACATATTGATCCACTCTATAACCCGCCACCGAAACTCGCTTGACATGACGCTTAAACTCACAATCCACCAAATCAGTAATATCCTTTGGGACTTTGTAGTACATCCTAACACTATTCCCTAAAAAAAAATTACTGGTTTTACTAAGGCTGAAACATGGAACAACCAGTTTGTCACAGTTTCTAGTATTTAGATTAGGCCGGTTTTTTACGAAATTCAGCTTTTCCACATTAAATTATTAAGAATGTATTGGCAGGGTAGAGTCAAGATACCGAATTCATGAAACTTGGTATTTAATGATTCGCGAGGTCCCATATTGTAAATTGCTCGTTTTCCAGTTTCGGAGTTTTTACTTTCACTTGATATTAGTATGGTTACATGTTCCAGAATATTCTACTCACTATTGGAATTCTGGTCTGGTTCTAATGATTTCATGGCATTAATACGAACTCAATGGTAGATGCTTTAAGAAATTATGTTTCTCTACCTACATTTTGATTTCCTTCTCGAATTAAATTATTGGACTATCTTCCCACATGATGGGTTTTGGGAAAAATAACGCACGATTGTAGCAAAATAAACAGATTTAATACGAGCACAATGACACAGTGTGAAGTAGTGAACAAAGAGGAAAGCGAACAAAGAGGAAAGTGACATCTACATTGTATGGTAAAGCGACCAAAATTGAAAGTTTCCATTACATAGCAAAGTGACGCCACCTGACATCATCATAACATTTGACATTCTTAACTAGTTTGGTTTATATTATTCTAACACCACATAATCATATCTTAAAGTCCATATTCAAATATTAATTTCTAAATACTTTCGGTAAAGTTTTATAAGATCCTAAGAACATTTCCAAACGGGCTGATTTGAAAATGCTCCCGATTTTTAAACATTTTGATCTCTCTTTGCTTCCCCCTCAACTTCGTACGACCTCTTTCAACATTAAATCTATTGAACTTTGAGATCTGATAATAATTGTGACCAATCCCAAAGCAGAAGATTTTTTTCCTGTCAAATTAAGTTTCCTCATATCTCAATTATAGGCAATGCTAGTAGGTGCATCACAGACCATGCAATCTTTGATTATTAGACCTTTCCGATACTCACAAAGTATTCACAATAAGCCAGTACACAAGCTATCTGTAGGGAGTCGACTTTTAAAAGCGTCGTGTCGCCATTGTCGCCGCCGAGAGGTAAGTTACGAGCAAACCCGACGAGCTTATGCCAGTATTTATGAGTCAGGAAATTCAATCTGAAAATAATATTTATGCCATTATTCTAAAGAATATTTGAAAAAAAAAAGTACATTTCTCTAATATATAAAATCGTAATAACAAGTGTAACAGCGTGGTGACTCGCCTATGCGCGGAACAAATAAGCATTGAAGTGTCAAAGTCAGAATCTTGTCAACAAACCAACACACTATTCAACTTCCCATCCCTTTTAACCGATATTAGCTTGCTATAAATCGATTTTTATTGCTCTCTGCAACTTTTAACCCTTCGTTTCTATCCAATATATAAGCAAGTCATAGTATACTTAAAGACTATTCTATCCTGGAAACCAAAGCGAATACTTGAAGAAACAAACGAAAGAAATAACACAAGCGAATTTCCACTGCTACTGAGAACACATGTAATAGTGAATCTGTTCTAATTTTGTTTTTGAGTACAAACAATTTCTTTTGCTATCCCTAAATATTATAAACCAAACTCTGCCACGTCTGTCTGTCTGTTCGCGATAAACTTAAATACTACTAAAGGGATTTTCATGTTTCAGTTTTCATCAGTAAATAAAGTGATTGATAATTGAATTGATAATTGTATGTCCGTAAAAACTTTGAAAACCTGCATTTTGTAAAGGACCGGCATGATGTAAATACTAGAAATTGAGACAAACTGGTCGTCCCATATTTCAGACTTAGCAAAACCAGTAATAGTTTCTTAGGTAATAGGTTAGGTTTGGTGTTAGGTTTTACAATAAAGCCCCAAAACATATTACCGATTTGCCGGACTGTAAATTTAAGCGCCATGTCAAGCGGATTTTAGTGGCGAAGGCTATTATAAAGTGGATCAATATGTGAACGATGGTGATGTCTGGAATTGACTCCTCTCTGTGCATTCACTAAAAACGGTATTGTATCGTATAATGTATTCGAAATATATATATATATATGTTAAAAAGATGTACCCGATCGAGTCTCTTGCCGGTTCTTCTCAATGACTGGGTTGTTTTCCGAACCGGTGGTAGTTTTGCCGTTCATAAGCGCCTTATTAAGGCCTAAACGGAATAAAGTATTTTTGATTTGATTTGATTCATGAGGATGGTTAAAGTGTATAATTTGTCAAGGTTTTTTTTATTATCAGGGCGGGACAACGTCCGCCGGGCCCGCTAGTAAACTGTAAAATAATTTCTTATCAAATTGATATTCATACAATTAGAGCCTAAATTCATAATGTTTAAGTCCGATTGAAATACCCCGTACCTTATTAATAAGTGTGACCAGTGTACAGTCAGCAGAGGTAATCGATGTGTCGACTTCAAACAGATCAGATTCAACGCATCTAATGGAATATTTTCCTCGGGACTGTACAGTCCGGTATTTAGTCCACTCTGTTCGTTATGTAATATGTTTTGCCCAGTCTTAGCTGTCAATGGAAATAAGCAGCCGGCTGGAAAGTAATTTAAATGGCGTACATATAAACTCAACTCAGTTCCCAGCAGTACCGGCAAGTAGCAAGAATGGCATTTATATCCATTTTAACAATTGCCTACGAATCCTAATATCGAGCTAAGAAAGACAACACCCACTCGTATTATAATTCGTGTTCTATATTTATTATTATAAATGTTTCAAAGACTTGAATTTTACAAATGCTGAAAATAGAAACCGATGATATTCCAATGTGAAAATTAGCGCTCTGTGATATGAGTGATATAATTGACTACATTTTTATCAAACTTTGTATGACGTAGATTATCGTGAAATATAGGTTCCCTGAATGGGTCGGCCCCCCCGGGGTAGTACCACCCTCTATAGAAAGATTTTTGCGACAATAAATATTTACTTTGGAGTTTTCGCTTGGGCCCCCCCCCCCCCTTCCCCTTCCCTTCCCTTCCCTCCCCCCCCCCCCCCTTCCCCCCTTTTGGGGTTCCCCCTTTTCCCTTGATCATTATCGTGAAAATTTTCCTGGGATCTTGGGATGTAATGTAGTGGATTTTATATTTTATTCAAAATTTTGTGGTATTTGGCTCTATATTTTGTAATATTGGTGGTGTTTTACGTAATATAGTTTAGGTATTATGCACAAGTGGATGGGAAATAATACCATGGGGCTTGGATTCAGACTTGCCACAAAAAACCCCCTAACAAGATGGCCGCCATCTTGTTTATTCATGAAAACAATCACAAGAAACGTGTAATATCATATAATACCTACTAAACAACGACAGTAATAATCAACTAGAAAATTGGTTATCAAAAATAAAACTAAAAGAAGAAAGAAAAAGAATTCTATACGAAGCAGATAATTTTCTGGTACATAATAACCAGTATCGAAAACAATCGATAATCGATACTGTTATCGAAATAAGAATATCGAATTGTCGAATAGTGACAATTGCAATAATAATCTATTAGAAGATTGGTTACCAAAAAAATGAATACTTACTTGTCAAATGCAGCATATTCTTCACCTGTACGATAATATTCACACAGACAGCGTACAGAAGTTTATCCACACTCCCCACATCACTATCATCGACAACAGAACAACCCTCCACTTCCATTATAGCGTAAGTCAACGTTTTAAACAGAAATCGAACCAACACTACATCAGGCGATAAGTTCGCACAATTCTCGTTCACATTCTGCACGTTCAACGGATCTACATCCGGTTTCACGTTGAAGAATATCGACTGGGGCGATATCCATGTCGCTTTTAAATCGTTTATCGATAGTAATATCTCCGTTTCCGGTATCAATATGAGTATCTTCCTCAACAGTACCATTATTATCGATAGGTAACGCAGTTTGAATTTCGGTGGCGTTGTCGACTGGAAAGGAAATTTAGAGATGGTAACGTCGATAATTAAGTCCGATATCGATAAATCGAATTAAATATGATGAGTTTTTTGCGGTATCTTAATTTTTTATGTAGTAACTTTTATATTATAATATAAATAATTTAAAAGTAAATATTCGGTACTCATGACAAGAGTGACGTTTCTTAAGCTAGTGTTTTAATTTCGTGTGTCTTAAATAAATTAGTCAGGAAAATGTAAAATAATAAAGGACTTCTTAGACCATGTGAATTATTACCTCATTGTATTACATCTATACTAATATTATAAAGAGGTAAAGTTTGTGACGTTGTGAGTTTGTGGGTTTGTGGGTTTGTAAGTTTGTGACGTTGTGGCGTTGTAAGGGGTAATCTCAGGAACTACTGGTCCGATTTGAATAATTCTTTCAGTGTTATATAGCTCATTCATCGAGAATGGTTATAGGCTACATATCATCACGCTAAGGCCAATAGGAGCGGAGCACAGATAAAAAATGTTTCAAAATCGAGATGTTTTTTTTTAGAGCTTCTGCTGTGTCTTAGCCCAAAATAACTATTCCACGCGTGCGAAGTCGGCGGAGACCTTTTTCTCCCTTTTTCCCCTCGTTTTTTTCCCTTTCCCCCTCCAAACTCCAGAAGCTATTAACTAATTATATTATCTATAATCTATACTAATATTATAAAGAGATAAAGTTTGTGAGGTTGTAGGGGGTAATATCTGGGGAGTCGGAGAAAAATGGTCGAACGAAAACGTTTCTCACGAACGCTGCCTTAATTATGAGATATATATGATTGAGTTCTAGAGAAAAGTTGTAGCTTGATAATGCCTATTACCGCCCAACGAAGTGGGCACGGGTCGGCTAGTCTATCTATATATTTAGTAGTGTACCAACATAATTAAAACAGCAATACATTGGTCATTCCATGTTTCAGGCTCACTAAGACCCGTAACAGTTTCTTAGGTAATAGTGATAGGTTTTATAACAAAGGCCTAAAGCATGTTACCTATTTGCCGGATAGTGTGTTCAAGCACCGTGTCAAGAGGGTTTTAATATTTGGAGGCTATTATAGGGCGAATCAGTATGTGAATGATGGTGACGTCTGGAAATGACGCCCTTCTCTGTGCATCCACTAAAAACGAATATAACTATCTGTGTTTGTAAACATATGTATCATGAAAAGATAAACCAGATCGAGTTTCTTGTTGGTCCTTCTCGATGACTGGTTTGTTTGTCCGAACTGGTGGTAGCTTTGTCGTCCATAAGGCGCTTTCTCAGAGCCTAGATTTTAGTACTTTAGATTTTGATCTTATCAAAGTTCTTTCTTTTTTCTCTCTTTCTTTGATAAAAACACATTATCACCCTACAGAAACATGCATACACTTTGAACTGACCTGATCAGGAGGCGCTTTAAACAATATCTTCAATAGGATCTCAACTCGACTCTGCTCCAATAACACGTCCTTATACACCGAATCTATTAATCTCTCTAGAGAGCAGATAGCAACTTCGGAATCTAACTCTATAGAACGCTGAGACAGGAGATTTAGTAGAGTATCGCTGGCGAGCTCTGAATACCGATAATAACTCTCAGGGTGTTCTTGGGAAAGAGAGAGTACGCAGGATACCAAATCCAACACCTATAGAAGAGAAAAACGTCCTTATTCTTTCGACAGAACTAAAATGTTACAAATATGACTGTTCATAATGATAAAAACAAATTCTGTCAAACTTTGAGCTCTTAATACCAATATTTATACTATGTACTAGCTGTGAAACCTTGCGTAAAAAATAGTGATTAATAAAATCATCTGTACATATTAAGCCCATTTGCTTATCTTTTTTTTTTTTTATGTCAAAAGCGGGCAAACGAACATGTGGGTCACCCGATGTTAAGTGATCACCACCGTCCATAGACACTAGCAACACCAGGGGAGTCGCTAGTGCGTTGCCAGCCCGTGTTGGAGGAGGGAGGAAAGGAAGGGGGAAGGGAGAGGAGGAAGGGGAAGGGAGTTGGACCTCCGGCACTCCCACTGACCGAACGAAACGCAACAATGCAAGCACTGTTACTTCACGTCGATGTTCTGTGATCTACTTTTCTCTTGTACTTAACTGGAGCCGTCCTTCAAATTACAATAACCTTTGATAAAGTAGAACGATTTTAATGAAATAAGGACTAAATGTTACTCGAGGATATGCTTTATGATTCGGTAGGTGGTAGAGGCACGCTGAAGCTATTATTCGTTGCAGCATAAATATATGCATAAATGGGTCGGCTCGCCCCCGGTACTAGCACCCGACTCACAGAAACACCTATGTGAACGTAACAGTGCTTGCATTGTTGCGTTTCGTTAGGTCAGTGGGAGCGCCAGATGCCCACCTCCCCTTCTTCCTTCCCTCTCCTCCGTTCTAGACCAACACAGGCTGCCAACGCACTTGCGACTCCTCTGGTGTAGCTGGTGTCTATGGAAGGTGGTGATCACTTAACATCAGGTGACCCAACTGTTCGTTTGCCTCCTATGACAAAATAAAACTTTGACGGTGATGTTATATCGTGAACTCGGTACTCTAGTAGTGTTGCGTGTTCAAACGTGTTCTTATTATATGTATAGACTAGCGGGCCCGGCAGACGTTGTCCCGCCCTGATTATAAAAAAAATCCTTGACAAATTATATACTAAAACGTTCCTCATGAATCTCTTTATCCAGTGGTGAAAACCGCTTGAAAATCCGTTCAATAGTTTTTGAGTTTATCGCGATCAGACAGACAGATAGACGCGATAGGGGACTTTGTTTTATACTATGTAATGATTAACAGGTGCCTATTTGCGATTTTCAAGAACTTAAATAAACACAGGAGAAGTATATTTCTAATTAGAATTTTATTACTCAACGAATAAGCGTATCAGGAAAAGCAATTTTTCAAGGAAATTGAAAGATACGCAAAAAGATTTGAATCAATTGCAATTAAAATGTGCTATTTAAATATAATAAATATCAAAAATCGCTTTTTTTTTTGACATTTTTAACAGCATTTTGATGGTCAACAGTGAAAAAAGAATCTGTCGTTTTATTTGGTATATTTTATTTGTAGGGAACATGTAAGTTAAGAGTCGCAATGAAAAACGCAAATAAACATAATATGCCTTATAAAATTTTGATATCTAAAATAAATAATTTAAAACAAAAAAATTTAAAAAACTTTTCGATCCCACGGTTTGCAACAGTTATTGGTACTCTCAGAAACAGTAGTGCCCAGCGAATTCTTTCTGGACGTTTCTAGACCATTTTGACACTAATGACGTTTGTCATTGTCAAAGTAAGGTGACATGTTGCTATTTTAGATCATTCTACGTTGTTACACCGAATATTTGCCAATTAAATTTAAAACGTGTATTTGCCACGCTTGACATTGGCGGAAATGCCTACATAGGGAGAGGCCATACCGAAAAAAAAAGGAAATTGCACCATAATTATTTTACTTACTATAACGTTTTATCTTTGTTTGTAACAAAACACGACAATTTCGTTTAGAAGTTTTTTATTAATTAACCTTTAAAGACCATTTCCAAGGAATTTCGTAGTAAGTTATTACCCTACATCATAGAATATTTCTAAGTACAATAATGAGACAGACATATAGACAGAAATAATATTACTCACCTTATGTTGGTGCATAGTTTTTTGTAGCATATAGAATAACACTTCTTTAGTCGCCTGCGCCTCTTGCTGCTGAGCTCGTCCGAGGACATTACCACCTGTTACCATATTCCTAGCTTTTAAGTATTAAAAAAAATCCAGTATATATATTTTTTGTTTACAATTAAATTATAGGTATCGGAGGTTATCATAACAACGGACGCTGCGAGCAATTCACAAAATGAAATCTCTTGAGTGGTTAAAAGTTAAATTTTAAGAATTCATTGCCCTCTTAATAACATTATTTGATGCATGAAGGCGTTACTTTCAGAAAAATATTAAGTAATTAAGTGGATGTTACTTTGCACTTCCGCTTGGAAGTGTTTGTCCGCTACCATTTCTCACTGCAACTAAAAACATTTGATTGTATTTAGGCGACGTAAACCTGAAAAAATTCAATCTGAATTGTAATCTGACTAGTAATAGAATGAGCGAGGTATTAGATTGAATATTTTCAAGGTTTTTAGTTGCAGTGAGAAGTGGCAGCGGACAAACACTTCCAAGCGGAAGTAGAAAGTAACGTCCACTTAAATACTCCCTAATATAAATTATCGATAAACCGTATTAATATTATAAATGAGAAAGTAACTCTGTCTGTCTGTCGCGCTTTTACGCCAAAACTACTGAATCGATTTAAATGAAATTGGTACACAGATAGTCTAGAGCCTGAGAAACGACATAGGATACTTTTTTATGCGAAAAAATGGTTGTAAGGAAAGGGGGGATGAAAAGTTATATGGAAGTATCGTCATTTTTAGAGCTAAAAACTTGGAAGTTATATTTTAGCCTGTTGATTCGATATAAATAAATATGACATTGGAAGTTTATAAAAGTTATACCCTCAAGGTTTTAAAATAAATATAGGAAATAGGAGACTGAAAATTTTGAAAGATTTGAAAAATTATTTCAGTGTTAAATAGCTCATTTATCGAGGAAGGCTATAGGCTATATATCATTACGCTAAGACCCAATAGGAGGCGAGCACCAATGAAGAATATTACAGAATTGGGTTTTTTTTCCTTTTGGAAGCTTCCGCTGCGTGTTAGTGTTAGCCCAAAGTTATTATTGCTCGCGGACGAAGTCGCGAGCAGAAGCTAGTCGAATATATGTGTCGCTACATTTCAAAATGACCTAAATCCAATTTTAATCATTCATAACATGTTTAATTTTTTTAAGATTTCCTGTTTATATAGACAAAACGAAGTTGAAATTTTGACGTCCATAAGGTTTTTAGTTTTTTTTTGTTATGATATCCATATTTGATATGTACAAAATTTAAAAATCTTGAAAAATAACGTAAAATTATATGAACAGCTGAAATTGCATTTAGCTCATTTTATAATGTAACGACACACATGTCTGCAAAAACTTATATAAGCTAGATTAAATAAATAAATGGCATGATTTTAATACCAGAAACAATCACAAGTTAACCATCCCATGTTTTAGGCTCAGTAAGACTAGTAACAGTTTTTTAGGTAATAGTGTTAGGTTTTACAACAAAGTCACAAAAGCACGTTACAAATTTACCAGACTGTAAGTTCAAGTGTCATGACAAATGAGTCGTAATGTCTAAAGGCTATTATAGGGAGGATCAATATATGAACGATGATGATGTCTGGACTTATCAACTAACTATTTGTTAAGTTTAATATATTTTTATATAAATACTATCTGACCCGCTCAACTTTATCTGTAAATTGGTTACCTACTGGTTCCGTCGTGGCGGTCTAGTGGTTTGACCGGTGGAATATTATTTCGATATCCGCAGGTTCGAATCCCGGCATGTACCAACTAATATTTCGGAATTCGAGTACATTTACTAATTTAAATAGGTAACACTATCGGCTGACGGTGAAGGAAAACATCGTGAGGAAACCTGACCCCGAGAAATGGTCTTGTAGTACTACTGTATGTGGGAAAACATAGAACTGTTGATTTCTCAGAGTTTGAAATCGCCAATACGTCGTGTGCTGGCGTGGTGATTACGTCCATACATTCCTTCGGGAAGAGGCCTATGGCCCTGCAGTGAGTCTCTCACAGTCTGATGATAATGATAACTGTTTCCAATTGTATTTCTAAACTTTAAAATTCTTAAAAAAACCTAAATCCCGATTACAACGACCGCCACCGTTTCCAATTGTGAAACCAAACAATTCAGGGACTCACTCAAACACATACCTAGTTGATTTAGTGAATGACTTACGGATTTGTGGAAAAAATTTCGATGAGACGGTCGTAGCGCCATCTGTTATTCAGTAACATCAATAATTTCGTTTGGTTTCTAATACGAACGACCATTGAATCACTTGGATATTGTTCATACAAAAATACTAAAATCGCGAATAAACAATGGAAGGGTGGGGTTAGGTAGATGAAAATTTGGGGCTATAGGTATTTTTGATGGCAAACAAAAAAAAAAATAGGAAAAAGAAAAATTGACAAAAAAAAACTGGATAGGGACACCCTAATCACCTATATAAAATATACTTGACGACCTATTCTCATACCTATCAAATATATATATAAAAATTCATAAAAATCGGTCGAGCCGTTTCAGTGGAGTTCAACCACAAACCATATGACACGAGATTTTTATATATTAGAATGTAAGTTAAAAAAAAAAATCAGATCGAGTTTCTTACCTATTCTTCTCGATGACTGAATTATTCGTCTAAACTAGGGCTTCTTAAACTATGGATCGCGACCAGATTTAGATTTTTGTATGTTTCAAAACGAATTCTAAAACTATATATTTTCATATGTATATGTATATTGTTACCTAATAAATAAATCATCAAAAAATATTAATTTATTTTTCTTTTATATTTGTATGGGGTCGTCATGAAACTCGCAATCATAAATGGGGTCGTGAATGACAAAAGTTTAAGAAGCCCTGGTCTAAACCAATGGCAGTACAATAGTTTTGACATTCATAAGCATCTATTCAGGGTCTAAATGGAATCAAGTATTTATGGCCTTATCTTTGACTAAAATTTTGTCTGATATTCGGTAATAATTTGGTCTATGGGTAACAGACATAGCGGGACTTACAAAAACACGCAAACAAACGGACAAAGAATGTTATTACCTCCCATATTACTGAAGACCCGTACAGCGACCGGCTCCAAACCCGCTATACACTCGGCGTGAGCGCCGGAAGCCATCAGGCCATCACATAACTGAATCAGCTGTAGAACAATAAATCATTTTTTTTACACTCAATACTAAACTAGTCTTTGCCCGCGATATCACTTTAGCATCTATATTAATAGCAAAACTCAAAAACTTGCCATTTGTTTGTTTGAACGCGTAAATCTTTGGAACTACAACTCAGACAAATAAATAACTTTTTGCATTTTATAACCTACTAACTTTTGCCCGCAACTTCGCTCGTGTTTATATAATTGTCTTTTTCTATGCACCAAACCAAAACTGTATGCATAGATTAATGATAATCGATTCAGTAATTAACGTGTGAGAGCGTCAGCAAACAAACAAACTTACATTCGCATTTATAGTATTAATTACGATTTATTGAGAAAGTCTATAGGTTATTTAATATCACGCTATAATATTTAGGAATGGAGCAGTTATCATATAAGGTGGGGCAGAATATACAGTAAGCGAGAACGAAGTATCATTGGCATACGCCGAGATGAGCCGAACTGTGAATGCATATGGTATTAAGGTACCAAACCTGGTTCAGTCTTGAAGCTTACTTAACTGTATTGATAGTGATTCGAGATTCCAAATATCAAATATAAGTGAAACCACGGTATATAGCTAGTAAGTAAATATATATTTACTTTCGGTATCTCGATGATCTGCTTCGTATGATGCCTGGAGGATGAGAGCTGCACCATAAACATAAGTATGCTATTCACTAGATCACAGCAATCGCTGAAATAGATAAACAATTCTGTTTTATTAGAAACCAGTCACTGTGACTCGTTTCCATCTCCTTCGAAGTTAGCCTTCTCTACATAACCTCTATATGACTTCGAAATATGTGCAAACTTCTAACATTAACAAATTGAAGCTATCTTTTTCGGGTTACATTAGTTCATTGATACATTAAAAACTGTACTCTGGTGCTTTTTCTATAAGCACTATTTTAAAGAGTAACTTTGTCAAGAATCCCAGTCATTTTTGCAACGAATATGTAAAAAAAAAACAATTAGATAGACGCATATTTATGAAAGGTGTAATATTCTCGAAGCCAGTGAAGACATGTGAAAAGATAAACCAAAATCCTTTCTTCCTGCCTCATCCAATAGAAACCAGTCGTAAAGATGGATAAGATTTTTTTTTAATAACTGGGCACCGATTGCTGTGTGATGTTGCTTAGTTTAATGCTACTCCCATACATAAATGACGAAACTTCGTTGTCGCGCTAAACTTAACCACAAAAGTTAATCCGATAATATCCCATAAACTTCTTTGTTTTAAAAATATGTATATAACGTCTTCCCACATCTGCAGATAGTGTAACCATAGACAAAACTTCGTACAGATCAGGCACGTATCCAAACTTTTGGTTTGGGGAGGACAAACATATACCTACTTCGTACTTCACACCATTTATTTTATGTAACGTCAGTTTTCGGGGGGGATTAATCCCAACTACCCCCCCCCCCCCTCTGTATACGTGCCTAGTACCGATACGCCCAGGTATAGGAATAGGATAAGATTAGCAAAATTGTTAAAAAAAATTCAAAGGCTCACGGTATCTCATGCTGCTCGATCAAGTCCAGCTGCTTCAGAAGGAAACCGATGAAGATCTGATCGCTGTCGAGCATACAGTAGTTAACCCTCAGGGTCAGCAGCTGGTTGAGGAGATTCAGCACCTGGCATTGGAGGGGAATGTTGTTCTGCATCGTGTAGCTCTGATGGGAAAATGTGAATTTATAGATGATATCAAATTGAATCGCTGTGGGGGACAGCAGCTGAGATAGACACCATATTCCTACTACAAAAACGGACACTTGGAGGAATTTATAATGTGTGGCAATTTATAATATGGGGCCTCGCGAGTAAAAGCTAAGTTTCAGTAATTCGGTATCTTAACTCTGTCCTCCCAATACATTCTTTATAATCTAATGTATATTCGCAAAAACTTAGACAATCTGGATTTAGTAAAACAGTAACAAACTGGTCATTCCATATCTCAGGTTAACTAAAACCAGTAACATTCGATACACTATATATACATAACTATTCGATTAATTCAAACATCATTGTTCGAATCGAATATTATTCGCACACCCCTTAAATCTGACCAAAAATACTTTTATAACAACCGGGTAGTAGTTTTTGAGAGGATCTTGGAACGTTATGTCTTTATATTTTATTTTATTAATAATCTTGTATTTTTCGTTGTATATTTTGTAATATTGGTTGTATTTCATTACATAGTATAAAACAAAGTCCCCTACCGCGTCTGTCTGTCTTTCTGTTCGCGATAAACTCAACAACTACTGAACGGATTTTCATGCGGTTTTCACCAGTGGATAAAGTGATTCATGAGGAACGTTTTGGTATATAATTTGACAAGGTTTTTTTTTCAAACAGGGCGGGACAACGTCTGCCGGGCCCACTAGTTACGTAATACAATTCGATTATTGTGCACAAGTAAAGTGGACGGGAAATAATACCATGGAACATGTATTCTGAGATGACACAAAAACTCCCTGGAAAGTTCTAACAAGAGAGCCGCCATCTTGTTACAACATTGACATAACCACAGGACTCTTTTAATATTATTTATTACCTACTCGACTATGGAAAAGAAGGAAAGAAGAACAATCGCCTAGTTCACGCGAATGAAGCCGCGGTCACAACATGGTTAACTATAAAACCGAAAAACTCACCTTCAAAGCCTGTATCACGACCGGTTCGAACAGCCTTATATACCGCTCCAACTCCTTCTTATTCGTACTCCACTTCCTATCAGACTTGTTCTTCGCGAAGTTCTCCAGCGTGATGAGGAACTGCCTCTCATCAGCCATCCTCGGATTCTTCACATCCAAAGACAGCTTCTGACTCGCGTTCGAACTGATACTACTCCTTCTTGACCCTTTATCCAACTGGACGTGATTTACCAGCAGAATGTCCTCGTAAAAACTGGTCTTTCCACCACCCTCGACCTTGTCGCTTATGCTCATGTAGTCGCTGTACTGATTGATCATGTTCGTCCCGAATAGACATTTCAGGAGTTGGGTAACGCAGTAGACCGTGGAGTCAGCGCAAACCGGCATTATACCCTTAAGGTAATACAGAATCTCTTCTGTAACGTTGCCGATTTCTTTCTCTGTTGCCAGTTCTAATTGTATGGCTAAGCATTTGAGTGTTGTCGATAGGAATGTGTAGAAGATACTGCCCTTTGAATCTAGGTTTATCTAGAAGTATACAAAAAAAGTGTGTGTGTACTTACGTACACGCGTTAGAAGTTATACTTCTTTGGCGTAACAAGATAACAATCTGTTCAAAAATTTTATCTTTCGCCTTAATCTACGTTTGTAGAAAAAAACCGACAAAAAAAAAAAAAAAAAACGACGAGCGTACCAACATGCGCGACTAATATCGAGGTTCAATTTCTATTTTGTTGGTAGCTTTTTTTTCGAGACTTAATGAGCGGTTAAGCAGACAGCTTCATACTGTTAATTTTGTGTCACAAAAATTAAAATTTCACTCTCATCATTTTTTCATAACGCGCCTAAAGAAGTATAACTTCAAAAAACAAATGAGTTGTTGCTAGGAATTTCACCATATTATCTGATCCTATATTAAGTAATATTGGTGGCAATTTGCATAATACAGCTTGTTTATGGAGTATAAGTGAAATCTTTACTAAGATTATAACAACGAATATGAGTTTGTTCGCTACGCTTTTACGCCTTTCACTCAACCAATCATCACACATTTTTGCATGCAAGTTGTCACCGGTACAGAAAAGGATATAAGGTACTTTTTATCTGGAAAAAAATACTAATCCCAAGTTATAGACCAGATCTAAATTGACGGTAGCAAAGCCGCGAGCAAAAGGTAGTTAATACTAATTGTAAATTAATAGGGACGAGTAACAATCGAGACACTAGAAATAATCAAAGACATAAAATAATTTAAAACTGATTTCGAATCTATAATAGATTATAAATTATATCGAATAATCGAATAGATAAACCAACAAAATAATAGATAATCATAACTGCAAGAAAACACAACACACCCATGTACCTGAATACACACACACAACTCTCATACATTCTAGTAATTGACCGATTTTCACAGTTTAAGGATACCGCTTATATTTATGTACTTTTTACAATTATTTTTAACTGTTTTATTTAATGTATATACATGCATACGGACACACAACTAACCTTGTGATTAGAGTAAGTAGCTCTCAAATTCTCATAAAACCTCATATAGGAGGGTTCGTTATAGAAATGCCCGATAAAGTTCGCTTTCAGACTGTTCACTGGGGCCTGTGCCTTCTTACGGAGTGAACCTTTCTCGTCCAGTGTCTCATTCTGTGTACTGTTCTTGCGTACTGGTAGAGAATCTGATAAAAAAAAATATTATTGTGGTTGGACACAAGGGAGGTGTCCGAATCGATTGCGATCACCGTACACTCAGTTTAATACTAGGAGTGTGCGAATATTCGAATTAACGAACTTTTCGAATAATTTGGACTATGCGAAGAGTTCAAATAATCCCAAATACTCGAATTGTTCAACTAATCCGAAACTTTTTAAAAGACATTTTATTTTGTAAATATCTATTAATCGTGTAAACATATTCAAATTAAAGAAAAGAACTAAGCCATCATCATGACGTCACTGCCGTGTTGTAGAAACAAAGGAGTAGTTACACAAGTCTCACCTTGTGTTTTTCTCCGAACAGGGCTACCCGGTAACGCTATCCCGGTCTTATTGACGTGGACATTGGGGTTGACCTCCTCAATGAGGTGCACCAGCACGTTGAGCATCTTCAACGTAACCTGAAGGAACTTTTCGGCGAGGTGAGCGGCCTTCGTTCCCGCGAGATGCGGCCATCTGTCGCGGACGACGTCCGAGTCGCGCTCGAATATGTCGCGCGTTGACGTCTTGTCACGCATTATATTGTGGATTTCCACTGGAATCAATCGCCCGATTTAATTTTTACTTGCAATGGTGTCAGCCAACACATGCTGAATTGTGCGCCAATGTAGCAATACTATGGCATAATGTTAACATTTTGTAACGTTTAATTTCTACAATCTATCTTATGTTATACATATATTTGTAACAATTTTTGTTCACTATTGTATTGTTCGTGTATTTGCTATGATAAATATATTTTCTTTCTTTCTTTCTTTCTTATAACACAAAAATCTATAAACAAATATGGCTCGTGACGTTAGCGCGTCATTCGGTCATGTCTCTCTCCCTACTACTGGAATTGTTTCGGTATAAAAGGAACGGGGCGACCGCCGTTAAGGCAAACCAGATTAGGCCCCCCTCGGCAGCGGCTCAAGCCTAGGTCCGATCGATCCCTCGGCGTGGAGCCCTTGAGTACGTTGCTCGCGCGATACAGTGACACAAAAATTTACATCACACACAACACATATCACCTCCACACGTCCACGCTCACACGCTTACACATAAAAGTGGAAGGGTTTGTATTTTTCCCTTATCGAACTGAAATAGTTCAGAAATTTTCCGATACAAAATACATATAAGAGTTATTGAGACACGCATGCCTGGTACACATATATGTTTCAATAACTCATATTTGTATGAATAGTTTAACTTAACTTAGGTTAGCTAAGATAGATCGCGAAATGCATGAAACAGGCAACAGCCAAGCCAAGGAGTGCCGTGCACCCTTGAGCTAGTTGCCCAAATAAAATCGGGCGAGTGCCTTAAGCGCTCGCCTTAGTAGTCCGATGAAGCTGTAGAGGCTTCTAAAAAGGCCAATAGCGTAGTCAGTTCGAGAAAAAAAAATAAAAAAAAAATCCGTTAAGGTAGTATTGGCTCTGGCGTCGTGCGGTACACTTGTTGTACTGTGTGAGTCGCTTATCCTAGAATCTGGATAATTGATTTGTGCAGGCGAATTGGTTATTATTTGTAACTGATTAATTATTATTAGTAACTAATTCATTATTATTTGTAACTAATTAATTATTATTTGTTACTAATTAAATATTATTTGTAACTAATTAAATATTATTTGTAATTAATTAATTATTATTTGAAACTAATAATAAGTTACCGTCTGTTCCATTTAGTCTGAATTAATGGATGTCTACCCGACATCTAAACTTGTTAAAAAAGGTGATATGGGGTAGTTTATTGAGTTACAAACGAGCAATATAAATAAAATTGAGTCGGGTAAAGGGTCTTTCTTTGTTTTTAAATTCTAAACTTTTATCCATTCCTCAACTTTTAAGCCGTCTGGTAATGAAGTTGCTCTAACTACTATTTATTTTCGATTTATGAAAATTTGAAATCATCAAGAGATTTGAAAACTGAAGAAGTTCTAGTTTTTTACAACCACTGATTGTTAATCTATCATCATTAATACATTTTTGTAAACAATTTTTATGTTAGATATTACAACGATAAACGTGTTTTTAGTAAATTATATTATGCACTAGCATGTGCTAGCGACTCCGTCCACTTGAAACCTAATGTAAAAAAACAGTGACTAATAAAATCATTTGAGTGTATTAAGTCCATTTACTTATGTACTTTTCACTCGTACTTAAGTCGCGTCGTCATTAAAATTACAATAACATTTGGTAGAGTGAACCGATTTTAATGAAACAAAGAGTAAATGGAACTCGAGGATATGCTTTATGATTTTCTTGGTTATTTCATCGTCAACGCAGGACTTTAGTAGTTATGCGTATTCAACCAAACAGATACACAGACATTTCTAAAAATTATCGAACTGTATTTTATTACTTGTTCCAAGACATATGCAAAATTTTTTTTCGCAAAAATCTAAAAGTACAAACACGTTAGATCTACGATTTCATTATATGGATAGATAAACACAACTTAAATGCTACACATATAGATTAATTTTTTTGGATAGAATGCTGTACCCATTAAGTATACAAGTGTGCATATAATTAACATTGCTTTAATATTATAAATAGATTCAACGTTTCATAATTTATTTTTTGTCTTTATATACGTATATTTAATTTTTTTCACCGTGTTAGCATAATCACGTATAGTGTCGATGCGTCAAGGATGCCAATAAACACTTCGTAGGTACTGTCACTATTTATTTGGGCAGAGCTTCGCCTTACAATACTTTGTACATAATAATGCATAGATATCACGGACACGTTGCCTTTTAAAGGCCGATCTATGTAAGTCAAAGCAATTACTATTTACACATAATACCGCAAAATAAATAATGAACAAATTAATGTTATTTAAGCTATATAACAATTTTATGTAATTATTCTTATTTATTATCTCTAATGTGTTTCGACATGTAGACCAGCGACATCTTGCCTTTTATAGGCCGAACTATGGAGTCAAAGCAATTACTATTTATTCATAATTCTGCAAAATAATTTTAGTAACACAAAAATAATAACCGTCATAAACTAATGTTATGCAAGTAATAATTCAATTCTATACAATAATATCAATTCTTATTTATGTCTTATTGAAGTCTATATAATTGTATCTTTAATATCAATGCGTTAATGTCAATGTTCCGGTCGTGTTGTAGTCTCGCTTCTTGACTGTGACGTAGCGACACCGGAAGTGGGTGATAACAACTGTCAAACGTTTCTCAATATTTACTATGACAATTTAAACTTTTCATTATTATTAATAGTGTAAGTTGCATCTATATGATACATCGTTGTAGGTTATTGCTCCTTCTTATTATAAAATTATTATACCGGTTCAAAAGTTTAGACAGTAGCAATATTTATGAAGGATACTTTGCACTCGATTCTCGTTCTAAACCAAATAAACAATAGCCGTTAAGTAAAAAGTTAAATACGTATTGAATACTTGCTTTAAAAAAGTTTGGGTACTTTCGTATTAAATGAACCGCGCTCGGTGCATCTATTCAATACGAATTTAACTTTTTTGTAATAACACGGTAGGTAGATGCTTAACAGTTGACCTAATTATATAGACTAATACAAAATTTATACGCAATCCTCTACGCGTCTATGTTAAAGCACAGTGTCAATGACCGTCGGGTGACTTCACTTTCACTTGAAAGTGAACGCTGGCACCGCATGAACAAAACAAAAGGTTTTATTGTCCGTTTTATTATCGAATGTTATTAACATCGGGTCGCCCCTTGCAGCTTTCGGCACCGATCATTCTACCTAGGTTTATTACGTTTGTGTTTACACTTTTCAAAGTCTTAGAACAAATTTTAACTTAGGTTCTCTTTGTTGTTTATTAGTATTGGTTTTGATATTATCATTACATAGTATAAATCAAAGTCTCCTACCGCGTCTGTCTGTCTGTCTGTTCGCGATAAACTCAAAAACTACTGAACGGATTTTGAAACGGTTTTCACCAGTGGATAAAGTGATTCATGAGGAACGTTTTGGTATATAATTTGTCAAGGATTTTTTTTATAAAAAGGGAGAGACGTCTGCCGGGCCCGCTAGTTATTTTATATGTTAAATATGACCATGAACTATCATCTCTTAAAATATTGTAAGCGACTAACTTAACACCTGGTTATTATTCATCGAACTGTTGACCGTTGTATTGTCCAATTTTGTAAATAAATAAATAAGAATCCAGTATTTGAACATCATTGGACGACTATAAAAAATATTCTACATTTATTGAGACGCAAATTTAATCAAATCTCTCACTGTATAAACTTACCCGGGTAAACCAAAGCGCAGATATCCATTAACACGGTCCTCATCGCTACTGACCCATTGCAATAGTCCAAATTATCTAAGCAAAAACTCATGATGCCTTGCTGGGTGTAGGCATCGACATGTTTCCACGGTGACCATTTCTTGCATATGGCCTGGAGAGCCTCGAGGAGTCCTTGCTGATGGGAGAAATGTTAAATAATATTAAAGATTAATCCAAAACTTAATTACAAAGCAGTCATACATGTACAATGCAGGCATAATACACCAAATCTTTATATACAGGGTTATTGGTAATTCCACGAATTCCCGGACCGGTTTGGACCAATAATTATTATTTTAATATTGATAACTAACCAGTGTTTAATCATTTTTATAAATCAGAAAAGAATGAGAATTAAATTGATACTGAGACGAACTTCTTAGCCTTCCATGGATTCACCGTGCGGGTGCCGGGTCCATCGTGTGGCAGAGGGAGAAACTCAGAGCAGTTCCCAGGACTTGCGACCCAGGTGTAGGTTTAAGGAGGCCCCCTTTGAGATGCGCATCAACGCTCACCTTCACTGCTCGAGTTTCCCGCCCTGCCTAGCCAAATTTGGTAGGAACCTGTTAGTGCAGCCTTTGATACTCGTTCTAAAATAGAACTTACTGCAGTTCTCGACAGGCCAAGGTCCTTCAGAAGGTTGTAGAGAGATTTTGCTGGTATACCTCTCGCTCCTACTTCTACCGCGTATAACTTAACCACATAGCCATTTTTACTTAGTTCATTTGTTAGTAATATATATTTTTTTTTAATAAATTTTTGATGTATTTTTAACTTATTTTAAAAAAAGGTAAAAGAACATGATAACTCAAAAATGGTTCACTTCTGCATAATGTATATGGGGGTTAAAATTATCATAAATAGTCACCCCTATCACCTCGTAACGGGAATACGTCGAATTACCAATAACCCTGTATATAATTCTTCTGTCCGTGAGTATGTAACTGAATTCCTCCTAAACGGCTGGACAGATTTTGATGAAATTTTTTATGTGTGTTCAGGTGGATTCAAGAATCAAGATCAAATGGACCCGGTAGGTGGCGCTGAGGTTGACTTTTAGGATTTTTTTTATTATCAAGGCAGGACAACGTCTGCCGGGACCGATAGTAATATATAATCTTATAGCAACGATCAATAGAACAACAAATCGCTACTCCGTTTTTAACAAATTAAAGATATGACACAAGCTATAAAACACAAGAAACACAAAAAATATTTCAACTATTTCGATATACAAAATACCAATATTTCCGACACCATAATACATGATATTATCGACATGCATCGGCATACTCGATATTTTGAAATACCAATTCTCGTCATTTTCCATATAGAAATTATCGATATTTCTCACATATAGTATTAACGTTCAACAATATACAATTATACGATATTTAGATATGCACATTATCGACGTTTTCCATACACAAATTGTCGTTATTTTCGAAATGCAGATACTCCGTGTTCTTAGGCTGTTAATTATCAATATATCAATAGTTTCGACATAAAATTTGTCGAAATTTTCGATATGGTAACATTTATACCTTATTAAATGTTATAATAACAATCCTATTGAATATGGTTTCCTCATTTCTCTACGCAATCACAAACCCCTGAATAAAACTCTACTCGGAATCATTGCGGCACGCTTTAACCTTAAAAAAAAGGATAGTGGAAAATTTTAGGAGGATGACGTCATTACTCGAACGATTCGACAAACTTCGAGACTGATTATTTTGAGAACTTTATTGCATTACGTTCCCACGATCGAATCAAATACCATTTTTAGTAAGGCTAAATTGAAATAACTTACGGAGTAATTCTTGCAGTTGCTAGCCATTAACCTCCCAAAGATATCACCGACGACGATTCTCAGGTTATCTTGTCGCGTCGTGTCTCCCCTCTTCAGCTCGTCGGGCAGGTCGTTGTAGAAGTAAATGTTCCGGACCAGGTCGAGCGCCAGTCGGGGTTGCTCGAAAGAGATCTCTTTACTCTGCCTTCTGGATAACTCCATCACCATAGTGGTGGGAGAATGGCGTTTCGATGGGTATATCTTTGGTATTATGCTGTTTGGATAAAGATAAGTGAATAACGTTAAGACCTGTATAAAACAGCGAATGATTGTTTTAAATAATAATGCACGTTTTGTATCAATATCATTATTAGGTAAAGATCAAGTATATTAGGTGTAAAAAAATTTATATTTTGTAGTTTTTCCGTGATGCGTGCCAAAAAACAGACCTCTATCATTTTATTTACACAGGATTATTACTATTCTGATCCAATTAAGCACGAAAGCCCAGTATTTCCACGTTCTTTGTAAGGAGTTCACAAGTGGAATAGAAATTATCATTACATATTATAAAACATAGTCCTCTGTCACGTCTGCCGTTTTGTCTGTCTGTTTGCGATAAACTCAAAAACTACTCAACGGATTTTGATCACTCAAAGTGATTTAAATTTGAAATTGAAAGTTATAATAAGTTAGTAAAGAAGGAAGTTATAAATATATAATTTGTCAAGGTTTTTTTTTTAATTACCAGGGCGTGACAACGCTAGTAATTGATATAATTAGTTAATTGAACTAAAAGCACTTACTTTGTAATCGTTTCTGCGGCCACATTCCTTACTTTTTGATACTCATCGCCGAGTAAACGTACGAGAGTGTCCATTACGAGTTTGCTCTTCGCATAATAACCCGGGTATAGCATGAATAATCTAGAAATATATAAAGCCCGCATATACAAGAAATCCCTTAGTTACACAAGCAGACCTGCAATCCCCTTACTCAGTGATAAGTATTTTTTTTTTTTATGTTATAGGAGGCAAACGAACATGTGGGTCACCTGATGGTAAGTGATCACCACCGTCCATAGACACTTGCAACACCAAGGGAGTCGCAAGTGCGTTGCCAACCTGTGTTTGGGGGAGAGGGGAGTGGGGAAGTGGGGGATGGGAGGGAAAGAACAGGGAAGGGGAGAGGAGGTGGGTATCCGGCGCTCTCACTGACGAAACGAAACGCAACAATGCAAGCACTGTTACTTCACGTCGGTTTTCTGTGAGAGGGTGGTACTACCCCGGACGAGCCGACCCATTAAAATCCATAAAACCCATAAAAGTAATTGAAGAGTTGACGAACAAAAACGATAATGCCAAGATTGTTGTAAAATGGAAACATAATTTGTCTAAAGACACAAATACCACGTTTTAAACAAAATCCCTAAACGTAACTATATTTTTCATTTGCTTTCTTAAACCGTTATGTTTGACTTTTTAAATTGTAGTAGAGGAAGAGGTATAGGAAAAATAACATTTCGTAAGAAAACGTTGTCTGAGAAATATATGCGAAATCCTCAATCACCGGAACCTATAAAACGCAATTACCACATTGTGAATGAGATCACTAAGTTTAACTCCATTTTCAAATGCCCCTTATGCCGTCAGGATTAACTTTATTGATTGTAATAAAGAGGCGTGAAAAAAATTGCAATTGCTTTAAAAAAATATTTGGGAATAATATGTAGATAAATCCAATTTGTTCACCAGCTTCTCAATTACTAGAACGTATAGCAATAGACAAGTAATCTCAAAAGGACCGTAGTCTTGTAGTAAGTCCTACTAGGTAACTACTTCTAAGTAGTATTGCCAAACATAACCTTCTGACCAGAACAAAACACCACAAGTACTGTCACTTTATGACAGAAATGCGTGTGAAATCATATTTCTGCAGTCAAACTATGTACTCGTTCCACCACTTTTAATACTAAACCAGCAATCTTGAATTAGAAATTTACTACCAACCACGATCCTTTTAATAAATACAGTGTATCCTCTTTATAATATCGTTGGTTATAACGAAAAACTGTCTAACGTAGAAATTAGTTAATTTTGGTTGGTTTACCACAAAACCATTTATTTATTCTCTTATCTCCGTATAACGAAAACTCTTTATAACGCTTAAAATTTGTTATAAAGTGTTTACACTGTACTTATAAATGGAGTCAATAATTAAATTGAGATAAAATAGTCACGATAACAGTCAAAAAACAAAATACAACCCAGATATATATTTATTATCCCAGAATAAGGCTTAAAACCACATAAATTTTAATCGGGATAACGAATTAAACGTATTACTTATGAATTCTTAATTTTCGGTGATACAGTGATGTAAAACTGAAAAGATTTCAAGTCACACGTTTTAAAAATTCTCTCTAACCTAAATTCATTAGAGCCTGTAATTAGAAGTAAAAGTGTTAAATCCCTCTTTAACTTATTTCTTCTTGATTAATGTTTACACTACATTAACACATACATTAATATACTTTCATAAAATTTCAACATTGTCGCATATTTCTACCAACAGTTAACAATTGGCAAGTAAATTTTTTTACTAGAATTTACCAAGAAAATTCTCATTAATACTCACTTCTCATAAGGCAGCTTCTCGTAAAGCTTGCACAGGTTCACCCTACAGAGCCAATAGTCGTTGGTCTCCAAGTTTACAAGAGAATTTAACACATCTACCAATAGAGACCAATGCGCACTACCGCATAACGCTGTGGACAAACTCGTTAGCGCTGAGAGAGTATGGTTCACTGTAGAACGAGCCTCTTCTGATAATCCCTGAAATGTTTTTTTCGCTTTATTGGTCTTAGTGTTTGGCCACTATCTCCCCTGATATTAAGTAGCTATTTGGTCTAAGCAGGCAAATACGCAAAACTTAGAAAGGCTAGTTCTCAAGTGCCAGTGTCGGAACAAACCTATAAGAACTTGGCGACAAACTTTCAACTTGTTGGTTGAAGGATAGCCAAGCAGTGGGTTTTCTTTCTCCTTATATGTTTTACCAAAATCGTACTTAATTCTAAATGAAGATTTGATCCAAGCAGATAAACATGGTAAGCCTAGTGTGAGGGCTCAAGTGTCGCTATCGGAATACATAAGCAAGCGCTTGGCAGCAGATTTTCAACTTGAGAGCGGTAGCTAGTCAGACGAACTTAGTAAAAGCCCTATAACCATGCTATGGTTTCTTTACGATCTTTTCCTTGAACAAAAGGCCATAGGCCATAGCCATAAGGCATAGGCTCATTGGCAAGATTTCAAACCTGTGTCGATTGACACGATGTCCGAACTCGCTAACCATTAAGTATAATTGCTTCATTCAAAATCGCTTCTTTGTCAATCTTCCTAGCTAGAGATATAGATGAAAATGTCTAAACGGTAGCATAATCATGGATTATTAAAAGTATCCTGATATTGAAAATGTCTTGCTACTTCCGACAACTTGGAAGTCAACTTTCATTCTTGGCTAAGCGTGTCGCTATAATCAGCCAACTATTCAGTTGAAAAACGCCCACTGCTGGCCATAAAACTCCCAAAAATTCGAAACAACGACAAATACTGGGCTCGTCGCATCCTTTAATTTCCGAAACATTCATGGGTTCGTCCGTTCAACTTGTCTATTTTAATGATAGCTAGTATAAGCATAGTGTAACTTATAAAAAACAACGACCCCTACGTCTAAAATCCATCTGTAGATGGCACTGTAATCTCACCCAATAAACCTATAGCAGTTGAATTTATACTGGCTGATCACGAAACGCGATAAACAAAAAGAGAGTCACAGTGACTTATTGATCATATGCATATTGATCCAACTTGTAGATCCTGATGGCGGATGTTAGATCTGTTTGTATAGTGGTCGCAATCTAGTTAGACATAATTAACTAAGTCTTATCGCTCTAATCACTTAGAAACTCTTTAGCTTCATCAGCTATTTCTATATAATGAGTATAATTAGCAATATACTCAGTATTCTCTCACTAAGTCTATCATTTTAAGGCACATCTGTATGACCTATGTTCTTCTACAGCTCTAATTTATGATTCGATCATGAAAATAAACTACATGCATAGTATAAACTAAAGAAGAATAAAGAAGACTACTTGTATGGTTACAGTTCAACTACATCATAACTTAACACTTTGTGAAATAGTAGTCAGTCTGTAAAACCTAAAAAATGTGACAGATCCTGCGGAAGAACAAATAAAGAAAGCTTCGATATGTCGAGATTCGAGATACATTAATACATATCCTATCATTTAATAGCATTCATCATGGTAGGTTTGCTTTTTCTTCACCGAAAGAAAACTTACCTTCAACATAACTTCAACCAGTTTCTCAACGCTTATATTCTCCCTCACATCTCTCGGAAGTCCGTTTAAATTCCTCCACCTATTATAATCTCCATGACATAACCCCAATGCAGCTGTCAAATAATTCCCCGTACAGACCCTGACCAACCCTCTCACTTGGGGATCGCTGTGACTTTCCAGTAATATCACTATCTCCGACAAGTGCTGATACTCAAACTCCTTGTCTGCTTCTCTCGTCTCACTCTTTTCCGCATCTTCCACTATCTCATTCGGTCTATCATCAGTTCGCTTCAGTGGTCTCTTTGCCTTATTTCTGTCGAAATCCTTCAGGTTGTCCAAATTAGTCGTCGATTCGCCGAAATGATCAAACTTCATATCCAAGTCTATGCTTGACGACAAAACGTCTGCACTGGTCGACATTGGATATCCACTAGTTGGATCATTACTGCCGGTCATGTTAGAGTTGGTCGTGAAATTACTATTGGTCATATTTGGATTAGTGCTGTCTGTGATTGCACTGCCCAATAGATCGCTTTTTAATCTGGTATCAGTGCTGATGTCTTTTAGACTCTTCTGATCATCGATTTCGCTCTTTTCGGATTCTTTTTGATCCTTTTTCGAGGTAGGTTGAGAGGTTTGCTGACTGTCGACACTTTTTAGGAGATCCTGACTTAGGGACTCGGAGAAAGAATCTTGGTAACAGACGTTACGTTCGAGTATGTATTCGTTGTTTTCTTGATTGAAATCGATTCCTTCTGATGACCCTGTAATAAATACTTGGTAAAGGCTGTGATAAAAAGCCTTTAGGGTCTAAGGGACTCGATTAAAGAAAACAATGGCCACGACTATTAGGTCTTCGTAAGTTCCCGTAAACTCAATAAAGGAAAACGTCGAGAAATTATCACTCCAATACCCTGTGTATATCAAATTCTATCTAAAACATCTACATATAAATAGATTGGGAACTAACTGTTAAGCCCATGTTCCTCCTCTATTTCTCAGACGATTTTCTTTTTCTTATTTAGTTTAATAGTTATTGACAAGCCCTTAGTATTATTAAAAAAAAATGGAAAGTATGTTTTTTTCTTAATATTGACAATTGATGAAATGTAGTCGAATTTTGACCACTACGCGATCACTAATACAATAAAGACGAAAAGTTATAAAAAGCTGACTGAACTTTAATCAGCAGAAAAGACTTGCGTGCTAAAGTTCATATTGATCTACTAATTATGGTATTGCAAGTATCCATTTCATTATGGTGCTATGACTTAGACAAAGTTGTCATCTCAAGTTTTTGCTAAACATATTACCAACTGTAAAAAATTGTATTAAAAAATTGCTAAAGAATATCTGTGATTATTCAAAAAATGATCTAGCTAGAAAAAAATTAAGTATGATGGTGGACGGATATACCCGTACAGGAAGACCAAAAAAGGTGTGTATGGACTGTGTGAAAAATGATTTGTGTGTAAAAGGTGTTGTGTGTGAATACTGAGATGACATCTGACAGGCGAGAGTGGAAAAAGAAAACATGTTTTGCTGACCCTACTTAGGTAGGATAGGGGTAAGAAGTTGATTTTATTAAAAAGAAATGATCTAAATCGGTTATACTCATTAAGTGGAACATTTAAATTATATTGTTTGGAATTTTTAAGAATCTTACCGGATATATTATGGTTCTTCAGGTCAGCGTCTTTGTCCAAATATAAAGTGATCGTTTGGGGATACATCTTCACAACTTCAGAGAGACAGTTTAATGCTGATGATTTCACTGACACCCTCACTGACCTGAGATTGGAGAAGACAAACCATTGATATACTGATTCATTACATAGAAAAATCTGATTAACCCCTTGAGTCCTGATTTATTTGAACGTTTTTTAACATATTGAACGTATTTAATTTTACTGTAATATCATGATGAATACGTTTATTTTATAAACATAGTCAAAATATTATTTTATATATTATTTTATTCAGAGTAAATGAATACAACATTGATTAAAATAAACAAACATAAGTTAAATTTAAATAATTTTGCACATTGAGAAAGTTTGGTTAATCATATCTATAACGAGACTCACTTATCAAATGTACCTAAAGGGTTAGATATATATGTTTTAGAAACAAATCAATTGATTTCAAAATGTGAGAAAACTGACCCACTTTTTCCCCGACCAATATCATTAAAAAATAAAGTTTATAAGAAATCTGGAATTACTGTACCGATTCTGAAAACTTTTTCACTAATAGGAAGTTACGTTATTCCTTATTTTTAATTCGGATAAGGGTTTGATAACATAAACTTCAGGCCGTAGATGAAAGTGTAAAACATATATCTGAAGTTTTTGGCGGGAACTTGGAATGTAGTGGATTTTATATCTTATTCATAATCTTGTGTTATTCGACTCTATATTTTGTAATATTGGTGGTGTTTTACGTAATATAGTTTGGTTATTGTGCACATATTAAGTATATGGGAAATAATACCGCAGATCATGGATTCTGACTTGCCACAAAAACTCCCTGGAAAGTTCTAACAAGGGGGCCACCATCTTGTCAGAACATTGAAATTATCGCAAGACACTTGTAAAATTAATATCTACTCGACAATTATAGGTAACAATCTAGTAGAAGGTTGGTTCTACCAAAAAAAAACATATATGTCACTAAAATATATATATTATTATAAAACAATTTCTCAAACTAAAAATATCGACTGCAAACTACCACAAAGTTGATTAAAAATCGATGGATTCTACACATGACCGCTGCCACCTTAACTAGGTAATCTTAAGTTTCAGGTGACAGTATGACACTATTAATGAAAGCGTTATAAAACCGCAGTGGATATATTATTTTGAAAT